>JAVIAB010000092.1:101514563-101989563 GCA_032433765.1 Megaustenia siamemsis
AGATCGAAAATTGTGGAGAGACATGATCACCAACGCCAGCAGGCCCGGTACTTGATGATGGTGATAGCGTATCAACTTTGACGCGATATGAGGAGAAAATAACTGAGCATTCACTAACGCTTCCATTAAGGGTGGATGATGATAGCCAATTACGTTATAGGCCTGCAGCTTAGTCTTGTCAAAATAAAACATATTATCTTTACGACATAATATGAGATAGCATTGCTATTGTCTTTGTATTATATTTTGTCCAGATTCTCAACTCTTTCTTAACTCACGCTAAAACATTTTCTTTTATGAAAATCGTCAGGTGCATTACAAGAAACTCAAAGATAAAGTGTCAAAGATTAAATCACATTTAACTGTTGAGGACATCAGCAAGTTCCGAGAGCTAGAGATGCAAGGCAAGATCAGTTCACTGTCAGATTCTATGGTTACCAGTAGCAGTATTAAAATGGCGGAAGCTTCAAGAAGGCTGAACTTATTGAGTGAGAGATCTACCAGGAAACGAGCCATACGTAGTGCTCTGCCACGAATATCTGTCCAGTCCGATAATAGTGATCTCAGACTTAAGTCTTCTGATAATTTTCCCAATTCCACGGTCGTTGATTCGATCAGTCGCAGCAAGTCTTTAATGGACGCACAAGAACCCATCTCACAGTCACCACAATTAGTATTAAATCCTCAACGATTACATGATCCAAAAAGACAAAATTTTATTCTCGAGAATGACAACGATGATATATTTATAGACAATGAAACAGTGTTGCCAGGGACGATGGTCAAACAAGATTCTCTGACTGTCCCGGAACTACATTCAACGACGCAGACTGGAAATAAAAATGGGAATAATTTTCGATCGCATTCTGCAGCCTATTCCCATTCTCATTTACCATTTTCAAGCCACGTGGCTGCTGCAAGGGACGCCCGAGCTGAGTTGGTCAGTACAACGCCAGCGCAGTATCAGAACATGAGACGATTGTCGTTGGTATCCCATGATTCTATAGACAGGTGGGAATACTTTTGTTTAACGCTTATTAGAGTAGCTTCATCTTTATCACAATTAACGTTCTCATCATTATCACAATGGCTTTATATAATAATACTCTCCACAATATTTGTTGCTTTTAATGTTTCAGCAGTACCTTCTCCTCATCATTCTTTTCTTTCTTCATCTCCTTCTCCTCCTTCTTCTTCTTACCCTCGATACCACTGGTTATTGACCCACACTAAAGTCTGTGGCCAACCCACCCCAAGACTATTCGTCTAGGCGTATTCCACTTTTTGCTCAGATCATTCTCTGTAGGTTTCCCCAAGTTTGGCACGCGCTGTTCATCTTTAACTTTACTTTTCCCTTCAGGAAGTCGTTTGATCTGCCCAGCCCCTCTTTCGTCTCCTCTACGAGAACGCGAGAATACGATGAAGTTTTAAAACAACTAAAAATGAAAGAACTATTAAACACAATTAGAGCAAGACAAATGACATTTTTGGGGTATGTTAAAAGACACAACAGCCTTCTAAAGGTAATATTGGAAGAGAAAATACAAGGTAAAAGAGGCAGAGGCAGACCAAGACTAACATGGACGAGTAACACCAAAAGATGGGCAAGTCAACCTATGGCAATCTGCACCATCAAAGCAAGAGACAGAATGGAATGGCGCTCCATGGTAGCCAACCTTCGAAGCGGAGATGGCACTCAATGATGATGATGACGAGAATTGGTATTTTCAATGATCGAGAGAAGGGAACAATGGGAAGGGAACAGCTGCAATATATTGTGACAACTGGGAAAATTGAGGGACGAAGAGATAACTGAAGCAAAGAGAAAAGATACCAGGCAGCTTAAGAGAATGGCTTGGCAGAAGGTCAACAACAGAAATAATAAATAACTGTCGAGATCGAAAGTTATGGAGAGACATGATCACCTACGCCAGCAGGGACGGCACATGATGATGATATTAAAGAGGAAGCTGGTATCTAGTGGTAAAACCACTTAAGAAATGGGTTCAGTAGCAAATGGAATATCCTATATACATTTCCTTTCATCTTTATATTTCTGGCACTGTGTGTTGTCGTTTCTTAAATTTCTTTCTTTTTAGACATTTATATTCTTGAAATGTTGATGATACAGTCTTAATCGCTAAGAGTGAAAATGAGTTACAAGAAATGTTGGACATTATTGTGAAAGAAAGCAAAATTAAAGGACTCAGCCTTAGTAGCAAAAAGACAGAGGTAATGGTAACAACAAAGAAAAAGACATCACCTCAGTGCAAAATAAAGACAAGTGAAACAATATTAAAGCAGGTAAATTGGGCTAGAGGTCAATCATGGAAAGACTAAAGTCATGAAAAGTTTAATTACAACAAGTGACAAAATATACATGGAAAACAAACCAGTAGAAGAGATCGATCACTTTATCTATCTTGGAAGTCACATTGATCGAGAAGGGGATACGAGCAAAGAAATTAGAATCAGAATGGCTAAAGCAGCAATGTCTTTCAGAAGCCTTGAAAAGTTGTGGAAATCAAAACTTATCAGCACAAACACAAAACTTAGGCTATTCAAATCAAATGTACTATCAACCCTTACGTATGCGTGTGAAAGCTGGAAAACAACAAGAGATATAGAAACAAAGTTGAACGCATTCGAAAATAAATGTCTAAGGAAAATACTTGGTATAGAATGGAACGAATTCAAAACAAACGAGGAAATTAGAGAAATCGCCAATCAACCACTAATATCTTCAGTAATAAAGAAAAGACGATGGTCATACGTTGGACATGTGATGAGAAGAGATAATAATCGAATAGCAAAGCAAGCCCTCATATGGGAAACAACAGGTAAAAGAAAAAGAGGAAGACCCAGGGAGACACTGAGAAGAACATTGATGAGAGAGGCAAGAGCAGCAAGAATCGGCTCCCTCAATGAGATAGAACTGCTTGCACAGAACAGAGACAGATGGCGAGATTTGATAAAATATCTTTAAAAGAAAACTGCTAGAACACAAAATTCATATAGGAGAAGGTGTATCTTGGTCTACGCCCTATGGACCGGTTATGGCTCGAAAGGTCAATGGATAGAGATAGAAATGAATTTAAATATTTGGGAACTTTGTTAACCTCAGACGAAAGATGTACAAAAGAGGTGAGATGCAGAATGGCTCAGGCAAAAGCAGCTTTCCAAAAAATGAGGAAGATACTATGCAATCCATTTTTGACAATAGAAACAAGAAAAAGAGTTCTTAAATGTTATGTAGAGTCAGTCTTAACATATGGATGTGAATCATGGACAATAGGACAACAAAAAAGAAAATCACTGGAGTCTGTAGAAATGTGGTTATACAGAGGAATGTTGAGAGTACCATGGACAGCTAAGAAGAGTAATAAGGATGTTCTGAGAGAGGTCAAAGCAAAAAGAGAGTCAATTTCCAATATTAGGAAGAAACAATCATTATTTTTTGGCCATGTACTGAGAAGAGAACAACTGGAATATATTGTAACAACTGAAAAATTGAGCGACGAAGAGATAGAGGGAAGCAAAGAGAAAAAAAATAACAGACAGCTTAAGAGAATGGCTTGGCAGAAGGTCAACAACATAGATGATAAATAGCTGCCGAGATCGAAAGTTGTGGAGAGTCATGATCGCCTACGCCAGTAGGCCTGGTACTTGCTGATGATATCCTTGAAGAGTCCATGAAGTCTTGTAGCCTTTCTTGTTTCCGTCACTGTTATGAAACTCGTACATTAATCAAAATAATTGCAGAAGCCTATTGCGTATTTCTCTTGTGTTGTTCCTTGTGGAGAATATTCAAAATCCCATCCAATCTTTGTTTCTTATTAAAAACCGTGTTGTTTTCAAACCAGACGGAGGGGGCAGGGTGGCCATGCAACAAGAGGTCTCTGGACAGGGAGATATCGAGTTCGAACCCCTCTCGAAAAGCGACATAAATCAGGAGGTCTCGTGTGCACTTGGGGTAGTTAACGTTGAAAAGAGTAGGATAAAAATGACCGCGGTCCGGTCAAAAATTGTGAAGCAAATTTACCCATGTCGAAGCTGTATGTGTCGAACAGAAAGTTGCAAACATGGCAGCATTGAAGTTAACTAGGAACACAACTAGCATGGCAGCATTGAATTTAACTAGGAACACAACAAACATGGCAGCATTGCAGTTAACTAGGAACACAACAAACATGGCAGCATTGAAGTTAACTAGGAACACAACAAACATGGCAGCATTGAAGTTAACTAGGAACACAACAAACATGGCAGCATTGAAGTTAACTAGGAACACAACAAACATGGCAGCATTGAAGTTAACTAGGAAAACAACAAACATGGCAGCATTGAAGTTAACTAGGAACACAACAAACATGGCAGCATTGAAGTTAACTAGGAACACAACAAACATGACAGCATTGCAGTTAACTAGGAACACAACAAACAAACGTAACTGGTGAACGCTATAAAGATACCAGGCGTTCTTATTTTTTCAACATTATTCATTACTGTTGTGCATTTTATTATGGGCATTTAGAGTTGTTTACACCGTTCTCTGTCATCGATGTTATCTCGAATCTTTCTCATGCAAATATGAAATAATTTTTTTTAACTTAATAGAAAAGTAAGAGAGATACAAAGACTTGAAAAGTATTAAAAGGATGGGAAAAGAGAGAAATAGAGCGAGAGAGAGAGAGAGAGGGGGAGAGAAAAAGAGTGTGAGAGAGAAACAGTAAAGTGATAGAATGAAAACTATGAAATAATAACAAATTCTTTTGTGTATATTGTACAGCAATTTGGGAGAGAACCTATTTGAAGAACGTCGCTTGGAAATGCTGGAAGAAGAAAACTTGAAGGCAGCATCTTTGGACAGGAGGACACAAGATTTTCTGAGAAAAGTTGATGACTACCTTCAGAGAAAGCCAAGGCTTAAGTCTGCTCATGTGGCAGCTGGTAATCCTCTTCCAGAACCAATCCCTAACAATCCGCAATCCTATAACTCAAAGGGCAACAATCGGTACCAGCGGTTTCAGAGGAGGGATCACTCTTCTGACTCTGATCAAACTCCGACCTTCCTCCCTGAGCAAGAGTACAAGGAGCGACTGACGACTCTCTGGAAGGATATGAACAAATGTCGCTATCTTCGCTTACCGGACGATCAGTTGGATCTGTCTGGCATAAACTCTTTAACCAAGGAACACATGCAACTTTTTGATGATCTCAGAAAATCTGAACGTTCCGCCTTGAAATAATCCATAATTTTTAACAAGATAATCACAAATAATATTAAGGAAAATAAGCCTCCAATCTATCTCAGCTCGTTTGCTATCATAAGCATATTGTTTACTTTAGCCTAGTTTTGATATATTTACTACAGCGAGATAGTTCATAAAGAGGTTTATAGGAAATATTGGTTAAATTAAGAGCTTCAACAAAATAGTAGATAATTCATGGATTATGATGAGATGATGTTGGTTTAATAAAAGTGTGACAATCTTCAGATGACTAGAAATAAGAAAATTGAAAGGGTGTCCGGCTCGCCGATTTAGAACTTGTCCTCTCAGTTGCAAACGTGGTGATCAACAAAGAATAATGTGACATTTAATTCCACCACATTATATTATGTTTTTGAAGTTATTTATTTATTTTCTAAATAATATAAATCCTGTTATAAGAATACTTTACACGGAACACTGATATAGGAAAAAAATCCGATCTTCAGAGGTAGTCCTTTCTTTGAACATGGTATTTCCTTTAAAAGTGGCTTATTTTAATGTAGCCTCGACTTCAAGTTGTGGCTAGTGTTATCTATTTACATGTTTTTGTGGATACAGCTTCGGGATTTAAAAGCAATCTTCCATTTGCGTTGAGTGCGTGGCATCCTGATTGTTGTGCGCCTTTTGGCTGGTTGCCTCCGACTTCAGCACTTGAACTTGCTAGAGCAGACTGTGGTCTTGCTCAGTTGTAGGAAAGCCTGGCCAGTCTTAGTTTTCAGTCCCTGGTGACTGTTAAGCCCCATCCCCACGACAAGGAGCTGGCCTTGATGAGGCTAAAATTCATACAGGAAACGACGTTGCTGATATAGACAATACTTCGAGTGAACGAAAGATAGATAGAAAAGCAATCTCCTGCTATGAATATAATTGGTCTTTAACTGCGAAAGCAGTTAATGCCTTCGTCTTCAGTTTTTGTCTTTCTCTTACAGCCGTTATAATACACGGATGCTATTCATTATAGTTGCAATATTTGTCTTGATAACCAGGAAGACCTCAGCACAGCGGACGAACTTCCTTGTACCAACGATGATGTCGTAGGAAATTTTCAGAAAACCTCTTAAGTATTGCACATTGTAAATTATAAGATCAAAATCGATTGATAAGAAACACTAGGCAACATAACAGCAGTAGAAGCCAGCAGAAGAGCAAAAGACTGCAAACTATATCACCACTCGATGATGAAAGGCAATTGAGGAATGATAGAAGAAGTTTATTATCGTAAAGATGGTAGGGATCTTATTTTGTTTTTTTTAAATTTGGCCCGGCTGTCGTACACAGCTCACTATTTTTTATCTTCTACTGTCATTGATTCTTTTGAGTCCCCAGCTTGAACATGACATCTTTCTTTGTGTTGTCCAGCCCTGTTACGACTGGGTAGTTCATTTCACCTACTCTGAGATTAGGGATAGTTGGTAAAATAATAATAAACAGTAAAAACAAGTGACTTCTAATGTGGCTTCAATCGAGTACCACTTAAGTAATAGTCAAACGTACTAACTTCACGCTACAACGACTTTCACCGGAAAACAATGTTCCGTTATTATGTTGATCAATTTACCCAAATAATGTGGCGGGACTAATACATATACTGGACACATCAAGTTGGAAGAAGATAACAGTAAAGAAGATACTCTTGTCAGACCAAAACTAAGTGTCCACCTTAATTATGTGGAAGAGGCCGCCCACAGTTGATTGTAATCTAAAAGTATTTACTGTTGTTGCTGTGCTAGACATTTTACAGCATTTAATACGGAACATGAATTCAGTCTTTTGCATTCTGTTCATTCTTAAAATGTGTTATTTATTAGAATTGTTGCAATTTCTGACATCTCGCAAAATCGTGAGCATTCAATGTTTATTAATGTTAGGTGTAAATGCAACCTTTGCAAAATAATGCTTTCGAAAAAAATTTTTAGAAGATTAACCAATTTACCAATTTTTTATTGTTTATTATACCCTGCACATATGTTATCAAAATTATAAGTACAATTTCTTTGATTCAACCTGAAAGTACCGTACATGAACCATATGCAAGTTTTATTTATATGTTGCATATAAGCAAGGGAATTAAAATAGTGTGGTAAACCGCTATGTTCTTATAAATCGTTACCAAAATTTGCCAATAGAGAACATGTGTGCATAATCCATGAAACATGCATCAAGTTCTTCTTTTGTGCTTTCGACTGTTAATGCGATCTTCCAATAATTGAAACCATGTTATGGTCTTTATATGAGCCAATGAACAACCGTCTGATAATAGCTCGCTGCAGATCAAGCATGGAAGACTCACAGTTATACAATCTTACACTCCTACAAATGTGGCGGAAGATTATATCAATGATGAATGTTACCATCAACTTCAACAAGTTAGAAATAAAATACCTAAACATAATATTTTCATTGTAATGGTGGGACTTTAATGCCAAAGTAGGAAATGACAACACGGGAATGAAGAAGACAAAGAGGAAGGTGGATTTAATACAATCCAAAATAGAGAAAGATTAATTGAACTATAAAGGTTTGATTAAAGATGGAATATTATTCCCATACAAGGGGATACACAAAACAACTTGGTTATCTCCTGACGATAGAACTGAAAACCAGATTAAATACCTGTGTATTATAAGGAAATTAATAATATCTCCGATAGGCGTGAGAGTATATAGATTGGCGGATGTTAACAGTGATCATAAATAATGCATTGGAAAGATAAAATTAAAACTGAAAAGCCGATACAATCAAATTGAAGCCTCATAAGATAGATAACCTCAAACTGAAAGATGAAAACATTAATGTAAACTTAAATCAGGAGCCCAGAAATCGTTATGCAGTGCTTGGCGCACTAGATTAGAAAAGCGATGATGAAATATGGGAATTCCACAGCATACTTCTAATGCCATCTGCAAAATGAAGTGCAGAATTTGAAGATAAAAAACAGAAAGAAAGGCCTGTAATTTTGACAATGCACAAACAAGAAAGGAGAGAAGCAAAAAATGCTGCGATGACTATAAAGACATAACTTGAAAAAAGACCCGGCAAAAGCAATATACAAATAACTAGACAAAAAAAAAGTAAAACGCTCGGCCAGAATAAACAAGAGAACTTTTATAGATAACCTGGCAACAAAGGCGGAGAGAGCATAAATGACAGGTGACAGTTACACTCTGTCAATTGTACAGACGATGCTAAATAATACTTATACTTTTAGTGGGGTACCTGGTATGAACAACTATCATCATTATCGTCATCAGCTGCCATGCCGCTTGTCGTAGCGATCTATTTCCTCATAACTTAATCATTCTTATATGTCATAATTTCAGTTAGTGATCTTTTGTTATGCTATTTGGACAGGCTGTTCAATATTTTTTCGCTTGAGTTTCCTTTGCTCTTCTTTCCATTCATTCAGCCTGTTGTTATAGGATTCTGTATTGCCTTCTTATCGCATAACATGTAAAATAAATGTAGATTGTCTCTTCTTTATAAATAATTTTAATGATTTTTCTGGTTTATTCAACTCGCCAAAATTGGACGCTGGATTCTAGAACAACAAGAAAAATAACCACCACCGAAATTAAATGTGTCAGAAGAATGACAAGAAACAGCTTAAGGGACAGAGTAAGAAACACTGACCCCAGGAAGAAGCTCGAAATTGAACCAGCCATCGAATACATAAAGAAACAACAGATAAAATGGTTCGGTCACAAAACAAGACAAAAAGAACTAACACTGGCTCAAAGAGCCTTAAACAAACGCTACGGAAACGCCAGAGTAAGAGGAAGACCGAGAATGAGATGGATAAAGGGAATACTAGAGTCACTAGGAGGGATAACACCAGAAGAGGTCAACAGAAGAGTAAAGAATCGCAGATTGCATTTCCCCTCGACGCCAACGGCAATGGAGGAAGGATAGAAGAAGAAAAGAAGAATCCAACTCGTTTTAAACATTCTTTATTTGTATTTTTTGCTATCTATGGAATTCGTAACATTGTTCTGATAAACCACATCTCAGCATTTAATATTCTTTATGTTGTCTTACTTATCTTCCATAACTCGCTAACTACTATAGTAGGAAAGGTTCGATGTAGCTCTTTAGGACACGTTTTCAAACATTAATTGACAATAATTTGTTACATTGGATGTTTTTCATTCCGTGGAATTCTGTCTTTGCTTGTTCTATTCTGCATCTAATTTCTGCAGTGCATCTGTCATTTTATATTATTAGTTATCCCAGGTGTTTGAATCTACACACTTGTTTCAGGATTTTTCCATTTAGTTTTACTCTACATTTTTGTGTGTTTGTGTTCTTTGATATTATCTTACTTTTTCTTTTTTATGTTAAGGGTCAGGCCTTTTTATTTACTTTCTGTCACAATTTCAGATAATAAATAGTGTATTTTGTTGTTGTTTGTATATTGTCAAGACTATATTGTCTGTATACCTGTGGTTGTTTATGTTGATTCCACTTCAATTAATGTCAGGCTTATTTGAAATTGTTCTTAAAATATTTTTTGCTGTACACAGAAAATAGATCTGGCAACAATTCACATCACTGTCGCACTCTCTGTCCTATTTGATGATGACCAAATATGGAACTATATTAACATCAAATAAAGACATAATGTCACGATCGGTGTGAACATTTTAAAGAAATCCTTAATCGTCCAATACCTAATCATTTGATTGATTTTACAGCCAACATACCAACCTCACAGTTATTAATAAATTGACATGATTTCACCTCGAATGAGGTAGAGACTGACGGCTTTACAACTTATGGCTAACAACAAGGCTGCAGGTGAAGATGACAAGACATCTGAAATGGTAAAAGCAATCATCAACATCATCAAGTACTTGGCCTGCTGGCGTAGGTGATCATGTCTCTCCACAACTTTCGATCTCATCAGTTATTTATCATTTCTGTTGTTGACCTTCTACCAAGCCATTCTCTTAAGCTGTCTGGTATTTTTTCTCTTTGCTTCCCTCTATCTCTTCGTCCCTCAATTTTTCCAGTTGTTACAATATATTCCAGTTGTTCTCTTCTCATTACATGATCAAAAAATGATGATTGTTTCTTCATAATATTGGAAATTAGCTCTATTATTGCATTGACCTCTTTCAGAACGTTTTCATTACTCTTCTTAGCTATCCATGGTATTCTCAACATTCTTCTGTAAAACCACATAAAAGCAATGGGTAACCATAACTCAAAACATCTGCAGAAAATGTTGAGTACGATATCGATAGCTGAAACTGAAAAGGTAGCTACACAGTGGAAACGAGGTATAACTGTCAACATTACAATAAAGGGCAATCTTAAAGATTGCAACAACTGTAGAGGAGGGCTCTTCTATCATTTGCCTCTGGAGCATTTTGTAAGATCATCATAAACAGAATCAAAGATGCCGTAGATACTATTAAGCGTGTAGAAATGGAGAAGCTGCCTCGTCATCATATTCTCACCCTAAGAATTATACTAGAAGAACATATAGGGAAGCAGAAACCACTTCTTCTAAATTGAATTGATTTCAACAAAGCTTTCGACAACATACATAGAGACTTTATGTGCAACATACAATATAAAATACCACTAAAAATCATTAACATCTACACACATCTGTATGACAGCTTGTCTTCTGTATAGGCAGGACTTATTTGGTGATACCTGATTAATACAGGAGTGAAACACGGATGTATTCTATCTCCTTGGTTATTTGGAATTGCTATCGACTTCATAATGCAACAATGATGTACAGGTAACAAAGGCATTGAATGGATACTTGGATCTCAATTAAAAGACCTTCTTGTTTGTAGACGACAAAATACTTCTCAGCAGCAATTTGAACATCTTCTACTTATTTTTTTTCTCATTTGTCTTCTAGCGTCGAGGGGAGATACATTTGCGGTCTTTTGCTTTTCTGTCAGCCTCTGCTGCTGTTATGTTTCCTAGTGTTTCTAATATTCCATCAATTCATCTTTTTTCGTGATCAGCCCTTGGTTCTGGTGTTCTCGCAATGTTTATTGAAAGCTCGTTGTGTTGTATTTTGATCGGCCTTATCACGTGGCCAAACCATTTATCTGTTGTTTCATTATGTATTATATTGCGAAATTTTTCCTAGCATTTTTTTTGGCTCCTCATTTCTGATCTTATCTCTCAGGCAGTTTCTTGTCATTCGTCTACCACATTTCATCTCAGTAGTAGTTGTTTTTCTTTTTGTTCTTGCATCCAGGATCCAGATCTGGTACTGGTAGCACAAAGCTGGGATGAAGATTGTATTACCCTTTTTGTCTCTGGATTTCCTTGTTGGACAATAGTCACGATAGTTGTCTGATAATTTGACAAGCTTTGTTGCATCATGTGTCCATATCTGTTGCTTGTAAATTGTCTATGTGTCATTAGACTTCCTAGATATTTAAATTCATCCACTAACTTTAGATGTCTACCATCCATCATTATGTTGGTGTTCTGTTTCTCTTTGAGATATTCATAAGTTCTATTTTGTTCATGTTGATTTTCATGTTGCATTTTATGTCTGTGCTGTTAAGCCCATTTAAATGTTCTTGTGGGTCTTCAATTTTACCATGTATTTGTGCCTGATCGTCTGCAAGTAGAAGCTCGTTATATCTCCTCTGTCTCCGATGGGTTGGCTAACTACATATATAGTCCATATAAGAAATAAACAATACAGGAAATAAATGCGCACCACTGTCTTACTGATGATCTAACTACAAAATGATCTGTGTAACGTTCTGCTGCTCTGACTGTGTAGATATGTTGATGTAGACACGTTTAATTAAGTTGGTAGATGTTGACTTACTCCGTATGTTGTTAGTATACTCCATAGTTGTTCTGTTTACTCGGTCGGATGCTTAATCCTGGTCAATGAAAGCGATGTACACATTTTGATGGTGTTACATCGTCTTTGCTGCTAGCTGTTTTAGGCTGAATAGTATCAGTATTAGCTGATTAGTATATTCATCTGTTTTTAGGTCAGTACATCCTATATTTTTTTTTATCCCATTTGAGAATCACTTAACTGTATTTCTATTTTTGTCCTGAACTTTTTTCCCCCTTAATTTTGGCATAGTTAAACGCCACATGCCTGTGAAGGAAGATAACTCTATGTTGATTGTAGCCTCCAGTGCTGTAGCCTCCAGTGCTGTAGCCTCCAGTGCTGTAGCCTCCAGTGCTGTAGCCTCCAGTGTTGTAGCCTCCAGTGCTGTAGCCTCCAGTGCTGTAGTCTCCAGTGCTGTAGTCTCCAGTGCTGTAGTCTCCAGTGCTGTAGCCTCCAGTGCTGTAGTCTCCAGTGCTGTAGTCTCCAGTGCTGTAGTCTCCAGTGTGACCTTTATTTTTTATGTATGACGATTGCTTGTTGCCAAATCTCTAGGGCTTTCTGTTTGTGCCTACTGCATTGAATATTCTGTGCCACGTAACTCATGTTTCTCCTGTTGCTGCTATTGTTTCTACTGGTATGTTATCCATCCGGTTTGAACATGATGCAAACAAAAATAATTGCCTTGTCATGAATTGCTAGAAAAATAAAACTTGAGATCAACAAAGAAAAGACAAAAGTAATGAAAAACAAATTCGCTCATTTTAAAAGATATAAGTAAACGAAAAAGCAGTGGAAGAAGCAGACCACTTTTACATCTTGGAAGCTGCATATATCAAGAAGCGTACACAAATAAATAAATTTGAATCAGAATACAAAAGGGAAAATTGATTGTTAGAAAATTTGAAATCAAATAATGAAATATGGAAATCAAAATAACTAAGCACAAAATCAGAACTCAGGATTTTCGAATCAAACGTTTTATTCACACTTACTTATGCATGCGAGAGCTTAAAAACTACTAAAGAAATCCAGAATAAATTAGATGCATTTGAAAACAAATACCTGAAGAAAATACTTTGTATATCATCGCATTAGTTAAAACTAGTGCAGAAATAACTATAATGAAAAAGATACAAAAGTGTCATCTATAATCAAGAGAAGAAGGTTGTTATATGTTGACCATGTGATGAGAAGAGACAACAAGAGAATCTCAAACCAAGCCCTCAAGTAGGTCGACCTTAAGAATCACACAAAAACGAATATTGAGGCGAGAGACAACAACAGCAGGCATCAGCTTCCTTGTCGAGAATGAAAGAGGAGCCCAGGTAATGGACATGTGACGAGATACAAAACAGGTCTTATTAATAACAAAACAGGTCTTAATAGATATTAATATTAGTTATGCTAAATAAGGGCAGCAATGAAAGAATTAACTTGTCCTGAAGTTTGGTTGCAATTACTTCCCCTGTTGTAATTATTTGGTTGTGATAACACACGCCACCTTCAGCTCACTGAAATGTTATTATTTACCCACATGTTTACAACTGACAAGGACTGTTAGTTTGACGTTCAACGCTTGTTTGTACATGTATACTTTTGTGCTTTGTCTAATAATTGTAATAATTTTCTTTTTTTATGTTTACTACTGCAAGATTAGTTAGTAAACATAACAAACTTACTACTATGGCCCAAAAAAACGACCCCTTATACATGCATTTCTCATTGAGTTTATTAAGATTGTTTTAGAAAATAACACTAAATATTATTAACTATGGCCCATTGAGGGAGCCGAGATAGCGCAGTAGTTAGTGAACTGGACTACAAATAACAAGAGGTCGGGTTCGATCCTGATCGACGGCTCAGGGTTCACCCAGCCTTTAATTGGGTACCGGATTTTTTTCTGGGAAAGTAAAGCGGCACGGGCGTAATACCGACCACATTACCCCAAAAATCATCAGCCGAAGGTCTATAAAAATCATGATCACTAACTCCATATTCCCTATACGCCACTTGACGTGACGGGGCCATTTTCTTTATTTTGTTATGGCCTATTGTAGTATTTTAATGGAAAAACACTACATAGAATTAGTGTTATTGTGATTTGTCACACTATTTTGCCCAAAATTTCATATTGCTGAGGTCGGGTTCGATTCCGATCGACGGCTTCTAGGTTCACCCAGCCTTACAAGTGTACTGGGTTGTTACGGAAAAGTAGAGCGAAAAAGCGTGATGTTGACCCCTTCACAGTAAGCAAACCGGCGCGACAACCTTGACCCTAACGACCGTCACAAGAGACAAAAATAGAGCCAACTACTACGCATATCGGAAAAGGCGAAGAAGGAAGTTGGTTTAAAGGGCTTCGCCGGTAACGCGGAGTTCGTGCATCTGGGCTGAAGCCATGCTCAATGCATTCGGCAGTGTGTGGCAGAAGAACTTGCTGAGGAGGACATCAGAACACTATGGAGTTGTCCGTTGTGCAGCGAAGATCATTTGTAAACTAAACTTAATTTAACTCATCATCGAGTGCCTTCTCCGCAACAAAGGTTGGCTACCGTGGATCGCCATTCTACTCTGTTTCTTGCTTTGATGGTGCAGGCTGTCATAGATTGACTTGTCCATCTTTTGATGTTACTCGTCCATGTTAGTCTTGGTCTGCCTCTGCCTCTTTTGCCTAGGCTGTTGTGTCTTTTAACATGCCCCACAAATTTCATTTGTCTTGTCTTAATTGTATTTAGTAGTTCTCTTTTTATTTTCAGTTGTTTAAAAACTTCTTCGTTTGTTTTCTTTTCTTTCCATCCAATTCTACCTATTTTTATACAAATCCACATTTCAAAGGCTTCAATTTTCTGTTCTGTTTTCTTGTCTAATGTCCATGTTTCTGCACTATACAGGAATATTGAGAAGATGTAACATTTTGCCATTCTTAGTTTCAGCCCTGCTGATATTTGTTTTGTTGTTAGTATATTTTTCATGGCATTAGAATTACTTTTTGCCATACCTATTCTTTTGTTTATTTCAATTTTACATTTTCCATCATTGGTTATAGTATGTCCCAGGTAGTTGTAGCTTTGAACTGTCTCCAGATGTATTCCCTCAACTGTGATATTTAATTGTAGGTCTTGAGAATTTTCTTTGTTTATGATCATAGTTTTAGTCTTGTTGATACTCATATCTAGTCCATATATTTTTCTTGTTATGTTTATCACATTAAGCAATTGTTGTAGGTCTTTAGGATTTTCTGCTAGTAGAACAGTATCGTCAGCATATCTTAGGTTATTGATTATCTTTCCATTAATGTTTAGGCATGGCATCTCTGAGATGTTTTTAAAGATTTGCTGAGTGTATAGATTGAACAAGCTTGGTGATAGGATGCATCCTTGTCTTACTCCTCTTTTTATGTCCATGGGTGTAGAGTTCTCCTTGTTATATTTTAGTATTGCTGTTTGCTCCCAGTACAAATTACATATTAGTTGTATGTCTGTGTCGTCTAGATTTATATCCTTTAGGCAGTCTATAAGTTGGTTATGGTGTATTCTATCGAAAGCTTTGGTGTAGTCTATGAAGCAGACATATATTGGATTGTTTGCTTCTGTGTGCTTTTCAATCAATGTTCTCATGCTGAATATGGCTTCTTTTGTGCCACTGTTTTTCCTGAATCCAAATTGTTGCTCATCTAATTTAGTATTGATTTTATTCTGAATCCTTCCCTGTATAACTTTTAGTAAAATTGTTGTTACCTGGCTCATAAGTCTTATTGTTCTGAAATCACTGCATTCAACTGCACCGTTCACTTAAGGCAATGCAATGTAAGTTGATGTTTTTAGATCGTTTGGTGTGTATCCTGTATGGTATATGTCATTGCATATGTCTGTGATCACTTCGATGCCAAAATCTTCTAGAGCCTGTATCATCTCTATCTGTATATTGTCAGGTCCTGCTGCCTTTCACTTTGTCATTGTTTTTATAGCTATTGCTACTTCAGATTTCAGGATTTTATATTTGTATGTACATTTTATCTCTGGCTTTTTGTCCTTTTCGTCATGAAATAATTCTGTTATATATCCTTGCCATATATCTATTTTATCTTTGTTGTCTGTTAGCATTCTTCCCTCTTTGTTTGCAATACATCCGTTTCCTGCAGCTTTTTTGTCTTTATTAGTCATTCTTTTTATTTCTGTGTGCTTCTCTCTTAAGTTTTGTTTATTTTCCACAGTTTCGACTTCTAGACATCTTTGGTTGAGCCAGCCTTCTTTTGCCTTTTTGCACATTCTCCGTATTTCATTGTCAATATCCTTGTATCTGGCAGTGTTTTTCGCTTGTCTTTTTTCTTCCATTTTTCCTAAGATTTTGTCAGTTATTCATTTTTTTTTTTTTACTTTCCTTTTTGGGTAAGGTGTTGTAGGATTCTTGGATGCTGTTTTTTATGCATTGCCATTTGGTTGTGACTTTTTCCCCAGGATTTTCTCTTCTGTACTGCTCAATCCCCTCTTCTAGAAGCTTCTGATATGTGTTCTTTACTTGTACAGTATACGTTTCTTGTACATTTTTCTGGTTTAACGCTGTTATATCTATTGGTGTTGCTGAATTAGTTTTTTGTTTGTTTCTGTTTAATTTGATTTTCATTTTTATTATTACATGATTGTGATCTGAATTAATATCTGCTCCTGGGTAGGTTTTGGCTTTCTTGACGCTGTTCCAGAATCTGTCTTTTATCATTATGTAATCTATTTGATTCCTCTTCATGTCTCCATGGCTTTTCCATGTGTATAATTTCCTTTTCTCTTGCTCAAAGAAGGTGTTGCATATTATCAGTCTGTTTTCTTCACAAAATTGTATTAATCTTTCTCCTCTGTTCTTCCTTTTTCCTAAACCATGATTTCCTATAATGGTCTTATATTTATCTTTTTCTAGTTTAGCGTTAATGTCACCCATTATAATCAAGGTGTCTGATGATTTCACTTGCTTCATAACTGTGTTTAGATCTTCATAGTATGCGTCTATTTATTCGTCTGTATAGTCTTGAGTAGGTGCGTATGTCTGTATTATTGCTTTGTCAAATGGTTTTGCCTTCATTTTTAATAGTATAATCCTATCATTGTATGCCAAGTGGGTATTTATATATTTTTGTAGCTCTCGTTTTACTAAAATGCCTATTCCTCTTTGATGTCCTGTTGTGTTACCTGAATATATAAATGTATATTTATCGTCTTGAATGTGTCCACTTTCCTTCCATCTTGTTTCTGATATGCCTAGGATATCTATGTTTAATCGCTCTGCTTCTACCATTAGATTTTCTAATTTTCCTTGTTGGTATAAGGTCCTAACATTCCATGTAGCTATTTTTAATTCGTTCTTAAAACAATAGTTAGAATTTCTCTCCATGGCTTTCTTTGGAGTGTTACGTGATGAGGCTCCAATTTCTTTCACGGTGGTCTGCCATATTCGTCTTTCGTGTTCTGAATATGACTCATGTGTACCACACACTTTGCTGTTTTCGCTTTCTGGGCCGTTGATCATTTCTGATTCATCCACCCCATCCACCGACACAGACTTTTTATATTCGGGTTGAACATACCCGGCGGCGCCATTTTTTGTCGAACCATATGCTTGACTATCGAACCGCGAACACACGACACAAACAAGAATAAATCATATTCCACTTAAATATCGGTAATCACAGTTTATCCACACGTCCGAAGTAAAACATTCACCAAACGGGGAATAGCAACACATAATTTCATAACTCGACTTTCACGTAAATCATTGAAATATATCGGCAAGAGCCGAAATATAAAAACGACAGCACGTAGCCGCCATGACACCGGATAAAACTTAACTAAATTAAAAATATTTTAAAAAATGCCTCTGGCATTTGGAAAATATGAACATGAACACCATACTTACGCATACACACTAAGGTGTGAAGGAAAATATTAATCTAGTTTTATATAAGCTTTAAACATCAACTCATTAATGTTTTCTCATGTATAAATTGTGTGTATATATATATATATATATATATATATATATATATATATACATATATGTGTGTATAACATTTTTTGTTTGTAGTGATCACGACGTTTATTGAAATGTTTTAAAATGTGTCTATCTATATGTCATAAATTCGTAAGGTTGTATACTAACATTGTGTACGAATTTCATAGTATGTATCGTGTGCATTAAAACACTAGTTCAGGAATATCGCAATAATGTGTATATTCGGATACATTCCAGCTCTATCCAAGTATATCAAAATGTGTATCGATATAAATGACATAGTTTGTGTGTTTTCATAATTTACTCGAGTTTATCCACAGTTTTTCGTGCATATTCAAAGTTTGCTCCTGAATTTTACTAAGAGGCGCATCGTGAGTTTTCAGCGCATGGCAAATATGTGAGTTGTCAACGCCCTTGTCAAAAGTTGTACAACATCCTCCAAAGCATGTTTTTCTTTTTATATTTTCTTTTATTAACTTTAATATTTAACTTATTTTCGCTCAAATGTTGCGGC
Organism: Megaustenia siamemsis; assembly: GCA_032433765.1. Lineage (NCBI taxonomy): Eukaryota > Metazoa > Mollusca > Gastropoda > Stylommatophora > Ariophantidae > Megaustenia > Megaustenia siamemsis. The sequence continues at coordinate 101,533,183 of JAVIAB010000092.1, forward strand.
CCGAGCTACTTATCACGCTAATCCATTGTATACACTAACACATATTTTTTTTTTCTTGTGTCTTTCACAATATCCGAATATTCTAATCAAGTAAAGCATAAATACAACTTGATTATTATTTCTTATAACTAACATCACACAGTCCATTGAGTGTTTACATTTGTTCACTCTTCAAGCAGATTGGGATGTGCATGTAGTGTCTGCTACGATTTTTATTGTTTGTTTTATGCAGGTCATGGATTACATATATTCCATATTTGTTTGCTCTCAGCTGTTTCTTCGCAGTGCCTCTTATCCCTGAATTATCTGTTTTTTAATTCACTGTTTATTTTTAAAATACTAATTATACAATAAAACTTATACTGACTGAGTTAAAAAATGACTGAGTTTTTGTCTTGATGTATGATATCAACTGAATACAAATTCCTAATGTTTATCTCTGAAATTAATGTGGTCTATATGCATGGATGGTTGATTATGACCTCTAAATTTGCACATTACTTAAACTCGTATAGTAGTAGTAGCATAGTAGTAGCAGCAGAGTAGTAGTAGCCTCCGTCAGTCATAGTTGACTATTAATTTTTTAGCGCCCCTTGAGAAGTTATTTTTTTCTTTTCTTTTCTTTTTTCCGTTTATTCTTTTTCTCTATGAATCTGTCTACTTCTTGTTTGAAGTGAACCTTTAGAATGTGTTTCCAGAAATTGAGGTCTGCAGCTATGTCTTCCCATGCTGCAGGATTTATGTTCAGAGTCTTCATGTCGCGTTTACACACATCTACTAATCGAAGTTTTGGGCGACCCCTAGTTCTTGTACCATCTGCCAGTTGTCCGTAGAGTATATCTTTTGGTATGCGGCCGTCTTTTTTATGGTGTACATGGCCAAGCCAGCGTAACCTACTTTGTTTCAGCAGCGTGCAGATATTCGGGAGACCTGTGCAAGTCAGGACCTCCACGTTTGTCACTTTATCCTTCCAGGTGATACCAAGAATACGGCGCAGGCATCGCATATGGAATACATTTAGCCTTCTCTCCTGCTTTACATAGGTTGTCCAAGATTCGCTGCCATACAGGAGGATACTAATTATGCAGGCATTGTACACTGCAGCTTTTTTAAAAAAATTGTCAGTTTGCTGTTTTGCAAGACACACCTAGAAAGACGGGCAAAGGTGGTAGTTTTATCAATGGGAGTGTCAATTTCTGTATCTAAAGATAGTCTGTCGCAGATGATGAACCCTAGGTAGTTATACTGCCGCACGATACTCGTATAGTAGGAATAATGAATACATGGTTTTTTTTTTATTTTTGCGTTAATTAATGTGTACAAAGATTGTTACAGAAACGGAACGTCTAGACTCAAATATCTGGAGATCCAAAGTTCTCAGTAAATAAGCAAAATGTAGCTTGTTCAACTTCTGTGTGATACCAATGCTAACATATGGGTGTTATACCAGTGTTAACCTATGGATGTAATACCAGTGCTAACCTATGGATGTGATACCAGTGCTAACCTATGGATGTGATAACAATACTAACATATGGATGTGATACCAATACTAACATATGGATGTAATACCAGTGTTAACATATGGATGTGATACCAATGCTAACATATGGATGTGATACAAGTGCTAACATATGGATGTGATACAAGTGCTAAAATATGGACGTGATACCAGTGCTAACATGTGGATATTATGCCATTCCTAACATATGAGCGTGATACTAGTGCTAACATATAGATGTGATACCAGTGCTAACATATGAATGAGATACCAGTGCTAACATAAGAGTGTGATAGCGAATCATAGGAGGAAGAAGTATGTTTTACAGCACTCAGAGAAAATGACAAATAAACAACAACAGAAAAAAGCAAAGAACATTTTCCTATGATTAGCAGAAGTATCGCCTAGGATGTTTCCTTCTATAATAATATTCATTTATTATTAGTTGTTTCCAGTCTAAGAGTGTGATACCAGTGCTAACATATGAATGTAATACCAGTCCTAATATATGAATGTGATACAAGTCCTAACATATACATTTGAAAGTTGGAAATCCAACAAGACTTTGGAATGGGCAGTAACTGCCTTTGAAAACAAATGTCTTCCTAGTATTTCAAACGTAAGCTGAAAAGAAAACATTTAAAACGAACAGATAAGAGATGAATCAAAACAAGAATACGTGTCGAACTTTATAAAAAAGAAGGGGTCGGAAATAAATACATCATCATCATCTTGTACCATACTGGTTCACGTAAGCGATCATGCCCTTCCACAATCTGCTATCTACCGTGCATCGTTTCAGTTCTGTTGTTGACTGTGTTCCATGCCATTACACCAATATAGTCATATAATATAATAGATCATATACTGAGGGTGAACGAAGAAAGACATCCCCACCAGGCATTCATGTTGAACCCATCTGGTAAATGAAAACAAGGCAAACCAAGAAAATTGCTATACAGAGCATTTACGAGGGAATGCTCAACCATGGAACTAATAAACAACCAAGAACTACAAGAACTAGCTGCAAATCATCAATCGTGGAGAACTAAGACTTCCGCCCTATGTGCAGTTTTTGACCCGAGAGGAAAATGACAGTTTACAAATTTATTTGAATGTTCAAAACACTTTAATTGCATTGTTATTACATTTGATTTGGTGAAATATTATTTTACAGTAGAATGTTGAATGTTGAAAACACCACATATATAAGGGCTGCTAATAAAAAGTAACGAGGAGTCTAAAAAAAACAACAACATTAGGTGGGACCATTGTTTTTCCAACTATCATTACCTTTCCCGAACTCAGTAAGTCAGGTACACATTCCTTTCCTTACACTTGTGGCTACCGGGACCCAGACTGTGAGGGAAGAAATGAACAGAGATAGTGTTACTTGCCATGCATGTCGTGAGACACGACTACGGAGGTTTGGAACCGACGTCTGTGCAGAGAGTAGAGCATGTTCGCAGCGACCTTTTCAACAGAATTTACCGATTAATTTTGGGAAATGCTGTGACAAGTGTTGGAACGGATATGGGAAATTCCTGAGTGCAATGAAACTAGTTACATGGATAAAATAGAAGAGAACTTTTCTGCTGGGTGTGAACTTGAGTGCGAAGCTACATTTCAATTCACGGTCATTGTACACCAAGCAAGCACGCTCCCGCTAGACTAAAGCTCGCGCTATATGGTAGAAGTCGCACAGTATGTAAGAGAAATACATAAAACAAACACAAGGAGCAGAAAGTAAATAGAGAGAGACGAAACATAAAAGTGTCAAAGCTAGAGAAAAAGAAGTAGACGAAACTATTAGTGGATGAGAGAGAGAGAGAGAGAGAGAGAGAGAGAGAGGCGAAATAGGAAAGTCTGTGATAAAAATAGAGATAGACGGCATTAATAGTGAATGAGAGATAGTGCGAACTAAGAACGGAGATTAGAAGATTTAGTTGAGAGCTTTATAAACAATGAAATAAGCAAGCAAATAAGCAAACACATACAGGCTCTTCAAAGAGAGGGAATCAAACATCAACGACTCACATAAACATAGACACGAATACACTCACACCTACACACAGAGATAGTTACAGATCAAAAGAGCGGATGGAATAAAGAATAGTTTAACGTTTCTTCTTAACATTATTAACAAAAATTAAGAAAGACTTCTGCTTACTATATCATTGTGTTAGACACATAGCACAGTGTACATCCATTGCGCTTCGAAATAAGCAGCACAGGGCTAGATGAAGTTTCCAATGATGTTTGTTAATCTACAGCCTAGCGTGACTACTGGAGCTCCATCTATTTATGTTGTCAAGAGAGCTACGCTACAGCAAGAACTAAGGGTGCCTTGTGAACCAGCATAGCTATAATTCCAAGTCGTTTCACGCTGCGTAATTTGCTGAAGGTAGATTTTTTGCGCTTATGACCAGTTGTTGGATATGCGGGAAAGATTAGCTGACGACTAACAACTAGCAGAAGTAACGACAATACACACGTTGGTTAATTACATCACATAACGCAATTACTGAATAAAGTCTTAGTGTGGTATTTTATTACGAGCTCAGCAGTTATAGGGTGCCGCGATAGATCAGTGGTTAGTGAACTGGACTACAAAGGACAAGAGGCCGGGTTCAATCCAGATTGACGGTATTCAGGTTCACCCGACCTAAAATTGGTACCGGATTTTTCTGGGAAAGTAAAACGGCACCGGCGTAATACCGACCACATTACCCCAAAAATCATGTGCCGAAGGTCTATACAATTTATGGTCACTAACACCATACTCGTTATACACTATTTGACGTGACGGGGCTCTTTACTACTACTTATTACTTCTAGAATTATGACGTTTAATTGTTTTTAAATGTTTCGAAAATGCTACTTCCTTTGTTATTTTCAAAACTTATTTGCGAAAGCAAAGAGCCCTATCTCGCCACGTGAAGTGTGGGCAATATGGCAATAGTGCCTACATTGTTTATTGACTTTCGACACACTCTACCTCAAGAGCATGTTACTAATTTGTCGCACTTCAAAAAATGTTAATGTCTTGTTTTATTTCAGTTTTGGACATGACGACATTCTAAAGTGCTTATTATTAGATTTAGAATAGAACCTATACTACTACTAAGTATAATGTTAACTATAACAATTCTTTATGTTATAACATAACTTTATTATAAAACTGTAAAATACCGGTCGTTATGGATTTAAGTTTGTCTTTATTACAAATTATCTAGCACTGTTGTGCTTTTCATGAAACTTCAAATTAGTTGTTTTTTTTGTGTTCAAGATTATAAAGAAGTATTTTGCGACAAGATTACACAAGTGTTCACTAACTGATTTCAAAGTCCTGATTATTTAAAATGTATAAAAGCAATGGCTTCTTGTGACAAAAAATGTAAAGTTATGGTTATTACAAAATGTTAGTTGAGCCCATGTGTAGTGATTATTATAAGATTGTAATATAGTTCTTGAAAGATTTGCAGTGCCATTTGTACAAGATTGTAACGTAGTACGATGCCATTAATAATACATAATGGTTAATAATAATTATAATGTTTAGCAGTCCATTTACATGATTGTAAACTAGAGCTCATTAAAGGTACTGCCTTGAGAAGTAGAAGATAGGTGGCCAGCAATAACACAGGCAGAGTCAACGCCCCACGGGTGATCAAGACATCACCTTACCTCAATGTTTAGTTACCTGTTAACATTCTGCCTTACAATAGGCTTGCTAACGAAGTTTAAGTATCACCATAGTTCCAACAATCTGTTGGTATATAAAAGGATGAAGTGTAAGTATCACCATAGTTCCAACAATCTGTTGGTATAAAAGGATGCAGTTTAAGTATCACCATAGTTCCAACAATCTGTTGGTATAAAAGGATGAAGTGTAAGTATCACCATAGTTCCAACAATCAGTTGGTATAGAAGGATGAAGTGTAAGTATCACCATAGTTCCAACAATCAGTTGGTATAGAAGGATGAAGTGTAAGTATCACCATAGTTCCAACAATCAGTTGGTATAGAAGGATGAAGTGTAAGTATCACCATAGTTCCAACAATCAGTTGGTATAAAAGGATGAAGTTTAAGTATCACCATAGTTCCAACAATCAGTTGGTATAAAAGGATGAAGTTTAAGTATCACCATAGTTCCAACAATCTGTTGGTATAAAAGGATGAAGTGTAAGTATCACCATAGTTCCAACAATCAGTTGGTATAAAAGGATGAAGTGTAAGTATCACCATAGTTCCAACAATCAGTTGGTATAAAAGGATGAAGTGTAAGTATCACCATAGTTCCAACAATCTGTTGGTATAAAAGGATGAAGTGTAAGTATCATCATAGTTCCAACAATCTGTTGGTATAAAAGTATGAAGTGTAAGTATCATCATAGTTCCAACAATCTGTTGGTATAAAAGGATGAAGTGTAAGTATCACCATAGTTCCAACAATCTGTTGGTATAAAAGGATGAAGTGTAAGTATCACCATAGTTCCAACAATTTGTTGATAGAGAAGGACGAAGTATATCACCATAGTTCCAACAATCTGTTGGCATAGATGGACGAAGTGCATCACCATAGTTTCCACAATCTGTTGGCATAGATGGACGAAGTGTATCACCATAGTTTCCACAATCTGTTGGCATAGATGGACGAAGTGTATCACCATAGTTCCAACAATTTGTTGATAGAGAAGGACGAAGTGTATCACCATAGTTCCAACAATTTGTTGATAGAGAAGGACGAAGTGTATCACCATAGTTCCAACAATTTGTTGATAGAGAAGGACGAAGGGTATCACCATAGTTACAAAGAATCGGTTGGTATAGATGGACGAAGTGTATCGCTACATTTCAAACAATCTGTTGATATAGGTGACCTAGTTTTGCTGTTCTTTATTGACGGACAAGATCCAACTGCTCCAGCAGAAATCGGGATATCAAGAAAGCCGCTTTAGCTGGTCACGTCATCATCCTCGTTCTGAGAGACAACGGCTCATCTCAAACCTCTAGCATTACATCGACATTAATGTACTTACTATGTGCTGCAATGATCCACTTGCATCATAAAGTACCATATATATGTTGGTGTTTATGTTGTTCCATCTCACTACAAAATTTTACCTTTAAATCATTATCATCATTATCATCATCATCATCATCAAATATAATATCTGCTGGCGTGGGTGATCATGTCTCTCGTTAATATTCTATATCTACAGCTGTTTATTAGGTCCATTTGTTGGCGTTTTACCAAATCAATCTCTTAAAATATCTTATCTCTTTTCTTTTTACTTTCATGCATTGGATTTTCCCCTGCTGTCATAATATATTCCAGCTGTTTTCTCCTCACAATCTGGCCAATAAATTATGAGAATTTCTCTTTATCTTGGAAAGAAGCCTACTTTTTTTAAAGGCACAAATTCATTAAGACAACGCACTTAAACTCGCATAACGTCCTTTTAGAACTCAGATGAAGATAACTATAAATTAAGATTCCTCTAAACGTCGAGCGAAAACATCACACACATACACGCGCGCGCGCATCCGTTATCCGTAGATTTAAAGCAACATACACACACACATCCTGTAAACGTCGATTGAAAGCCACACACACACACACATACACACACACGTACATGCATTCTTTAAACGTAGAGTGAACGGAACATACACACCACGCATTCTTTAAACGTCCAGTGGAAGAAACACACGCCCGCGCGCATCCTGTAAAATCGAGTGAAAACCACACAGTCACTCCCACACAAACACACAAATCACACTTATTTATACACCACGCATGCTTTAAACGTAAAGTGAACGCGACACACCCATATACGTTTGAAAATCTTGCTAGGAGTGTTTAGCTATCAGGGGTATACGTAACATTCTTTCGTTTAAAAACAACTTTTCTGTAGCCTTTTCAGATGGTCTTGCCCATTGTCGGTTGCAAAGAATGCACTTCCTTAAGACATGATTTACTTCACAGAAAAAATGGGGGGGGGGAAGAGAGGAAGAGAATCAGTTATTTTAATTAATGCAGAAACACCGTACACATAATATATATATATATATATATCATCATCATCATCAAGTACCGGGCCTGCTGGCGTAGGTGATCATGTCTCTCCGCAATTTTCGATCTCGACAGTTATTTATCATTTCTGTTGTTGACCTTCTGCCAAGCCACTCTACTAAGCTGTCTGGTATTTTTTCTCTTTGCTTTCCTCTATCTCATCATTCCTCAATTTTCCCAGGTGTTACAATATATTCCTGTTGTTCTCTTCTCTTTTCATGGCCAAAAAAATAATGATTGTTTCTTCCTAATATTGGAAATTAGCTCCCTTTTTGCTTTGACCTCTTTAAGAACGTTTTCATTACTCTTCTTAGTTATCCATGGTATTCTCAATATTCTTCTGTAAAACCACATTTCTACAGACTCCAGTGATTTTCTTGTCTTGTGTCCTATTGTCCATGATTCACATCCATATGTTAAGACTGACTCTACATAACAACTTTTTTTTTTGTTTCGATTGTCAAAAATGGATTACATAGTATCTTCTTAATTTTTTGGAAAGCTGCTTTTGCCTGAACAATTATACATCTCACCTCTTTTGTACATCTTCTGTCTAAGGTTAACAAAGTTCCCAAATATTTAAATGTATATAATTAATTGCATAACAATTGCTTAATGTGATAAACATAACAAGCAAAAAATATGGACTAGAAATGAATATCAAGAAGACTAAAACTATGATCATAAACAAAGAAAATTATCAAGACCTACAATTAAATATCACAGTTACACAGAATACATCTCGAGACAGTCCAGAGCTACGACTACCTGGGACATATTATAGCCAATGATGGAAAATGCAAAACTGAAATAAACAAAAGATGAGGTATGGCAAAAAGTAATTTTATTACCATGAAAAATATATTTACAACAAAACAAATATCAGCAGGGCTGAAACTAAGAATGGCAAAATGTTACGTCTTCTCAATATTCCTGTATGGTGCAGAAACATGGACATTAGACAAGAAACAGAACAGAAAATTGAAGCCTTTGAAATGTGGATTTATATAAGAATAGGTAGAATTTGATTGAAACTAAAGATAACAAACGATAAAGTTTTAAAACAACTGAAAATAACAAGAGAACTACTAAACACAATTAAGACAAGACAAATGACATTTTTGGGGAATGTTAAAAGACACAACAGCCTACTAAAAGTAATATTGGAATGAAAAATACAAGGTAAAAGCGGCAGAGGCAGACCAAGACTAACATGGACAAGTAACATCAAAAGATGGATAAGTCAAACTATGTCAGCCTGCACCATCAAAGCATGAAACAGAGTGGAATGGCGATCCATGGTAGCCAACCTTCGTTGCGGAGAAGGCACACGATGATGATGATATATGTAATTTGTTCTTGGAACTCTAGTTTTGCGAATTCGAAGCCGATAAAATAAGAACTTGCAAACAAAGAAAAATCGACTTTTACATTTGAGCTGTGGATATCAACAGGTCTGTGTTAATATTTAATTTGTGCGGCCTCTGATTGATGTTCATGAACTGTTTTCTTTCCGCACATACAATAATGTTTCCTTTCTCCCTCATTATGTCTATCAGTCTATCTTTCCTTAATTAAGTGCGTGTTTCCTGGCGTCTCACATTCAGACGTGACAGATGACATGAGTAGACGTTTTCATCATCTATTTTACAGTTTCTCCCGGTGAAATAAATTATCCCCCTTTTCATCTCTGTTTATAATCTTGCAATACCTTTCGTCTGGGCCAAATTATGAGAAGAGTTTTAAAGGATAAATCTCTTAGGCCGTTTTTTTTTTTAAAATAAGGACATGTTTTTTTTTTTCAAGCGAAGCAATTTTATGTATATTTTTCTAGCAACTAGAAGAATTATTAATTCACTGGTACCGATAAACACAGACGTACATACTCTTCTTCTGCCTTTCAGCTTCCTGTGGAGCATAGGTCTTCAATAAACACGTTCCAAACCGTTCTGTTTCTTGTCATTAAGATCATTCCATGCCTTCCCCATCATCTTCATCTGTGCTTCCATCTGTCTTCTCCAAGAATTCCTTGGTCTTCCTCTTTGTCTTTTTCACTGGGGATTCCAAAAAAGGAATAATTTTACGATAACAGAAGAAGATAATTGTGAAATATATGTAAGTTGAACCAAGGAAGGCTGTGAAATATGTGTGAGATAAACAGAGGATAGCTGTGAAATATGTCTGAGATAAACAGAGGATAGCTGTGAAATATGTCTGAGATAAACAGAGGATGGCTGTGAAATATGTCTGAGATAAACAGAGGATGGCTGTGAAATATGTGTGAGATTAACAGGGGATGGCTGTGAAATATATGTGAGATAAACACAGGAAGGCTGTGAAATATGTCTGAGATAAACAGAGGAAGGCTGTGAAATATGTGTGAGATAAACAGAGGATGACTGTGAAATATGTCTGAGATAAACAGAGGAAGACTGTGAAATATGTGTGAGATAAACAGAGGATGACTGTGAAATATGTCTGAGATAAACAGAGGAAGGCTGTGAAATATGTGTGAGATAAACAGAGGATGACTGTGAAATATGTCTGAGATAAACAGAGGAAGGCTGTGAAATATGTGTGAGATAAACAGAGGAAGGCTGTGAAATATATGTGAGATAAACAGAGGAAGGCTGTGAAATATGTCTGAGATAAACAGAGGAAGGCTGTGAAATATGTGTCAGATAAACAGGGGATGGCTGTGAAATATATGTGAGATAAACAAAGAAAGGCTGTGAAATATGTGTGAGATAAACAGAGGAAGGCTGTGAAATATATGCGAGATAAACAGAGGAAGGATGTGAAATATATGCGAGATAAACAGAGGAGAGGGTTGTGAAATATATATGTGAGATAAACAGAGGAAGGCTGTGAAATATGTGTGAGATAAACAGAGGAGAGGGTTGTGAAATATATATGTGAGATAAACAGAGGAAGGCTGTGAAATATATGCGAGATAAACAGAGGAGAGGGTTGTGAAATATATATGTGAGATAAACAGAGGAAGGCTGTGAAATATATGTGAGATAAACAGAGGATGACTGTGAAATATATGTGAGATAAACAGAGGAGAGGGTTGTGAAATACACTTAACATAAACACTGTAAAATTATGGAAAAACAGAAGTTTAAAAGCGAGGATTCTAAGACAATGTATAATGTTTAGTCAAGAAATGATGAGTAATCTGTAATAAACAAACCTTATTTATGTCACAGGTAGAACTATTGTTTCTATACATTCTAACGTGGTCTTCATTTTCGTAATGTGGAAGAATGGTATCATTTTACTACTAGGTTTAATGAAGCATATAAATTGTAGACATAAAATAAAAAGCAACATTAATAAACAAATAATTTATAATTGAAAATGTAAATAAAAAATTGAATTTAATAAATGACTGTGCATAAAAATATTCCTAATTTTCATGCGCTTGGACTTCTTAACTTACAGAATTACACTAAGGAAATATATAATTCAAAGAAATCCTAAAAGTTGAAAAAAAGGCTAATTTAATTTAGTTTCTTTTCTTTTCTCTTACTCTTAGACCCGTAGGGTGTTAAGAGAGATGCAGAGTCTAACTCTTGTTCTTTGCATAGCCACTAACCATGTCATGTTATTATGTGTGAAATAATTGGAAATGATATTAATAGCTCTGAAGTGTGAGGCTCTCTTGTCTTCAAGAATATAAATACATATTTATTCATTTTCGGGGATATGAACAGCACGTCACTCACTATGCGTCTTTATAAATTATGGAATAAATATCTTGACAACCTTTGAACGTACGAGGATTGTATCTTTAGACGTGAACACGTCTCGTTCGAACAATGATGTGCTACAATATTCGGCCATCAGGATTCACTCCGAAAACCTATATTTGTAATGCGAAAGTTAACATTTATACCTATAATGCGAAAGTTAACATTTATACCAGTAATGCAAAAGTTAACATTTATACCTATAATGCGAAAGTTAACATTTATACCTATAATGCGAAAGTTAACATTTATACCGGTAATGCAAAAGTTAACATTTATACCGGTAATGCAAAAGTTAACATTTATACCTATAATGCGAAAGTTAACTTCCAGAGATAGCAGCGTCTTAACGAATGGTTAGCCAGCACCAGATGTCGTATGTTGCAATAAGAGTAGTAATAAGCTGTAATTAACATGTCATCCAGGCCAGTTTCTTGTAGAGCTACAATATCTGTCCAAGACTTTCGAAAAAGGGACTCGAGGTCACACGATTCCAATACACAAAATTAATATTGTTGAGGCCTTTAAGAGACACGTGGTCAGGCCAACAGCTGCATGACTTCCTTTCCAATTACAACGCCCCAGCCAAGCTCTGTTTTCACTTTGGCCAGTTGATCGTGACGTGCACTTTATTTCACCATTTATGAAAAACACTCACCGTCGACACACGCCAACGAATATATCGAAGTTGATTTCAGCTCAAGTGCGGGAACTAAGTTGCTGGTCCGGGTAGGACAATGTCTTATGTCGACAGATTGTTGGTGCACCGTTAGGGAAAACACCTGGAGAAGTTGCTGGAGAATGGTAGTCGGAGCTCAACCGCTTTAGCATGTGGTGTACTGTGTCAAGGCCACAAGTAAACTCGACGACAGTAACTGCAGTATGGTTCTTTCTGAACAAGCGTATTACCAATACACAAACCCATAACATTAATTGACACGTTTTGCCTTTGAAGCACGAGAGTAACCTTAGGGACATTTGATTTGGAGCCGCCTCCGTAACCTTTGTCAGGGCAGGAACACGGTCCGCTGCAATAGATCATGCAGTTACGTTATTGAGTTATTTGCGGGTCATCATCATCATTGCACTCCGAACATGTCCATAGGTGTTCAGATCCCCTCCTCAGCAATTCTCTCAGTGTCCAGCGACTGACGACTCCAGTTCTATGTTGGTTGATGAGTCTTCTTACACGGCCACTAAGTTTCTCATTTCTGGCTGTGCCCATCTTAACTCCCATTTCCATCATCCGAAGAAGTGACGTTGAATTGTGTTTGTCGAAGTCCTGTGCTCTTCCCACATCTTGGAGGGCATTGATGATGTCCGCCCAATCCATCGGTTGCCCGTCCTCAACGACAGCAAGCTAGCCAACCTGTCCGCTCTTTCATTTCCCCATACTCCCGAATGTCCAGGTGAAGCAGTGATTAAAAGTGGAGGACAAAAGGGGAGTTGGTAGGGTAGAAGTCGCGGGAAAGAAAAAAAAAGTCACTATCTCGCGTACCTAACATGTTTGCTCAACTGTACCGGCCCAACTAATAAGCCGTCCGCCTCGAGTGATTGTTGTCCCTAGACTGCCCTCTAATTTTTTGGTTTGTCCCTCAACCTTTTCCTCTAGCCAATCACCACCCGTCTTACATTCTGATTGTTTTCTCTTTTCTCATTGCTTTTCACTTTTCACGTGAACTTAATATTTTCTACTTAAGTGATCTCTTATCACTTTTTGCCCGTGACTTCTACTCTACCAACTCCCCTTTTGTCCTGCACCTTTAATCACTGCTTCACAGGGACATAGACAAAGTTGACCTTACTTACTTTGGATTTCTGCAACGACTCTACCCATTGCATGCGTACAGAGCCCTCCTCCACTTTTTTTATCATGCTCATCGAATCACTCAGTATACATGCAGTTACGTGCCCTTCATACTACAGACTCGTCAAGTACTTTTCTCGAATGGCCTATTTGATATCCAGGACAACTTAATGTTCGTATCTCGTAAATCTATATACGACAATTTCTTATGCACTTATATACTTACACTTACTCGCATACTGGCCAAATAGGTCGATGTTTAGGGGATTATAGCTATGATCACTTGCACGATATTAAACGCTATTTCAGCACTCATGTCTCATCCAATTTCAGAATTCCAGGCCATCAGCCATCATATCTCTGAGGACTTCTATGCTATTTTCATCGTCTCTTGTTCCTCCCATACCAGAGTCGATTCGCACTGGAGAACCAAATCATAGCCCGTTCTGACACTCTTCACGCGAGTATTAAACTCTTTTCACTTGCTTTTTAATTACTATCGCTTCACCTTTTCTTGTTCCCACTTGCCACCTGTTTTATCTGTTCACTCCAACCCCCCATGGGACCCCTCCTTTTATCCTCCTCAGAAGACCCTTTCTCCTTTTTAGCGATTATTGCACTATTTTGGCCCTCAAGATCCTACCTGCCAAATTGGATATTTATTATTTGACCAACAGACAATTGGGTTCTTGTCACTCCTCTTCGTCCAGTCGTTCAGACACCACCTAACATTGCCAAGCTAAGTACTCGTATTTCGGGTTTGTATTAGCATTTGTTGTCCGGTATCTAATGAAGGCTTTTGCCGAAACGCCGCGCGTTATCTTGTCTCTCTAAATACTTTGCTGCTTAATACCATTTTATATTTATTTTCCAATACACCAACACCAAGTGTTAGTCATATTGAGAGGTTATCAGAAGATTAATGCAACTAAATACCAACAGTCCGTTCAGAAATTGTTGCCCAAACTCAAAATCAATTTTCTCGGAAGCTGTTTTGTGGATTGCTGTAAAATTTTGGTTGCAGTCTTATAATTTCCGGACCTTCATACACAATTTTCTCTACTAATAAAGTGATCCTCTCGACGCTGAAAGACAAATGAGGAAGGAAAGAAGTAGAATAAAGTGATCTAATGTAGGATTCTGCTTATATAGCTTATGAAAAGCTATATGTCTTAAGGAGAGACAATTAAAGGTTTTACAGTCAATCCGCCCCCCCCCCCCGCCCCCCTTACATTTCAATAATTGGCACACTTTCAAGTTTTAAGAGAAAAAAACAATCACTTAGTCTCAAATGCACGGCGATAACCGGACCGAAGGAAGCGTTGACATTACTATAATATAGTGTATTGTATCACGAGGACATTGAAATATGTGATGTGTAGTACTGTAAAATCGTATGTTTCTTGCACACTAATTGTTTTCGTACACAATTTATGTAAGAAATACTCACTTTGCAAAATCCACTTTGCCTCTTAGCGTAATCTTTACAAAATTTGAAGATGCAGGAAAATCTAAGACTGCATGGGAAAAATAACGGCAGTATGGTAAATTGTTTCTAAGAATTAAAGAAGAACTAAGTTTCTAATGCAGAAAGCAAAACTCTGTGGTTATGGAAGCAGAGTACACTATTTTATTGTTGATAATTCCTCTGAGGGTGAAGAAGTCATATTCACATATAGGTATGATGTTCGACATAGACGGAACACATGTACCTTTGCAGCTCTGTTCGGGAATGAAGAGAGGCGGGGTTTGTCTAGAAAGATTGGTGCGTTTGTATTTGCCTACAAGTGGTTTGATGATGAAGGTCATGGCTGTAACTAAGGCGACCGCTTGGCTTGAGTCACATACTTTTAGTCACGTATGTTTATTCAGTGAATCAGGGAGTATGTTCGGTAAGATAGGAATAGTTTGTGCTGGATAGTAGTGGTTTCAGTCTTTGGAAAGGTCAAAGCTGATTAAAATCTCCTTTATTTTTCTGCCAGTTCATTCGAGTATAAAAGGAAATTAATAAGTAGAGAGATGAGCTGGATTGATTGTTGTGGAGAAATTGCCGAGCACAGAATCTGGTTAACATTCTTAGTGCTCTCAAAGAGCCAGGACGAGCATGTGGTTCGGGCATTGAATCTATAACCTTCAATAGACTGTAGGAGCATCACTTCAAAGGGGGTGAAGCCAGATAATAGTGAGTTAAAACAATAATCAATTATGTTTTAGATCAATGATGCCCAAATATGTATTTCTTAATAATAAATAAATAATATATATGTTACAAACAATAATAAATTAGAATTATTTTCACTATAATCGTCCAGTAATTGGTCTGCTACATGAAAACACGATGCATGAAAGAATATATTTTTCATTCAACAAAACATAACACCATAACATTTATTGTCTTGGTCACGACAATATGGCGACCAATGACTAGTTAATCGGGAAGACGCGACGATCTATTTTAATCTAAATTTTTCAAACAGCAATGACGAATCTGCAGAGTGGTTTGACTATAAAAATATCAGCTAAGACAATATTACAGCTACATTTTCAACTATTTCCTGTATGTAATGCCCAGCAGCATTATAATAGATTCTAGAAAGTGACTGAAGAAAAGAGAAACTCGCTTAAATTGCAAAAATTGAAAGCTAATTTCAGAAATAATATATGGAACGAAAACTAAAGTAAAAGTTTGAAATTCGAAAAAGAAAAACAAAATAGCAGGGACTGATATATAAACTGAATTCTTGACAGACAGACAAATGAGATGTCGCGAAATAATAAATAATTAATCAATTATTTCCTCTCACAAAACGCTAAGAATCATGGGATTCAAACATCCATTTCTCGAATGTCGTTATGAATTTTTAGCTTCGTTTTGGCTGCTGATTTTTTCTTGATTGCCCCCACGTTTAACACGGATCTAGCAAAAATGAATCTTCTTCATGGAAGAAAGAAATCCCACAGTCTTGAGAATAAGCCACCACAGGCCTGCAACATTTTCAAATAATGCGTCTTGGCTTGTAATTTATTTAAATGAATATCATGTGTCCTCTTCATTCAAGTCACCATGCGGAGGATGAGCCCAAAGAACAGAGATTCTGCCCTCTAATTAATCTGTTGCTGCAACGTGCTGCATGATAAACATGAGAAAAGGAAAGAATAAAGAGTGTAAGCAATAAATATTACCGTGGTCATGCGTCATGCTGAGTGTGACAAAGAATTGAAGCTCTAGACACGGATATTTTCTAAACAAAATAGAATGTAGAATATTGTATGAGAGTATATAATTAAACTTTAACAATTTAAGATGCTAGTGAACATCAAATGTCAAGAAAAGATTCAAATTTTTGCAAATTTGGACAGAACGTATATCCCCAGCATTAAAACTATTCATGCAGCCACAAACCTGCTGGGCGGGCCATGGAGTCCGCGAGAAGTATACAATGCTCCATTGGAGTCACATTTGACCCATAAATTAACAAAGACATATTGTAGGCGCATTTAGTGCCTAATTTACTCGAGGGGCAGGGGGAGTTAACCATGATCGCTCGTGTCGGGATGTTGACCTAACGCGTCGATGACCCCGGAAGTGACCTGTTTATGTCTGGTGTGTGCTGACTTTGGATTTCTTGATGTACTGGATCGATAGTGATAGTTTAGTAGATTAAACAACATCAATGAAAAACAATAGCATTAAATATAAAACAGAAAACAAAAGATATATGTTATTCTTTTATTATCTCAGTAGATATATAGCATACAGTGGATATTATATAACATTACAAAAATATTTAGTACACTGAGTAATTATATAGTACAAGGATAACATTTATTTGTAGCTATGTAGTTGGGTGTCTGCTTAAATCTATGTCATAAATGAATCATAAGGGGTGAAACATAAATGAATCATAAGTGGTGAATCGCTGGTCAGTATGGAATACTGGCCCCTTGCTACCAGCTTCACCGCAGCATCGCAATTATTTGCCTGTTCCCTGATGTCATATTTCCCGGAGTTAAACCCTATCACTGGAATCTATTTAAATGCTCATCAAACCTAACTATTAGCTTGTCTTTATTCAGATCATGGAGTTGAGTAAAAATACTTTCAAACCGAGATCGCAATAACGAGTATGCCTTTGCAGCGATACTAGTGAGGTAATCAACCATCTGACTAACTAAAACTTGCTGGTCACCCTTCGTTATGAAGCACTTCGGTGCCTCCAACCCTGGGACATTTGACGCTATAGAACAGGAGAGGGGCACGTGTTTAGCTACAAAGTTAGTCGAGTGCGTCTCTTGGGGAACATTCCTAATATCAAAATAACATTCATAATCGAATGTCGCCCTGAAGGGGTAAATAAAAGACTCTGGAGTACTTATCCCTTCAGCGCTGATCGCGTCCCATACGCTTTCAGGTGAAGAGTAAACCCCACCCTTATATGTCTCTACAGCCATATCCCCATTTCAAGATTTTCATGCCTATCCATACTCCCAAACTTTTTCCACAATTTTCCACATTTTCCACAAAAAAGCTTTTACTAGCCCTAGAAAGATCGTTTATATAAAAGAAGTGGTTTTTGTAACTTAAAAGATGGAGAGTTTCACTATGACTACTGGCGCTTCTCAGAACGATACACAACGCTTGTTCAGAATCAAACTCAAAAATATCTATATTTACTGAAAAACAATTTTCTAAGAGAGGCATTTCGGCAAGAGTTACACCGTGAAAGTGACATAATAATAGAGACGGGTTAAACTGTTTAAAAAGTAGTCTCGAAGCCTTCCAAACATCTTTAACAGAGGCGCCTCTATGGATAGCTAGACACTGGAAGAAGCAAAGATTATCATCGCAGATTTTAGAATGGGAATCGGTTGAATGATATTAATACCATAGTTCGATGCAATGTAGGGTGGGATATCTAGCAGACACACTATAGGATAATCTTGAAGTTTATAAATATAAACACTCGTACTGACTAATGCTTCTAATGTATCTTTGGTTTTCTCCCTGTTTTTATAAGCATACCCTAATATATCACTTTGATTTAATCTACCTACAAATGTTTCACAATCATTTCTGTTGTTAACTAACCAGGGTGTGTCTAAACATCTCGCGTTATTTGAACTGGCGTGAAAATAACGCAGCCCCTGTGAATTCCTATGTCTTAAAACTAGATGATGACTATAATTCACATTGAAACGCTGTGGTGTAACCAACAATCAAGGAGATGTTAGTCCACCGTACCCAGACATTGTGGTGTAACCAACTATAAGACTGCAAGAAAGTCCGAACAGGTGTTCAACCTGAACGTGGAAATCCAGACAGTTGTCTATGCTTGCCGATGAAGTTACATAAACAATGACTCTGGACGCTGGACCACCGTCGAACAGGTGTTGACACGAGATAGCTATACAAGAACTAGTCCTGAAACATTCTTTGAGGGGTCGAGCCAAGCGAAATAAGGGGAAATTCTTGTGTCGCCAGGCGCCTTGAAGTCCAAATAGACAGTCTGAGATGAAAGAATTCTGACGAACAAATCACCGCGCGTGGTGAAAGACCAACGTAAGCTGTAGTTGTTAGGGAACGAAGCTTATGAATATTGACAGGTGTCGACAAGACTCCTAAAGCAATAAGACTATGGACATAATTAAAAGGCGGAGTTAAAGAAATAGTGACTGGAGGCGGACGAAGGATATGCCGTGCATAGATAAGATTCCCACAATCCTTAGCCAGGTGGGAGTGGCTAAGATGGACACAAAAAGACCCTGAGAAGACTTATCGCGAGGGAGACTCTAGACTCGGCACTTGGAGGAAGATACAGTTGGCACCCACGAAGCGGAAGGGTACACATCAGTGAGGATGTAGCAGAAGAGACTAGATATCTGCCTCAATGCAGATGATGGGATTAGGAGATAGAAAACTTAGATCTTACCTTTACTTACACAGAACAGAATTTAGACTTAGACAAGGAGAACTTAGACTCTAGACGCAGAACTCTAAGGAACATTTAGATTATAAGAGGACAGTATAGTTTGTTCATTGTACGAAACCACTCAGATGAACAGGACAGAGTAGCGAACCTGCCCGAAGTTTGAGTAGGGAAATCAGAAGTTTGACTAATAGAGTTCGCACAGAGATTTGCGTGGTCTAGGTTTAGAAGTAGGACCTCAAGGTCTATAAGATTGATATTTAACTTGTATAGGATCACGAGCGTTACTTGTGAATATACATCGCCGATAGGCTCAACACAGTAACAATAAAGGAACATTTAGATTATAAGAGGACAGTATAGTTGGTTCGTTGTACGGAACCAGTTGTTAAAGTTTTAAAGTGGATGTCAACAATAAAGACTATATTATATTTGTTCGAAAACTAAGATGAAAAGTTATGTGTGTCAATATATATATATGATATGAAAGTAGCAAGATATGAAAGAACAAATAACAAGATAGTCAACAAGTCACAGAAGATAGACACGGAAGACAATCAACAAGATAAATCTCTGTCTAAACTATCAAATGCATTTTCGTAATCTATGAATCCAATATAAAGTGGGACTGTTGTTCTAAACTTTGTTCAACTATTATACGTAGAGTAGTTATTTGATCAGCACATGATTTGTTCTTCCTAAACCATGCTTGTTCATATTTCAAATGTATCTCTATGGCCTCTTTTAGTCTCTCCAGAATGATTCTGCTTAATATTTTTCCTGGCACTGATAGTAGCATAATTCCCCAATATTTTGTGCACTCCTTTAAACTTCCTTTCTTGGTAGTTTGATCATATAACTTTTTTTCCAGTCTTTAGGTATTTCTTCCCTCCCCCAAATTTTATCTAATAGATTATATGACATCTTGGTAGAGGTGTTAATATCTTTGATAGCTTCCAAAAGAACCTCATCTGGTCCTGTGGCTTTACTATTTTTTAATAGCTTGATGGCTTTCATTCCGTTTCCAAGATGGCGGATCTAGTCCACGTCCTCTCGATCGCTGCAGAAAATGCACCCAGGGTCTGATTAATTTCGGATCTTCTTTGCACTTTTCTGCGTAAAAGTCAAAATCAGGATATGCTTGATACATATGTGTTGCTAAAGAGTGGTAGTAGGCCGACAAAAGTCCGTTTTGACGACTCAAGTGTTGTGAGTGAGACCTTCCACCGTCTAGACTTGATCTGCGCTTTACGTCACATTAGTGCTGTTCAAGACCGTTATTGGTATTCTTTGACGCAAGTTATTTCCATGTTACACATTAATGTAAACTACTTCGTCAGTCGCAGTTTTGTCTCTTTGGGGAAGTTGCTTCGTGTTTTGTTCGTCGTAGGCTGCTTACACTTGAGTAATCAGACATAAGTCTAAAGGTATCGAGATTATGAGTTTGGCGACATTGTGTGCTACGTCATCGTATTGGTTCCCTAAACCGGCCGTGCGCAAATCTTACTGTCTGCTGTTTGATGTGCGACGAGGATAATTTGACGACTGACTGTGTGTCTCTATGTTCGGAATTGGAGTCATCAACGATGGCCTAACATCATCAAGTGCTACGATGATCATCATTTTCAAAAGGACGTGACTTACCGGTATGTTGGGATAGGCGCCGGGAACAAATAAAGGCTATGCATGAAAGGTGTTCCTTGTTGCAGTTTCCTTATATTACAAGTCGCATGTCTGTGTTAGTCACCTCTAGTGACTCGGGCAGATGGTGCTCGTAGACCTGGGAAGGCCGACCATCTAAGGGCAGAATCCCCCTACAGAAAAGATCAACTGCTGCCATGCAGGAAGATTGGGGACAATCAAAGGCTAAGAAATGCAAACCTGAAAAAATGCTGGCTGAAATCGGATGCACTGGGCCACTGGCGCAGAACACAGTGCAACGTTTTAACAGGTACTCAATCGGAGTGGATCTAACAGGCTTAAACAGACAACTGTCTTCGTATGAGAGTCTGGACGTCCTACTCTGATTGAGTCCTGAACGCAGAGAGAGAGAGAGAGAGAGAGAGAGAGAGAGAGAGAGAGATTATTTCTTCTTTGCTTGGTTTTCCACATTTAACGCGTAACTCTTCTTCTGCTGGTGGTATATCTGGAGAATTATTTGAACATGGTCTGTACAAAAGTTCCTCAAAGTGCTCTTTCCATTTCTCCATTTGTTCCCTTATATTACTAAGCAGATTTCCTTTCTTATCTTTAATAAAGGCATTGATCTGTTTGTATTTTCCACTTAATTTCTGTGTGCTGTTGTACAGTTCTTTCATATTCCTTCCCTTTATTTGCTGCTTCCTCTGCCTCTTTAGCTAGTTCATCTATATATTTCCTATTATCCCTTTTAATGCATCTTCACTTCTATGTTCACCTCTGTGTAAGCTTCCAGTGTCTTGACTTTATTATTTCTCGTTTTGCTTTTATTTATGTCTGCTTTCTTGTTCTTTCTTTCTTTAATTTTATCCATGGTCTCTGCTGTCATCCATGCCTTATTCTGGCGTTAT
Source organism: Megaustenia siamemsis (assembly GCA_032433765.1). Taxonomy (NCBI): domain Eukaryota; kingdom Metazoa; phylum Mollusca; class Gastropoda; order Stylommatophora; family Ariophantidae; genus Megaustenia; species Megaustenia siamemsis. Next base: position 101,554,802 of record JAVIAB010000092.1, read on the forward strand.
CTTTTCCCCAGTGTTTCTTCGCATGTCTCTTTCCATATATCATTTACCTGTTTCCAATGATCTTCTATATTTATTGTATTTTCTAGTTGTTGGAGGACTTGGTATTTGTTTGATATTGTGACTTATAATTTCTCTTTAATTCCTTGTTCTTTAAGAAACCCTAAATTGAAATACTTTCTACCCTTATTCGTTGTAGTATATCTTTTTAGTTTAAATTTAAGTTTGGCTATCAGAACATGATACAGCAGCTATAGCCTGACCATATTGTTTTAGATTATTCTGGGACCGCATCAGACTTAAATCATTTTAGCACATACAGACTAGAACAGACAACTGAATGAAGTGAGCGGTCTAGACCACATGTAGTAGACACAACATAAACTATAGATGATACTAAACAACAACATCTTGAGAACTGGAGTGTGAACTGTTTTAATTGCTTTTTTTTATCTTAGGAAGCAGGCACACGATCCAGCTTAAAATTATTGTATGGAAATTGTTGGGACTTAAATTCCTTCTTGGGACTGAAACTTCCTTTATTTGATCTCGAATATAGAGCTCAAAGAATGCGCTACTGGCAGCTTCTGTGTTGAAGTTTTAGTTTTCTTTTTGTTCATTTACACAATGTATATGTGATAACAGGTTGTGTGTAAATAAGTCACCATAGACAGAAGTTGAAGATCTTCCCAACAGGATACACCCCGGGGCATCAGCAAAGATGACAGAATGTGAAAGCGCATAATCCTTGCACTCAGAAAAGAATTAAAAAAAAAACTATCATAATAACTACTACATAGCGGCCTAGGAAGGAAAAACAAAAGAGAAGCGGACTCTTTAAAGTCTATGCGTTGGCTGTGATAATTTTTATATTGTATCTTTATAAAAAAGAAATGTAAATATGGTGTTTAACTTAATTTTTTTTCCATAAGCTTTATTCTTTTAGATGGTATATCCTCATTATCATGGGCATTTACCTACTAGATAATCACTAATAATCTATCTCTTCGTCCCTCAATTTTCACCGTTGTTATAATATATTCCAGTTGTTCTCTTCTAATTACATGGCCAAAAAATGATTGTTTCTTCCTAATATTGGAAATTAGCTCTCTTTTTGCTTTGGTCACGTTCAGAACATTTTCATATCTCTTCTTAGCTGTCCATGGTATTCTCAACATTCTTCTGTAAAACCATATTTCTACAGACTCCAATGATTTTCTTGTTTGTTGTCCTATTGTCCATGATTCACATACATATGTTAAGACTGACTCTACATAACATCTAAGATCTCTTTTTCTTGTTTCTATTGTCAAAAATGGATTGCATAGTATCTTCCTCATTTTTTTGGAAAGCTGCTTTTGCCTGAGCAATTCTGCATCTCACCTCTTTTGTGCATCACTATGTGCTAATAATATAATACAACGAAAAACACATTAATTTTTAGATAATTGTAAATGTTATAAAGGTAAAGGTATTCTATATCTAAACATTAGGAAGTAGAAATATGGCTTCCACTTTCTTCTATAGTGCACATAATTTTAGGGGGCATGATAGTTGCCTCTTCTTTCTTTGACAAGAGAACGTGGTTGTTTATCCTGGTCAAATGACTGCTGGAGGGCGTATATCGAACCCAGACTACTAGTGGACCAAATATATCGAACCCAGACAGCCGCCCACTACTAGTGGACCGCATATATAGAACCCAGACAGCCCCCCCCCCCACTACTAGTGGACCAAATATATCGAACCCAGACAGCCGCCCACTACTAGTGGACCGCATATATAGAACCCAGACAGCCCCCCCCCCCACTACTAGTGGACCAAATATATCGAACCCAGACAGCCTCTCACTACTAGTGGACCGCATATATCGAACACAGACAGCTCCTCACTACTAGTGAAACCCATATATCGAACACAGACAGCCCCTCACTACTAGTGGACCAAATATATCGAACCCAGACAGCCTCTCACTACTAGTGGACCGCATATATCGAACCCAGACAGCCCCCCACTACTAGTGGACCGCATATATCGAACCCAGACAGACCCTCACTACTAGTGGACCGCATATATCGAACACAGACAGCTCCTCACTACTAGTGGACCGCATATATCGAACACAGACAGCCCCTCACTACTAGTGGACCGCATATATCGAACACAGACAGCCCCTCACTACTAGTGGACCGCATATATCGAACACAGACAGCCCCTCACTACTAGTGGACCGCATATATCGAACCAGACAGCCCCTCACTACTAGTGGACCCATATATCGAACCCAGACAGCCCCCTACCCCCACTACTAGTGGACCGCATATATCGAACACAGACAACCCCTCACTACTAGTGGACCGCATATATCGAGCACAGACAACCCCTCACTACTAGTGGACCGCATATATCGAACACAGACAACCCCTCACTACTAGTGGACCGCATATATCGAACACAGACAACCCCTCACTACTAGTGGACCGCATATATCGAACACAGATAGCACCTCACTACTAGTGGACCGCTTATTTCGAACCCAGACAGCCGCCCCCCCCCCCACCACTACTAGTGGAACGCATATTTCGAACCACGAAAAGACAGCCCCCTCTCTTCAAGTACTGGTGGACCGCGTATTTTGAACCCACAAAAAGTCAGCCCCCCCCTCCCCCACTATTAGTGGACTGCGTATTTTGAACCCACCAATAGACAGCCCCCCCCCCACTCCCAATACTGGTGGAATGTATATTTTGAACCCACGAAAAGACAAACCCCCCTTCCCACTACTAGTGGACTGCGTATTTTGAACCAACTAAAAGACAGTCCCCCCCTCATCCCAACTACTGGTGGAACGCATATTTCGAACCCATGAAAAGACAGCCCACCCCAATTTTCCCACTACTAGTGGAACGCGTATTTCGAACCCAAGAGAAGACAGCCCCCCCCCCCCCCCCCCACTACTTGTGGAGCGCGTATTTCGAACCCACGAAAAGGCAGCCCCCACCTCTTCCCACTACTTGTGGAACGCGTATTTCGAACCCAAGAGAAGACAGCCCCCCCCCCCCCCACTACTTGTGGAGCGCGTATTTCGAACCCACGAAAAGACAGCCCCTCCCCCAGCCACCCAATACGAATTCATTAATCAGCCATATTGTGTTTTCTAACCAAATATAACAAATATTTAAAACGTGATATCTGGACTAACGAGGGGCTACAAATAAGAGTCGGATGTCCATTGTAGTCGCCACGTGATTCACATCATCATTTAGTTACTGTTGAAATCTGGCTACTACGATAGCTTCCGTTAAGCTTTGTCTGTCTTGTACCAGATGCTCATCATCTGTAGCCGTCATACTATCTCGTTTGTTAGTATAATGCACCTATATTTGTCCCATAGAGACACTGAGAAGAACATTGATGAGAGAGGCAAGAGCAGCAGGAATCGGCTCCCTCGATGAGATAGAGATGCTTGCACAGAACAGAGACAAATGGCGAGATTTGATAAAATATCTTTAAAAGAATTGAAAACTGCTAGAACAAAAATGTATATAAGAGAAGGAGTATCTTGGTTTACGCCCTATGGGCCGGCTACGGCTCGAAAGGTCAATAGATAGATAGATAGATAGATAGATAGATAGATAGATAGATAGATAGATAGATAGATAGATAGATAGATAGATAGATAGATAGATAGATAGATAGATAGATAGATAGATAGATAGATAGATAGATAGATAGATAGATAGATAGATAGATAGATAGATAGATAGATAGATAGATAGATAGATAGATAGATAGATATATTAATCTAAGTCTTCCTCTCTCACGTCTGTGTAAATAATGCTCTCCATAACTATACTCTTCAAGTCATTATATTCTTTGACATAACCAACATATTTTATCTTCCTTTCATCATGTTCTTTAATTCACATGTTTAGATTTTTATCGCCACCGATAGCCATACCATGTTAGGCACCAAACGTTGACAAATCCCCCATCACTGGTCTATACCCTCCCTGTTTTGGGAAATGCTGTATTGATTCCCATTTCCTCAGTTAACACATTAGCCGATATCAGAAGTGAAAACAACATCCGTAAATAAGTTAGTTTTCGTTGCAACAATTCCACACCACATTCCCACCCTCAAATATAAAAAGTATATATTGTAAGAGTTTGGAAAGTGCAAGACATTTATAAACACAAACATGTTAGTTGTTAGTCGTCGAATTATTGCACATTGAATAATTGTCCCTAAGCGCTCAGACTCCCTTCCAAGTAAATCTCGCAGCAGGACACGATAAACAGATTCTCTCTTTCTCTCTCTCTCTCTCTCTCTCTCTCTCTCTCTCTCTCTCTCTGCGATCAGGACTCAATCAGAGTAGGATTCCAGACTCTCACATGAAGTCAGCTGTCAGTTTAAGTGTGTTGATCGCCCCCACAGACAGAACATCACAATTAGAGTCTGCCAGATCCACTCTGATTGAACACCCGTTAAAACGTTGCACTGTGTTCTGCGCCAGTGGCCCAGTGAATCCGATTTCAGCCAGCATTTTATTCAGGTTTGCATTCCTTAGCCTTTGATTGTCCCCAATCTTCCTGCAAGGCAGCAGATGATCTTTTATGTAAGGGGATTCTGCCCTTAGATGGTCGGCCCTGCCAGGTTTACGAGCACCATCTGCCCGAGTCACTAGAGGTGACTAACACAGACATGCACACACAATGATATGAGATGTGACCAACACAGACATGCACACATCGATACGAGGCATGACTAATACTGGCACACATCAAAATATATGACACATGACTAACATAAACATGCACATAAAGCTATGAGATATGACTGCCATAGACATGCACACACAATGATATGACACATGCCTAACATAGACATGCACACAAAGATATGAGATATGACCAACATAGATATGCACACACAACGATATGAGATGTGACTAACATAGCCATGCACACACAGGAATATGAGATGTGACATACACAGACATGCACACACAAAGATATGAGATATGACTAACATAAACATGCACACAAAGATATGAGATATCACTAACCCAAAAATGCACACACAAAGATATGACATATGACTAACACAGATACACACTAAAATATGAGATATGATTAAACACATACACACATAAAGATATGAGACATGATTAACACTTCAAACACTCCTCTTCCTCTGATATGATTCGCTGATCTATCGCATTGGAAGCTTCCTTCTATGATACTATTTATTTATTATTATTTGTCTTCACAAGTCCACCCTCGTTCTCCTCATAACTAAAAAAAAAAAAGTAAAGAGCTCCGTCACGCCAAGTGGCATATAGGGAATTTGGTGTCAGTGACCATAAATTTTACAGTCCTTCAGCACATGATTTTGTGTTGGGTAATGTGGTCGGTGTTACGCTCGTGCCGCTTTACTATCCGAGATAAAAAATCCGGTATCCATTTAAGGCTGAATAACCCGGAAGCCGTCGGTTGGGGTCGAACCCTACCTCTTGACCTTTGTAGTCCAGTTCACTAATCACTGAGCTATCGCGGCTCCCTCGTTCTCCCCATGACCTCCCTAAACTTTGACATCATCCCTCTCCACTAACATGGAGGTCCGGGAGTTTGCACCAGGGATGCAGATTCATGAACAGCATCGACATTTTTATCTAGTCATTCTTTTCGAGAGTACGGTTAGGGATACACGATTCGCCATCATTATGACGTGGTACGCATATTTGTAAACAATGGATGCACTCACAACACGCGATTCACTTTAAAGTCTGCAGTCAGCTGTACGAACATTGTAAAGGTGCAGAATCTTTAAAGTGGTAACTTGGTTTGATTTGGTGCAGCGATCTACATGGAGGAGCTAAAAGTAATCGGTAATAACCAAATCTAACAACGAAAAGCCCTCAATGGTATGACGTAATACACATAACGAGTTCACGACAGAGAAAGGTATTATCCCCAGTGCCTGATTCACCAAAAGGGACCATTGACAGGTGCTCGAGAACTCCACACAACAAAATACACTATTTTGATAGAAGAAAATCAGCTGCCATGAATTTGTGAACTACCTAAATATATCGACATTTCATTTCTAGTTAAAGTGGCATACAGTTGAATTACACTATAAGTGCACAATTCGTTCCAGGAATCTGTTCGCATTTTCGAGTTGAACGAATAAGGAATAATTTTTCCCCAAAGAAATAGTCTATGTATATATTGATCTTTCGAGCCGTAGCCTGTCCATAGAGCATAGACCCAGATACTCTTTCTCTTATATACATTTTTATTCTAGCAGTTTTCAATCCTTGAAGAGATCTGTTATCACATCTCGCCATTTGTCTCTGTTCTGTGCAAGCAACTCTATCACATTGAGGGAGCCAATTCCTGCTGCTCTTGCCTCTCTGATCAATGTTCTTCTTAATGTCTCTCTGGGTCGGCCTCTTTTCCTCTTACCTGTTGTTTCCCACATAAGGGCTTGCTTTTTTATTCGGTTATTATATCTCTCATCACATGTCCAACATATGACCATTGTCTTTTCTTGATTACTGAAGATATTAGTGGTGGAGTGGCGATTTATCTAATTTCCTCGTTTGTTTTGAATTCGTTTCACGCAATACCAAGTATTTTCCTTAGACATTTATTTTCGAATGCGCTCAAATTGGTTTCTATGTCTCTTGTTTTTTTTCCAACTCTCACACGCATACGTAAGTGTTGATAGTACGTTTGATTTGAATAGTCTAAGTTTTGTATTTGTGCTGATGAGTTTTGATCTCCACAACGTTTCAAGGCTTCTAAGAGACATTGCTGGTTTAGCTATTCTGATTCTAATTTCTTTACTTGTATCCCCTTCTCGATCATTGTGACTTCCAAGATAGATAAAGTGATCGATCTCTTCCACTGGTTTGTTTTCCATGTATATTCTGTTATCAGTTGGCATTAAGCTTTTCATGAGTTTAGTTAAAAAAATAGTGCAATTTGTATTAATCCTTTCTGAACAGCCGATAGGCGCTTGTTTAATAATGATATATAATAGTAGTCTTGATGGCATGAACAGTCACTCCTTTCACTTGATAAGTAATGCTTATTGTTCTTTATTATTTGTAATTATGAATGTCATTGTCGATTCCGCCGTACCGTATTGAGTGGTCAGATACATGATACGAGTACGACTTTAAAACTTTGCATTGTTTTTTTTTCATTCAGTTGTCTTTACCGTAGATTTCCTTCTAGAGTTGGTTAAATTACTAATTCTGTTCTGGACGTTTGCATAGACCTATTATCAATGAAGTGTACCAAATGTCAAAGAATAACATCTAACAGATACCTAAAAGTTGCATGCAATAAATTCCGTTTCTGTGCCAGCGGGAGGCTGACTTAAAAGCTGCAGGGAAATAAAACCATAATTTGTTTTCCCACTACCGTTCATGTGTTGCAATTTTGGCGCAAAAATATATTTGGTTTTAAAGAAAATTATTTGAAAAGAGAATGTTTTTTTTTTTATATCTTATAATAAATGACCACACAGAAGAAATAAGAAAGGGCGTAAAATTGGCTAAAATGTGCTCGAACGTTAGCTAAAACAGATATAAGCTAAAGTCTAGGATCGTGTAAGAGTCGGAAACAACCATATAATGTACGAATTCAGAGGCACATGTGCAAATACCGAGCCAGATTTTGCCTGCAAACGTTGTAATAATTAGTTATATGAGTAGAGACGTGAACAAATGCCTGACTTTTACTGAGCATACATTACCATGATAATGCAACACAACATGACCATACTGTTTATGGGACAACATATTATTACAATGATAATGCAACACAACATGCCCATACTGTTTATGGGACAACATATTATTACAATGATAATGCAACACAACATGACCATACTGTTTATGGGACAACATATTCGAGAAAAACACTTTAGCGGGGCTAATTAGTCTAGAAGAACGACGCCGATCTCAGGACAGGAAGGATCTCGGTTCAAAGCCACAATAGACGGTAGTCTTCTTCTTTCTTCTTCTACCTTTTTAGCCCCCAGTGGAGCATAGGTCTTCAACAAACACTTTCCAAGTCATTCTGTTTTTTGCCATTCTTTTAAGATCATTCTATGTCTTCTCCATCATCTTCATCTCTGCTTCTATCTGTCTTCTCCAAGAATTCCTTGGTCTTCCTCTTTATCTTTTCCCCTGAGGATTCTGGGATTGGGGATAGACGGTTGTAGTTTTCACAAAATGTTGAAACATCTGTGATTCTTCTGGATCTCATTGACCACCTCCCCTGATCTCTTGGGCAGCAAGATCATATGTCCTGTCCTCTTTTCAGATAGCGGCAATAAAAAGGAGGTCACGTGAGCACTCTCGCAAGTTTAAGAAATCTTGGTAATTAATTACAATCTGAAAGAGTGGACCAAACATTTGATCACTGCCCTTACACAATTGTCAGCGCAAACCTGCCCCACATTGTGTATCCACAGATCCACGTCACGTCTTCGGATGATGGAAATGGGAGTTAAGATGGGCACAAACAGTAATGAGAAACTTAGTGGCCGTGTAGGAAGACTTATCAACCAACAAAGACCTGGAGTCGTCAGTCGCTGGACACTGCGGGGCTTGCAGAAGAGGGGATCTGAGCACCTATGGACATGTTCGGAGTGCAATGATGATGACCCTCAAATAACTCAATAACTCAAATGTGTATCTGAGGCCGTGCTGCGGAGTTTGTGCACTTAAGCCATGATTCTCCTCTGATATTCTGGACTGGGATATCGAAGCACATATGGATTCGTCCGGTGCGCAGTCATGATCATTCTAGCAACAACAAATTTACTTATGTCAAAATCTTTGGGTTAGTTCAGATTTAGTGCTGCATTCTGTCAAATATAATTTTCTAGTTGAAACAAAAATTAGAATAAAAATGAAATCTTCAACTTTTGAAAGGTTGTTAATGGACTTTGCTTTTACAAAGGTATCCTTCGGTAACACAAACGGTTTAACTGTCCATTACATTCCTAAACGTTTCCTAAAGTGAACATCCTGTTTGATGAATTATTCCCGAAGATTTGTTTTAATGTATAAAGATTCGTCTTCAGTAAACACAATCTCTATCATCTGGTGTGGCAAGGGCTCTAAGAGGTTAAGCAAGGAAATGTGAATGGAGGAAAAAGGAGAGGTAATCAGAGACAGAGTTTGGAAGATATCACCAGACAAAAGACAGGCCTCAACTTAACCCAAAGAGTGAATGTAGAAAGGAGAAAATATTGGATATTTTTTTTATCTTATCGTGGTTTTTAGTTGGGAAGAACGACAACTGCTTTTATCCACTTGGCCACTCATTCTATTTCACTTCACTGATGCCATGACAAAAATTAACTCCCTTGCGTTGTGCGCCAGGTTATAGCGGGCACCGATATGTTCGCAATTGGAACCCACGCTTTAGATTACGTCACTACATTTTTCCTACCAGGTTTACCATCCATCTTCGATCACTGATAACGCAAACGGGATTAATATCAGTTTCAAGGACCAATGAATAATGAAACGTTTTGCCAGCTCTGGTTCGCTGACCATCAGTATATTCCCTGTATTTGGACACACTTTCGTCAATGTCTGGGAAACGCCGAGAAATATTTGTGATTTCTTAGGAAATTATTCACAAATAATTGTACTTGCTCGGCTTGTGGAAGTATGATATAAGCGTGCGGAAAAAAATATAATCGTGAACATTAAGATAACTCAAAGAAATCTCTTCTTAGCAATACTTTGGGCGGGTGGGGGGAGAGATTCAATAATTCATGAAAGAAACGTTGAACGTCTAAGAAAACAATCTACCTTTATCTTTAGACGAGAAATTAGATTATTATAAACTTAAAAAATGTAGCTGAGTTTTTTTACTGGAACAAAAACAAATAATTTTCTGACTTGAAACGATGCATTTCTTCAGAAATAAATGTAATTGGTTGGAAGAGTGTGATCTCTCTCAAGACCTACTGTCTGCGTGAAATGAACTGGAGGAGAGCAACATTGTCAACGTGACTTATTTTGTTCTAAGTAATAAACATGTTTTATTTAGTTCAAACTTTACTATGGGGTTTCGTGTTACTGCACGTGAGGCAATGGATAGATAGCACAAAACAAAATGGCAGAGAGAAAGATTTTCAAATAAACTTGGAAGGACGGAAGTATAGACTGAAACAATATCATGAATGACGTCTTGCTTCTTCATCCTCACAAGGCTCAGTAAGGAAAATAAACAGTCAGTAAGACTAGCAAGACGTTTTTTTTCCTTTTTATAAATACCATTAGATCATTCTTGTTTCTGCCGGGCATCAAATATCGATGTGACAAGTTGGTAAGAGGGATGCAAAGATCACAAAGGGAAAAAAATGACATATTCTTGCTCCTCTATACTGTAAAGTCTAGTATTATCGTCATTATACTTGATCAATTTCCTAACTGCGTTCTATTGTCTGTGTACATAGAACAATTCTTTCACTGTGCGGTAACTTTGATCCTTGGCTGTGTACATAGAACAATTCTTTCACTGTGCGGTAACTTTGATCCTTGGCTGTGTACATAGAACAATTCTTTCACTGTGCGGTAACTTTGATCCTTGGCTGTGTACATAGAACAATTCTTTCACTGTGCGGCAACTTTGATCCTTGGCTGTGTACATAGAACAATTCTTTCACTGTGCGGTAACTTTGATCCTTGGCTGTGTACATAGAACAATTCTTTCACTGTGCGGTAACTTTGATCCTTGGCTGTGTACATAGAACAATTCTTTCACTGTGCGGTAACTTTGATCCTTGGCTGTGTACATAGAACAATTCTTTCACTGTGCGGTAACTTCGATCCCTTTCTAAATACATAGAACAGTCTCTTAACTGTTCGTTAATTTCGATCCTTATCTAAGTACATAGAACTGTAACAATACGATCCCCGCTTTACCAGTGAAAATCCTGCGAGAAATTTCTGAAAATAGTGTAATACCCCTTTAAAGTAGTGGTATATATCTTTATATATTTTTTTTGTCTATATGATCGGAATTGGAGTCATCAACGATGGCCTAACATCATCAAGTGCTATGACGATCATCATTTTCGGGAGGACGTGAACTCCCATGGTATATGGTGGATAGGCGGCAGGAACCATTGAAGGCTATGCATGAAAAGCGTTCCTTGTTGCAGTTTCCTCACATTACAAGTCGCATGGCTGTGTTAGTCACCTCTTGTGACTCGGACAGACGGTGCTCGTAAACCTTGGAAGGTCGACCGTCTAAGGACAAAATCCCCCTACAGAAAAGATCATCTGCTGTCTTGCAGGAAGATTGGGGACAAATAAAGGCTAAGGAAAGCAAACCTGAATAGAATGCTGGCTGAAATCGGATGCACTGGGCCACTGGCGCAGAACACAGTGCAACGTTTTAACGGGTGTTCAGTCGGAGTGGATATGGCAGACTCTAACTGTGATGTTCTGTCTGTGGGGGCGATCAACACACTTAGCCTGATAGCTGACTTCATGTGAGAGTCTTGGATCCTACTCTGACTGATTCCTGATCGCAGACAGACATATTTTTTTTTTAATTTGTGTCCTAGCAGCGGCAAATGTACCGCCATTTTAAGATTTAAAATGACAAGATTCTTTACGTATTCATCTTGAACTCAGAAATAAATGCTTTTTTTTTTTTATTTCTTGTACCCAATGGAATTCATTTATACATTTAAATGATCTAGTTACAATACGCAATTAAATTACATTTAGAATGCAATACAAACTTCATTAAAATTAAATTACATTATAATCAGGACTATACGTTTTATTTGAAACACTGTTTTCTGTAATAATTATCAAATGGTGCTGTAACGATAAATATCTACACGTATATATACACGTCTATTGTGTGGTGCGAGTTATGGCGCAATCCAGGGGTAAGAGTAGCAAGCACATCAGTTTAAAAGCAATGCGTGCTATTGAGAATGAGATATTACAGCTTGATCTAAAAATAAAGAAAGGGAAAGATCAATATTGAAGCCCTAATCACTCTAAGACAATTAAGTGGAGCATGATAAACAACACAAGATAGCATTTATATAGCAGGTAAAGGCTTTGGATAGGGTAGATAGAAGTAAACTCTGGGCCATATTAGAAGATTAGGGAATACAGAAGCAATTACTGGAATGATATTGAGAGAGTGGGAGAGAGAGGGAGAGAGATAGAGAAAGGGGGGGGGGGCACCGTAACAAACGTGCCAAAGTTTCGTTTAAGGACAAACGCTGAACTGACCGAATCATTGGAATTTAAAAATAGAGCAACGTTACAGTTTGTATATCTCTTCTGCTGTTACACACACGCGCATATAATATGTATCTTCTGTGACCTGATGTGTTTGTTAAACATTGGTAGAATTAGCCACGAGAGAAGCTGTTCAACAAAAACAAAACCTCAAAAAAATACACTATAGCCTCCTCTAGACCGTCGACAAGACGAAAAGGGCCATATATATATATAATATGAGATTTGAGTAATGAAATTATTCTAATTTCAGAATGTAAAATACATTTAGTGGATGAACAGGTTCAAAACATAACTCACTGAATGAAATGATATCTTTTTGCACTTGATACAAATTGGCACACTTAAAATCAACCGTAAATTCACCAAATTACGCTTCAGTCTTCTTCAAAAAGATACTAAATATAAATTATAGTCCGTTCAGATTCGTTTGCCTAGACATTAATTTATTTTTTTCAAAAACTTATTGTTCATTTGCATTGATCTTTTGAAGTTAGGTTTAGAATACTAATGTCGCTATAAAAATATTTTTTTATCAAAGAAATGTGATCCAGTTTCAAAGATGCCTTATTTAACCTATATTTAAAAAAAGTTAATCGATATTATAAACACCGGCGGGATTATGTAGATGCTTACATCTCACAGCTGAAATCTTTAACATTTAGGCATGACCTTCACGGCTGAATGCGCACCGTCCTAAAATAGTTATGTTTCCACTATACATTTTTATAAAGAAATGTTACATATGAAATTTCCCGTTTAGCACAAAATGACATTTTAGCCGAAACCGGAAATTATGTGACGTCAAAATCACGGCCGTAGACTCAAGTTCGAGTCATAATTCAGAGGCAAATCTCAATATTTACAGAAAGGAGGCGGCACTATCCATATTATCTTCTGCAAGTCTATGTGAGAATGAATATAAAGGCAAAATATTTTACTGAGCATAACATTGCTATAAAGATTTATCAATACTTCTGCAGAGAGCGTAAAAAGCGACATCTTTATTGTTCTTTATCAAACCCTGAGAAGAGAACAATGCATATTTTAGGTTTGTGTAAACGTTCATTTGATCGAATAGTTAAAGGAAGCGGATATTTATTGCCAACAAATGCAAGAAAGCAAGGAAGGAAAGAAACGTTAGACAGTTTTGATAAGGACCTAGTAAAAAGAGAAATCTGTCGAATGTTTGATATAAACGAAGAAGTGACACTTAGAAAGTTGAAGCTTTGGCTGAAAACTAACAACGACATTGAAATATCAAAAACTTCATTATGGAAAATATTAAGAAGTGCAGGCTTCACCTTTAGAAAGTATGCTGGTGGAAAAAACATTATTTGTGAGAAGCCACATCTAGTAGCTCTTAGAAGCAAGTATTTACGTGAAGTGAAGGAAATGCGCGAAAATGATTATGATATTGTTTATTTAGTTGAAACTTGGATCAACGCTCATCATACAAATGAAAAGGAATGGCAGTTAGCAGATGGAAGTATTAAAAGATCAGTACCAAGCAGTAAAGGGCAACGTTTGATAGTTGCACATGCAGGTAGCAGACATAATGGGTTGTTGCAGAATGCTCATCTCGTTTTCATTTCAAAATCCATAGACAATAGAGACTACCACTCGGAAATGAATGGGCACATATTTAAAGACTGGATCGAGAAAAGTATCCTTCCAATATTAGATCGACCTTCTTGTCTGATAATGGACAATGCTTCATACCATAACGTAGTTAACGTAGAAGATATAATCCCAACATCATCAAGTACAAAAGATGCAATCAAAACGTGGCTCATAAAAGAACACATACAAGTTAACGACAGCTACTTGAAACCCGAATTGCTTAGCCTTGTAAAACAGACACAACGTACAAAGATATTTAAAATAGACAAGTTAATTCAAGAACATGGCCATAGATGTTTGAGACTACCTCCATATCATGCACACTTAAATCCTATAGAACTAGTTTGGGCAAAAGTTAAAGGACACGTAGCATATACAAATAAAACTTTCAAATTATGCGATGTTGAGACACTTACAAATCAGGCTCTATCAAATATAAATAAAGACTACTGGGTAAAATGTGAGGATCATGTGTTACGACAAGAAGAGGAATATTGGAAAAAGGATGGTTTGTTGTTTGTTCAGCCGAAAGCAGTAATCGACCTATTTGACTCGTCTGATTCTGAATGATCATTACTCTGATTAAGTCTACAGATAAATAGTTTGATTTGCAAATTTTCCTAGTTGATTTGTTAAACAGTTTATTGTTCAAGACCACCCAAGCAATCAAAAATATGTTATAAGCAAACCAACAACCATTACTTTGAATGGAAGCCTGCTTGAGTCAGTACAGAAGTTCAGCTATCTTGGATCCACTATTACAGCCACACTTTCCTTAGATGAGGAACTAAATGTACGTATTTGAAAGGCAGCGACAACATTTGGGAAACTCACACCAAGAGCATGGAACTATATCAAATTGACTCTACGAACAAAAGTTCTATATATAATTTAAAATTTGTATACTTGCCACCAAGTAAAATTTTATGGACACGCCTATAGGTCATCGTTGCACTAGATTACTGTAAAACATTTTGATTAGGGTCAAAATAATAGTTACATGGGCAAAGATCAAAGGAATTCGCCGCTTTAAGAAAACCGTTATAGCTAGACATCGAGTAACACATATGTTCTCGTGACATGGACATTTTAACACCGTATGCCAAAAATCATGTGAAATCATCAAGAACTTTTTGAATTATAAATCATAACATCTCGGCAAACGAATCTGAACGGACTATAGCACAGTATTTGATTTTATTACAGTAAAACATTATTAAAAACATGCAGAAAAATACCGAAAAAAAACTTAAGTCACGGCAATCTGTAAAAATATAAAAAGGAATAAGAGTGGCTGAGAAGAACTTGAAATCATTAAACATTTTGATTATAATGGGTGATATGAAAGCTAAAGTATGAAAAGGGAAATATAAGACCATTATATGAAATCATGGTGTAGGAAAAAGGAATAACAGAGGAGAAAGATTAATACAATCTTGTGAAGAAAACAGAACGATAATATGCAACACCTTCTTTGAGCAAGAGAAAAGGAAATTATACACATGGAAAAGCCCTGGAGACAGGAAGAGAAATCAAATAGATTACATAATGATAAAATACATTGGTTATTGGTTATGGAAGGCCTCGGTATCACTGCAAACGAATTAAAATCCATAATTGCTCAACCGCCCGTGCCAGTGGAATCATCCGAATTACTAACACATCTCCCAAACAAAGAAAGGTAACTGTAATCCCCATCGTAGCAGTCTCAGCACACGCCAAAAGACATAAGGCGAAACCGCGCAGAAAGTGACCACAGCCAACTGTTCCCTGTCATACGATATCATCATTCATCGTAAACAAGCGGGATATCGAAACAGGATCAAAACGGATGAGACACACAGCTCACGGTGTGCACAGAGCACTTAACTCAGTAGCTCCTGCAACAAGCCGGACTTGGAATATGAGGAAACTGCAAGAAGGAACACTTTTCAGACATAGTCTTCAATGGTTCCTGCCGCCTATCCACCATATACCATGGATGTTCGCGTCTTCCCGAAAATGTTGATCGTCGTAGCACTTCATGATGTTAGGCCATCGTTGATGACTCCAATTCCAAAAATATAAACACACAATGGTGGTAAGTTTTCATTTCCAATCCAACAGAAGCCACCTGACCTGTAGTTAGTAAAACCACAGAGAGAATATGATTTTGTGACCTTCACTGATTCACTCTTGGATGTGAATGTGTAGTTTACACAAGAGGAGAAGTTTTCAACTACATTGATCCCATTTAAGGCAATTCTGGGATAGCAAGGCAAGTCTCCTTTATAGCAGCAGAACTTGATGTTCTCTGCTCCCTTCTTGTAGCTGCTGCCACACGATTCTGATGTCTCATTAACTTGGACATCATTCAAGAACAATATCAGATTAACATTCCATAGATCTGGCTCTGCTGATGAAGTGCTTGGTGCAACAGTTGTGTTATCATACAGGAGGCTCCTGGTTTGTGGTCATTAATATCACAGACGGCATATGATGTTGTTATATTCAGTATTTCTTTGTGGGGTGTAAATATGTGGCACACACATGGAGATTGGTTTGTGGTCACAGTAATCCCATTAAAGACAATTCTAGAGTAGCATGGCATGGCTGTTTCAGAACAGCACAATCCTATGATGTTTTATGTGTTCGCTATAAAGCTGCTGCTGCTACACAATCTTGACCAATTATAGGTGTGGACATTATTCACTTGCAATGACAAAACTGCTCTGTTTACATCATAAACCTCTGGAAGCGAATCATTTATGGGACTAATAGTACAATTTATTCCTCCATCGGGGATATCTTCCTTGAGTCCCCCCCCCCACCACCCCCCCCAAAAAAAAAAAAAAAAAAAAAACTTTGGTTAAAAAGCATATATGCTTTTGAGTTAAACACAAAATGAGCCCACTTCATAGATTCAAAATGATCCCTGACAATGCCATCCGTTTGCACAAGTTAGGCCCTTAGCTACCAAGGTCACAATTGAAGCCATCAAATTAAAGACTTTATCTACAGCGAAGGTTAACGAACTGTGAACAAACATTTATGTTCAAACCCTTGAATACATTTTCAAAAATCTGCCGACTCGCTGCAATAACAGATATCGTGGAATTCAAAGTAAACATTGCTTAGCCCATGGCTCGAATATAAATAAGCTGCCATTTTGATGCGTCCAATGACGTCAGTCTTTTCGAAAAAAGACATATTCAGGAACAGCGTCAAGAAAGCCAAAACCTACCCAGGTTTTAAAAAGCAGATATTAATTCAGACCACAATCCTGTAATGATAAAAATTAAAATCAAATTAAGGAGAAATAAACAAAAAACTAATTCAGCAACACCAATAGACATAACAGCGTTAAACCAGAAAGATGTAAAATAAACTTATAATGTACAAGTAAAGAACACATATCAGGAGCTGCTAGAAGAGGGGATTCAGCAGTACAGAAGAGAAAATCCTGAGAAAAATGTCATAACAAAATGGCAATGTATAAAGAAAACAGCATGCAAGAATCCTGCAACACCTTGCCCAAAAAGGAAAGTAATAAAATAAAAATGGATAACTGACAAAATCTTAGAAAAAATGGAAGAAAGAAGGCAAGCGAAAAACACTGCCAGATACAAGGATATAGACAATTAAATACGGAGAATGTGCAAAAAGGCAAAAGAAGACTGGCTCAACCAAAGATGTCTAGAAGTCGAAACTATGGAAAGTAAACAAAACTTAAGAGAGATGCACACAGAAATAAAGAGAATGACTAATAAAGACACAACAGCTGCAGGAAACGGATGTATTGCAAACAAAAAGGGAAGAATACTAACAGACAACAAAGATATAATAGATAGATGGCAAGAATATATAACAGAATTATTTCATGACGAAAGGGACAAAACGCCAGAAATAATATGTACATACAACTATAAAATCCTGAAATCTGAAGAAGAAAAAAGCTATAAAAACAATGAAAAAGGGAAAGGCAGCAGGACCTGACAATATACAGATAGAGATGATACAGGCTCTAGAAGAGTTTGTCATCGAAGTGATCAAAGACATATGCAATGACATATACCATACAGGATACATACCAAACGAAATAAAAACATCAACTTCCATTGCATTGCCTAAAGAGAACGGTGCAGTTGAATGCCATGATTTCAGAACAATAAGCCTAATGAACCAGGTAACAACAATTTTACTATGGACATACTATAACCAATGATGGAAAATGTAATAAAATAAACAAAAGAATAGGTATGGCAAAAAGTAATTTTAATGCCATGAAAAATATACTAACATCAAAACAAATATCAACAGGGCTGAAACTAAGAATGGCAAAATGTTACATCTTCTTAATATTCCTGTATGGTGCAGAAACATGGACATTAGACAAGAAAACAGAACAGAAAATTGAAGGTTTTGAAATGTGGATTTATAGAAGAATAGGTAGAATTGAATGGAAAGAAAAGATAACAAACGATGAAGTTTTAAAACAATTTAAAATAAAAAGAGAACTACTAAATACAATTAAGACAAGACAAATTAAATTTGTGGGGCATGTTAAAAGACACAGCAGCCTACTAAAAGTAATATTGGAAGGGAAAATACAAGGTAAAAGAGGCAGAGGCAGACCAAGACTAACATGGACGAGTAACATCACAAGATGGACAAGTCAATCTTTGACAGCCTGCACCATCAAAGCAAGAAACAGAGTAGAATGACGAGCAATGGTAGCCAACCTTCGTTGTGGAGAAGGCACATGATGATGATGAGAAGAACACTTGAAAGAGCAGACAGAATCAGAAATTATGTCATAAGAAAAAAGGGGAAATTAAACCTATTCTAACTACATACAGAAACAACAAATAAATTTGTCTAGATATACAAAAGAAACGCTACAACAACATAATTTGGTAAAGGTAGACGCTGCCAGATGAACTAGAACCTACCTGGACACTCAAATCTATACCAGAGGAAGTGAAGAGAAAAAACATAAAAATCATCAGAGTTCATATCAGAGTTCATATCAGAGTTCAATATTTATAAACACAATTTACAAGAGATGGAAGAATGAATGACCGAAGAGATCGATGTTATGGGTAAAAAAAAAAGTAAAGTACCCCCGTCACGCCAAGTGGCGTATAGGGAAATATGGTGTTAGTGACCCTATATTTTACAGACCTTCAGCACATGATTTTTGGGGTAATGTGGTCAGTATTACGCCCGATGTTAGGGGTAATAGAATTATATGGAATATTGGGGCACTTAAATAGGTACCATAGGAAGTGAAGAGAAAAAACATAAAAATCATCAGAGTTCATATCAGAGTTCAATATTTATAAACACCGTTTACAAGAGATGGAAGAATGAATAACTGAAGAGATCGATGTTAGAGGTATAAAACTATATGAAATATTGGTACAATTAGCATCTATTTTATGACATAAAGCACTACAGTTAAGCACCAATAAACACATGATACAGTGTATATTTAAATGTACTTTGTGCTATCGGAGCCGCGATAGCTCAGCGGTTAGTGAGCTGGACTACAAAGGACAAGAGGCCGGGTTCGATTCTGACCGACGGCTGCCAGGTTTAATTAGCCTTAAATGGGTACCGGAATTTTTTCTGGGAAAGTAAAACGGCACGGGCGCAATACCGACCACACTACCCCAAAAATCATGTGCCGAAAGTCTTTAAAAATTATGGTCACTAACACCATATTCCCTATACGCCACTTGACGTGACGGGGCACTTTACTTTACTGTTACTGTGGTATCGGTATCAAACTTGGACACCTTGGCGAAACACACGCGTACACAGATCACTACAGAAATGAGATGTATGAGAAAAGAAAATCGGCAGAGGTCATCGGAGATGGACAACAAAATGTGAAGATAAGGACACGTTTAGGCATTAAACCGATCTTGCATTATATATACAAAGACAATAACTGAAATGGTTTGGCCACATCCAAAGAATGCTTTAAAATGCCTTACCTTTCAGGGCATACACGAAAATAAAAGGTGGATATAGACCAGGATAAAAGTGCAGAAACATAGCAGGAAAGATACTCTGTATCAACACAACTTGGCCATCAAAGGAGTCTCAAGTTAAGCGCAAGCATCCTTAAGCTACTGCAACACCAGAGAGGAGGGAAAAAAACATTTCCATTAAACCTGATGTAATGAGTGAAGGAACTACTGCTACTACTACGACTGCTACTACGACTACTATTATTACTATTACAACAACAACTACTACTACTACTAATACTACTACAATTACTACCATAACTAGTACAACAAGTACTACTACTCAGGTCGAAGAATTTTCACAAAGGTTAAATACCTTGATAGAAAACCCGAAGCAAGATTTAAAAGATTAATTAACGTTCACAGTAATTGTCGGCAATACTCAAACATACATTCATCAAAATAACAACAACATAACAAATGAAAACATATATATATTTATCACTAAGTCATACGTTATTCTTATATAAGCCATAACAAAGAATATTTATGTATATTTCTAGAGAGAGAGAGAGAGAGAGAGAGAGAGAGAGAGAGAGAGAGAGAGAGAGAGAGAGAGAGAGAGAGAGAGAGAGAGAGAGATATGGGGTACAGGTCTGGCAAACAATGAAATGAGCGTGCCACACAAAAAATTGCCAATAAAACAAGCTGAACAAAAGCAGTAAGAAAATAATTTATTAACTTCCTACGTTGCAGAAAAGTAGTTTTAAATTATGATGTTAGTTTTATGTTAGCCAATTTTATTGCCACACTATTTTATGGCATGCTCACCAATATAATAGAGCAATGCATTCATTATCATGTGTCTATTGCAAAAGCAAGAAGCAATTTAAATTTGGAAGTTTCTTTTGTTAAACTTCAAGTCTGTCGGTCTAAGCTCGGCCTGTAGCAAAGGATCTGAAAAAAAAAAATGTCGCCAGTAAAAGTCAATATCGCGTTACACAACCGAATTGAGTGATAACTATTAATATTAAAATTCCTTATCTTTTGATGTATTGCCCCCTGTGACTTTTATTATCAATTTCCACCAGGATGTTCAGTCTTTTAAACGTTTTCAGTGCCAAATGCATTTTGTTTTATGATATAATTTTTGTGTTTGCTGTCATCTCGTATCATGTTATAATTTTGTTTCCGCGCGTCTGTCTTTTTTTCCCCCTTGCTGTTAATCTTCCTTGTTACATCAATGTTTTCTAACGCGTCTAGCTGAACTAATAAGTAGATCCTAAATCGTTCAGCTGAACTACTAAGTAGGTACTTCCTCGTCTAACCGAACTAGTAAGTAGGTGCTAACTCGTCAAGCCGAACTAGTAAGTAGGTCCTAACACGTCAAACCGAACTAGTAAGTAGGTCCTAACTTGTCTAACCGAACTAGTAAGTAGGTCCTAACTCGTCTAACCGAACTAGTAAGTAGGTCCTAACTCATCTAGCTCAACTAGTAAGTAGATCCTAACTCTTCTAGCCGAACTAGTAAGTAGATCCTAATTCGTCTAACCGAACTAGTAAGTAGGTCTTAACTCGTCTAACCGAACTAGTAAGTAGGTCCTAACTCGTCTAGCCCAACTAGTAAGTAGATACTAACTCGTCTAGCCGAACTAATAACTTGGTCCTATCTCGTCTAGCTCAACTAGTACGTAGGTCATAACAAGTCTAACTGAAGTAGCATGTATGTTCTAACAAGCCTAGCTTATGCTAGAGTATGCCCTCGCAATTCTTACTATCAGTAAGACGCAAATGGCAATTTGAAGAAAATACAGAATGAAGCTATGCGCATTATCTTGGGGTGTACTAGGGACACTTCCTGTGTAGCAATGATGTATCTTCTTGACTTCCCAACCATGGATGACAAGATCATGATCTGGAAGACACGAGCATACCTGAAGATAAGTGCAGATAAAGAACATCCATTGCATCATGAGCTCAAAACAGGGAAGGGTGTCAGGCTAAAAACAGACAAATCATGGGTGGGACGAGCAGAAGATGTCATCAAACAGATCTGTGGGCTTACCAATATCAACGCTGGCGTGGAGTGGATAGCGGTCATTCAGGGGGACATTCTCCTCGTGTATTGTTACACTTAACAGGAAATGTAGGGAATAGAACTCAGTCGTGGTCAATACGGTGGTCAACGGTCTCATCTTGGATAACATCGATGAGAAAGATGCAGTCATCTATACAGACAGATCTGTAATACGACACCAAAGGAGTGCATGGGCATTTACAGCACGCTCGGTAGGCAGAATAGCCAATGAGGATAGTGGTGCATACGTTATGGCCACTAGTAGCATGACGATGGAGGTGATGGCAGTGACCAAGGCATTCATCTGGTTAGAGTCACAAGACTACACCCACGCATGTATACTGAGTGATTCGATGAGCATAATAAGGAAAGTGGAGGCGGCTTTGTACGTATGCAATGGGTAGAGTCATTGCAGAAGTCAAAAATACGTAAGGTCACCTTAGTCTACGTATCAGGACTTGCGGGAGTACGGGGAAATGATAGAGCGGACAGGGAGGCTAGTTGCGCTATTGTTGAGGACGGTCAACAAATGGATCGGGCGGACATTATCATTGCCCTCTGGGAAGTGGCAAGAGCACAGGACTTCCACAACCATGAGTCCACGTCTCTCTTGAAAGATATGGGAGTTAAGGTGGGCACAGCCAGAAACAAGAAAATTAGTGGACGTGTAAGAAGACTAATCAACCAACACAGAACTGGAGTGGTCAGTCGCTGGACACTGCGAAAATTGCTGTGGAGGGGATCTGAGCACCTATGGACATGTTCGGAGTGCAATGATGATGACCAGCAAATAACTCAATAATTCAATAACTCAATAACTCAAGACTAGCTGAACTATTAAGTTATTAAGTTATTTGTGGATCATCATAATCACACTCCGAACATGCCCATAGGTGCCCATATCCCCTCCTCTGCATGTTCCGCAGTGTCCAGCGACTGACGGCTCCAGTTCTGTGTTGGTTGGTAAGTCTTCTTATACGTCCACTAAGTTTAACTTGTACGTATATCCTAACAAGTCTACCAGCACTAGTACGTAGGTTCTAACAAGTTTAACTGAACACGTACGTTGTTCTAACAAGTCTAACTGAATTAGTACGTAGGTTCTAACGAGTCTACCTGCACTAGTACGTAGGTTCTAACAAGTCTAACTGAATTAGTACGTAGGTTCTAACAAGTCTAACTGAATTAGTACGTAGGTTCTAACGAGTCTACCTGCACTAGTACGTAGGTTCTAACGAGTCTAACTGAATTAGTACTTAGGTTCTAACAAGTCTACCTGCACTAGTACGTAGGTTCTAACAAGTCGACCTGCACTAGTACGTAGGTTCTAACAAGTCTAACTGAACTAGTACGTAGGTTCTAACAAGTCTAACTGAACTAGTACGTAAGTTCTAACAAGTCTACCTGCACTAGTACGTAGGTTCTAACAAGTCTACCTGCACTAGTACGTAGGTTCTAACAAGTCTAACTGAACTAGTACGTATGTTCTAACAAGTATAGCTGAACTAGTACGTAGCTTCTAACAAGTCTAACTGAACTAGTACGTAAGTTCTAACAAGTATAGCTGAATTAGTACGTAGGTTCTAACAACTCTAACTGAACTAGTACGTAGGTTCTAATAAGTCTAACTGAACTAGTACGTATGTTTTAACAAGTATAGATGAACTATAAAAAAGGGTCTAACGAGTCTACCTGCACTAGTACGTAGGTTCTAACATGTCTACCTGAACTAGTACGTACGTTCTAACAAGTCTAACTGAATTAGTACGTAGGTTCTAACAAGTCTACCTGCACTAGTACGTAGGTTCTAACAAGTCTACCTGCACTAGTACGTAGGTTCTAACAACTCTAACTGAACTAGTACGTAAGTTCTAACAAGTATAGCTGAATTAGTACGTAGGTTCTAACAAGTCTAACTGAACTAGTACGTAGGTTCTAACAAGTCTAACTGAACTAGTACGTAGGTTCTAACAAGTCTAACTGAACTAGTACGTAGGTTCTAACAAGTCTACCTGCACTAGTACGTAGGTTCTAACAAGTCTACCTGAACTAGTACGTAGGTTCTAACAAGTCTAACTGGACTAGTACATATGTTCTAACAAGTATTGATGAACTAGTACGTAGGTTCTAAAAAGTCTAACTGAACTAGTACGTAGATTCTAACAAGTCTAACTGAACTAGTACATAGGTTCTAACAAGTTTAACTGAACTAGTACGTAGGTTCTAACAAGTCTAACTGAACTAGTACGTAGGTCCTAAATGGTCTAGTTAAACTATACGATCATAACAAGTTTAGCCAAGCTAGTTCGCCCTGACACATCTAGTTAAACGAGTAGGTCCTAATACGTTTAGCTGTGCTATTAGCCTCAAAAATCAAGTTGAACTAGCTAACCCTGACCCTTCTAGGTAAGCTTGTAGGTCCTAACACGTCTAGCCGAACTAATAACTAGGTCCTATCTCGTCTAGCTCAACTAGTAGTAGATCCTAACTCGTCTAGCTCAACTAGTAAGAAGGTTGTGACAAGTTTAACTGAACTAGTGCGTAGGTCATAACAAGTCTAACTGAAGTAGCATGTATGTTCTAACAATCCTAGCTTATGCTAGTGTATGTTCTGGCAATTCTTACTATCAGTAAGACGCAAATGACAATTTAAAGAAAATACAGAATGAAGCTATGCGCATTATCTTCAGGTGTAATAGGGACACTCCCTGTGTAGCAATGATGTATCTTCTTGACTTCCCAACCATGGATGACAGGATCAAATCTGGAAGACACGAGCATACCTGAAGATAATGGCAGATAAAGAGCATCCATTGCATTATGAGCTCAAAACAGGGAAGGTGTCAGGCTAAAAACAGACAAATCATGGGTGGGACGAGCAGAAGATTTCATCAAACAGATCTGTGGGCTTACCAATATCAACGCTGGCGTGGAGTGGATAGCGGTCATTCAGGGGGACATTCTCCTGGTGTATTGTTACACTTAACAGGAAATGTAGGGAATAGAACTCAGTCGTGGTCAATACGGTGGTCAACGGTCTCATCTTGGATAACATCGATGAGAAAGATGCAGTCATCTATACAGACAGATCTGTAATACGACACCAAAGGAGTGCATGGGCATCTACAGCACGCTCGGTAGGCCAGAATAGTCAATGAGGATAGTGGTGCATACGTTATGGCCACTAGTAGCATGACGATGGAGGTGATGGCAGTGACCAAGGCATTCATCTGGTTAGAGTCACAAGACTACACTCACGCATGTATACTGAGTGATTCGATGAGCATAATAAGAAAAGTGGAGGCGGCTTTGTACGTATGCAATGGGTAGAGTCATTGCAGAAGTCAAAAATACGTAAGGTCACCTTAGTCTACGTATCAGGACTTGCGGGAGTACGGGGAAATGATAGAGCGGACAGGGAGGCTAGTTGCGCTATTGTTGAGGACGGTCAACAAATGGATCGGGTGGACATTATCATTGCCCTCTGGGAAGTGGCAAGAGCACAGGACTTCCACAACCATGAGTCCACGTCTCTCTTGAAAGATATTGGAGTTAAGATGGGCACAGCCAGAAAGAAGAAAATTAGTGGACGTGTAAGAAGACTAATTAACCAACACAGAACTGGAGTAGTCAGTCGCTGGACACTGCGAAAATTGCTGAGGAGGGGATCTGAGAACCTATGAACATGTTCGGAGTGCAATGATGATGACCAGCTAATAACTCAATAATTCAATAACTCAATAACTCAAGCCTAGCTGAACTATTAAGTTATTTGTGGATCATCATAATCACACTCCGAACATGCCCATAGGTGCCCATATCCCCTCCTCTGCATGTTCCGCAGTGTCCAGCGACTGACGACTCCAGTTCTGTGTTGGTTGGTAAGTCTTCTTATACGTCCACTAAGTTTAACTTGTACGTATATCCTAACACGTCTACCTGCACTAGTACGTAGGTTCTAACAAGTATAGCTGAATTAGTACGTAGTTTCTAACAAGTATAGCTGAACTAGTACGTAGGTTCTAACAAGTCTAACTTAATTAGTACGTAGGTTCTAACAAGTCTAACTGAATTAGTACGTAGGATCTAACAAGTCTACCTGAACTAGTACGTAGGTTCTAACAAGTCTACCTGCACTAGTACGTAGGTTCTAACAAGTCTACCTGAACTAGTACGTAGGTTCTAACAAATCTAACTGAATTAGTGCGTAGGCTCTAACAAGTCTACCTGAACTAGTGCGTAGGTTCTAATAAGTTTACCTAACAAGTATAGCTGAATTAGTACGTAGGTTCTAACAAGTCTAACTGAACTAGTACGTAGGTTCTAACAAGTCTAACTGAACTAGTACGTAGGTTCTAACAAGTTTAACTGAACTAGTACGTAGGTTCTAACAAGTCTAACTGAACTAGTACGTAGGTCCTAAATGGTCTAGCTAAGCTAGACGATCATAACAAGTTTAACCAAGCTAGTGCGCCCTGACACATCTAGTTAAACGAGTAGGTCCTAATACGTCTAGCTGTGCTATTAGCCTCATACATCAAGTTGAACTAGCTGACCCTGACCCTTCTAGGTAATGAATAATAGAACAAATTTATTATTTGACCCTTCTAGGTAATGAATAATAGAACAAATTTATTATTTGACCCTTCTAGGTAATGAAAACAGAGAAGACGCCTCATAAATGGAAAAAAGGAATCATTGTTAAGATCCCAAAAAAGGGCAATCTTAGAGATTGTAACAATTGGAGAGGCGTGACACTTTTGTCAGTTGCCTCAAAATTATTCTGTAAAATCATCCTAAATAGAATAAAGGATTCAATAGATACAGTAATGCGTGAAGAACGGGCTGGGTTTAGAAAAGGGAGAAGCTGTCTTGACCACATTTTCACTCTACGACTTATATTGGAGGAACACATTGAAAAGCAAAAACCTTTTGTACTTAACTTCATCGACTTCAAAAAAGCATTTGATAGTATTCATAGAGATTCTTTGTGGAAAATTCTGAAGCAATATGGCTTACCATCAAAAATCATAAATATTATCAAAGACATGTATGATGGTTACACATGTGCAGTTCGAACAGAGGAAGGACTGAGCGAATGTTTCCCAATAGAAACTGGGGTTAAACAAGGATGTATTTTATCGCCCTTGTTATTTGGAATTGTTATGGACTTCATAATGAAGAAATGCGGCACTGGTAATAAAGGCATCGAATGGATACAAGGAGACCATTTGGAGGACCTGGACTTTGCTGATGACATAGTTCTCATCAGCAATCAGATAAAAACGATGCAGGAAAACACAAATGAACTATCATCAATAGCCAGCAAAATTGGGCTTGAGGTCAATCATGAAAAGACTAAAGTCATGAAAAGTTTAATTCCAACAAGTGACAAAATATACATGGAAAACAAACCAGTAGAAGAGATTGATCACTTCATCTATCTTGGAAGTCACATTGATCGAGAAGGGGATACGAGCAAAGAAATTAGAATCAGACTGGCTAAAGCAGCAATGTCTTTCAGAAGCCTTGAAAAGTTGTGGAAATCAAAACTCATTAGCACAAACACAAAACTTAGGCTATTCAAATCAAATGTACTATCAACCCTTACGTATGCGTGTGAAAGCTGGAAAACAACAAGAGATATAGAAACAAAGTTGAACGCATTCGAAAATAAATGTCTAAGGAAAATACTTGGTATAGAATGGAACGAATTCAAAACAAACGAGGAAATTAGAGAAATCGCCAATCAAACACTAATATCTTCAGTAATAAAGAAAAGACGATGGTCATACGTTGGACATGTGATGAGAAGAGATAATAATCGAATAGCAAAGCAAGCCCTCATATGGGAAACAACAGGTAAAAGAAAAAGAGGAAGACCCAGGGAGACACTGAGAAGAACATTGATGAGAGAGGCAAGAGCAGCAGGAATCGGCTCCCTCAATGAGATAGAACTGCTTGCACATAACAGAGACAGATGGCGAGATTTGATAAAATATCTTTAAAAGAAAACTGCTAGAACAAAAATTCATATAGGAGAAGGTGTATCTTGGTCTACGCCCTATGGGCCGGTTACGGCTCGAAAGGTCAATAGAATAGAATAGGTAATGAATAATAGAACAAATTTATTATTTGATTATTTATTATTTATTATTATTAAATCTATTATTATTATTTGTTCTATTAATCCCTATTATCGCCTCGGAAGTTCCCCATATAATAATATTTATGTATTATTATTTGTTACCAGTATATAACCACTGGAAACTACTATCCGTGCTGTTTCGTCCTATAAATGTTTGTCTACAACACAAGTATTCAGCCCTACTGGGAGATACTTGCATTAATAGAAAAGTACAAATATACAATTTATTTCCGGTCTGAGATCGTTACCCTATGCTATAGTCATTGAGAGCGCCTTTCGTGGAAGACACTACTACAATAGCCAATTTTTTAGTTGGCTGAGTGGCAGTGTGCCAAGCGTTCGGCCTCTCGTGGCAAGGCGCGGTGCCAGGGAGTACGGGTTCGATCCCACTTCGGACCATATATTGTTCTTCGTTTTTTTCTGTTGTTGTTTGTCTGTTAATTTTTCCGAGTGCTAACACATACTTATTTGTTCTATTATTCCCTATTATCGCCTCGGAAGTTCCCCATATAATAATATTTATGTATTATTATTTGTTACCAGTATATAACCACTGGAAACTACTATCCGTGCTGTTTCGTCCTATAAATGTTTGTCTACAACACAAGTATTCAGCCCTACTGGGAGATACTTGCATTAATAGAAAAGTACAAATATACAATTTATTTCCGGTCTGAGATCGTTACCCTATGCTATAGTCATTGAGAGCGCCTTTCGTGGAAGACACTACTACAATAGCCAATTTTTTAGTTGGCTGAGTGGCAGTGTGCCAAGCGTTCGGCCTCTCGTAGCAAGGCGCAGTGCCAGGGAGTACGGGTTCGATCCCACTTCGGACCATATA
Source organism: Megaustenia siamemsis (assembly GCA_032433765.1). Classification (NCBI taxonomy): domain Eukaryota; kingdom Metazoa; phylum Mollusca; class Gastropoda; order Stylommatophora; family Ariophantidae; genus Megaustenia; species Megaustenia siamemsis. The sequence continues at coordinate 101,583,756 of JAVIAB010000092.1, forward strand.
TTGTTCTTCGTTTTTTTCTGTTGTTGTTTGTCTGTTAATTTTTCCGAGTGCTAACACATACTTATTTGTTCTATTATTCCCTATTATCGCCTCGGAAGTTCCCCATATAATAATATTTATGTATTATTATTTGTTACCAGTATATAACCACTGGAAACTACTATCCGTGCTGTTTCGTCCTATAAATGTTTGTCTACAACACAAGTATTCAGCCCTACTGGGAGATACTTGCATTAATAGAAAAGTACAAATATACAATTTATTTCCGGTCTGAGATCGTTACCCTATGCTATAGTCATTGAGAGCGCCTTTCGTGGAAGACACTACTACAATAGCCAATTTTTTAGTTGGCTGAGTGGCAGTGTGCCAAGCGTTCGGCCTCTCGTGGCAAGGCGCGGTGCCAGGGAGTACGGGTTCGATCCCACTTCGGACCATATATTGTTCTTCGTTTTTTTCTGTTGTTGTTTGTCTGTTAATTTTTCCGAGTGCTAACACATACTTATTTGTTCTATTATTCCCTATTATCGCCTCGGAAGTTCCCCATATAATAATATTTATGTATTATTATTTGTTACCAGTATATAACCACTGGAAACTACTATCCGTGCTGTTTCGTCCTATAAATGTTTGTCTACAACACAAGTATTCAGCCCTACTGGGAGATACTTGCATTAATAGAAAAGTACAAATATACAATTTATTTCCGGTCTGAGATCGTTACCCTATGCTATAGTCATTGAGAGCGCCTTTCGTGGAAGACACTACTACAATAGCCAATTTTTTAGTTGGCTGAGTGGCAGTGTGCCAAGCGTTCGGCCTCTCGTGGCAAGGCGCGGTGCCAGGGAGTACGGGTTCGATCCCACTTCGGACCATATATTGTTCTTCGTTTTTTTCTGTTGTTGTTTGTCTGTTAATTTTTCCGAGTGCTAACACATACTTATTTGTTCTATTATTCCCTATTATCGCCTCGGAAGTTCCCCATATAATAATATTTATGTATTATTATTTGTTACCAGTATATAACCACTGGAAACTACTATCCGTGCTGTTTCGTCCTATAAATGTTTGTCTACAACACAAGTATTCAGCCCTACTGGGAGATACTTGCATTAATAGAAAAGTACAAATATACAATTTATTTCCGGTCTGAGATCGTTACCCTATGCTATAGTCATTGAGAGCGCCTTTCGTGGAAGACACTACTACAATAGCCAATTTTTTAGTTGGCTGAGTGGCAGTGTGCCAAGCGTTCGGCCTCTCGTGGCAAGGCGCGGTGCCAGGGAGTACGGGTTCGATCCCACTTCGGACCATATATTGTTCTTCGTTTTTTTCTGTTGTTGTTTGTCTGTTAATTTTTCCGAGTGCTAACACATACTTATTTGTTCTATTATTCCCTATTATCGCCTCGGAAGTTCCCCATATAATAATATTTATGTATTATTATTTGTTACCAGTATATAACCACTGGAAACTACTATCCGTGCTGTTTCGTCCTATAAATGTTTGTCTACAACACAAGTATTCAGCCCTACTGGGAGATACTTGCATTAATAGAAAAGTACAAATATACAATTTATTTCCGGTCTGAGATCGTTACCCTATGCTATAGTCATTGAGAGCGCCTTTCGTGGAAGACACTACTACAATAGCCAATTTTTTAGTTGGCTGAGTGGCAGTGTGCCAAGCGTTCGGCCTCTCGTGGCAAGGCGCGGTGCCAGGGAGTACGGGTTTGATCCCACTTCGGACCATATATTGTTCTTCGTTTTTTCCTGTTGTTGTTTGTCTGTTAATTTTTCCGAGTGCTAACACATACTTATTTGTTCTATTATTCCCTATTATCGCCTCGGAAGTTCCCCATATAATAATATTTATGTATTATTATTTGTTACCAGTATATAACCACTGGAAACTACTATCCGTGCTGTTTCGTCCTATAAATGTTTGTCTACAACACAAGTATTCAGCCCTACTGGGAGATACTTGCATTAATAGAAAAGTACAAATATACAATTTATTTCCGGTCTGAGATCGTTACCCTATGCTATAGTCATTGAGAGCGCCTTTCGTGGAAGACACTACTACAATAGCCAATTTTTTAGTTGGCTGAGTGGCAGTGTGCCAAGCGTTCGGCCTCTCGTGGCAAGGCGCGGTGCCAGGGAGTACGGGTTCGATCCCACTTCGGACCATATATTGTTCTTCGTTTTTTTCTGTTGTTGTTTGTCTGTTAATTTTTCCGAGTGCTAACACATACTTATTTGTTCTATTATTCCCTATTATCGCCTCGGAAGTTCCCCATATAATAATATTTATGTATTATTATTTGTTACCAGTATATAACCACTGGAAACTACTATCCGTGCTGTTTCGTCCTATAAATGTTTGTCTACAACACAAGTATTCAGCCCTACTGGGAGATACTTGCATTAATAGAAAAGTACAAATATACAATTTATTTCCGGTCTGAGATCGTTACCCTATGCTATAGTCATTGAGAGCGCCTTTCGTGGAAGACACTACTACAATAGCCAATTTTTTAGTTGGCTGAGTGGCAGTGTGCCAAGCGTTCGGCCTCTCGTGGCAAGGCGCGGTGCCAGGGAGTACGGGTTCGATCCCACTTCGGACCATATATTGTTCTTCGTTTTTTTCTGTTGTTGTTTGTCTGTTAATTTTTCCGAGTGCTAACACATACTTATTTGTTCTATTATTCCCTATTATCGCCTCGGAAGTTCCCCATATAATAATATTTATGTATTATTATTTGTTACCAGTATATAACCACTGGAAACTACTATCCGTGTTGTTTCGTCCTATAAATGTTTGTCTACAACACAAGTATTCAGCCCTACTTGGAGATACTTGCATTAATAGAAAAGTACAAATATACAATTTATTTCCGGTCTGAGATCGTTACCCTTTGCTATAGTCATTGAGAGCGCCTTTCGTGGAAGACACTACTACAATAGCCAATTTTTTAGTTGGCTGAGTGGCAGTGTGCCAAGCGTTCGGCCTCTCGTGGCAAGGCGCGGTGCCAGGGAGTACGGGTTCGATCCCACTTCGGACCATATATTGTTCTTCGTTTTTTTCTGTTGTTGTTTGTCTGTTAATTTTTCCGAGTGCTAACACATACTTATTTGTTCTATTATTCCCTATTATCGCCTCGGAAGTTCCCCATATAATAATATTTATGTATTATTATTTGTTACCAGTATATAACCACTGGAAACTACTATCCGTGCTGTTTCGTCCTATAAATGTTTGTCTACAACACAAGTATTCAGCCCTACTGGGAGATACTTGCATTAATAGAAAAGTACAAATATACAATTTATTTCCGGTCTGAGATCGTTACCCTATGCTATAGTCATTGAGAGCGCCTTTCGTGGAAGACACTACTACAATAGCCAATTTTTTAGTTGGCTGAGTGGCAGTGTGCCAAGCGTTCGGCCTCTCGTGGCAAGGCGCGGTGCCAGGGAGTACGGGTTCGATCCCACTTCGGACCATATATTGTTCTTCGTTTTTTCTATTGTTGTTTGTCTGTTAATTTTTCCGAGTGCTAACACATACTTATTTGTTCTATTATTCCCTATTATCGCCTCGGAAGTTCCCCATATAATAATATTTATGTATTATTATTTGTTACCAGTATATAACCACTGGAAACTACTATCCGTGCTGTTTCGTCCTATAAATGTTTGTCTACAACACAAGTATTCAGCCCTACTGGGAGATACTTGCATTAATAGAAAAGTACAAATATACAATTTATTTCCGGTCTGAGATCGTTACCCTATGCTATAGTCATTGAGAGCGCCTTTCGTGGAAGACACTACTACAATAGCCAATTTTTTAGTTGGCTGAGTGGCAGTGTGCCAAGCGTTCGGCCTCTCGTGGCAAGGCGCGGTGCCAGGGAGTACGGGTTCGATCCCACTTCGGACCATATATTGTTCTTCGTTTTTTCCTGTTGTTGTTTGTCTGTTAATTTTTCCGAGTGCTAACACATACTTATTTGTTCTATTATTCCCTATTATCGCCTCGGAAGTTCCCCATATAATAATATTTATGTATTATTATTTGTTACCAGTATATAACCACTGGAAACTACTATCCGTGCTGTTTCGTCCTATAAATGTTTGTCTACAACACAAGTATTCAGCCCTACTGGGAGATACTTGCATTAATAGAAAAGTACAAATATACAATTTATTTCCGGTCTGAGATCGTTACCCTATGCTATAGTCATTGAGAGCGCCTTTCGTGGAAGACACTACTACAATAGCCAATTTTTTAGTTGGCTGAGTGGCAGTGTGCCAAGCGTTCGGCCTCTCGTGGCAAGGCGCGGTGCCAGGGAGTACGGGTTCGATCCCACTTCGGACCATATATTGTTCTTCGTTTTTTTCTGTTGTTGTTTGTCTGTTAATTTTTCCGAGTGCTAACACATACTTATTTGTTCTATTATTCCCTATTATCGCCTCGGAAGTTCCCCATATAATAATATTTATGTATTATTATTTGTTACCAGTATATAACCACTGGAAACTACTATCCGTGTTGTTTCGTCCTATAAATGTTTGTCTACAACACAAGTATTCAGCCCTACTGGGAGATACTTGCATTAATAGAAAAGTACAAATATACAATTTATTTCCGGTCTGAGATCGTTACCCTATGCTATAGTCATTGAGAGCGCCTTTCGTGGAAGACACTACTACAATAGCCAATTTTTTAGTTGGCTGAGTGGCAGTGTGCCAAGCGTTCGGCCTCTCGTGGCAAGGCGCGGTGCCAGGGAGTACGGGTTCGATCCCACTTCGGACCATATATTGTTCTTCGTTTTTTTCTGTTGTTGTTTGTCTGTTAATTTTTCCGAGTGCTAACACATACTTATTTGTTCTATTATTCCCTTCTAGGTAAGCTTGTAGGTCCTAACACGTCTAGTTGTGCTAATAAGTACCAAGACTCTGGCTGAATTAGCTGGCTCTGACGCTTGTAGCTAAGATTGTAGGTCCTAACACGGCTAGCTGAATGAGTGGACCTTATAACACGTCTGACTGACTTAGTCAAGATCGAAAAATTAAGTCTATATAATCCGGTACTTAAAAAGTAAAAAAGAAGTTTTAAGTTATAGGTTAAGATCCACATAATTAGCAAATATCTGTAAACCAATTCAAAACACAAACCATGCCCGCTTAACTCTCTTTTAAGGGCGGATGAGGAAGAATAATTGTCGGGAGAAAGTAGAAAAGAAAGAAGAAGCAGTGGTTACATACATCATCATCATCATTATTTTCCTTTCTTATCTGTTGCAATTTAGCCTCATATTACCTGATCTGAAGCTCTCCGTGTTCTGTGCGAGATGTCCAACTTCTGGGGCAGGCAATAGCATCTCCTCTGTTAACTTCCATACATATTTTTATAAGTCTACCTCTCCCTCATTTACTTGAAAATATTTCCTCCATAGTTATCTTCTCTCGGTCATTTTACATGACCAACATATTTTATTTTCTTTCTTTTTATTACCTTTATAACACGTTTTCTTGAAAGGTAAAATCTCATACGATTGCCATGTTTTTTCTTTTCTTTTCTTTCCCATGACATTCTCAGTATTACTATGTCATTATTTTTGTCAAGAGAATCAGCAGATCTGTCGACTGTCCATGATTCACAGCTATATGTTTCAATGGAAGAAGTACAGGTTCTTTAAAGTTTTGTTTTTAAGAACCTGTATTTAAGAACCTGTATATATAGTAAGATGTAGTAAAATACCTTCTTAAGTTTGTTGCAAATAAACTTGTTATTTTGCTTTGTTTGTGTGTATAAGTTCTCATCATGGATACACCTATAGTACTTTGTAACAAACTTTAATCTCTCGTCATTGAACTGTTTATTTTATTTTTTTTATCTACAACAAATACCTAAAACACTCCAATCTCTTGTATCTGTAATTTTTCCGTATGTGACTCATAGACGTTTCAAGCGGGGTCTCGCTGCTAAGACCAGGGGTGTTTGCAGCAGAGAGAAACTACAAATAAAAATCCTAACTGGTGCAACCGAGATTTGAACTCAAAACTCCTCACTCTCGAGACCGGCGTCTTGCCTCGAGACAACCAGCCCCCCCCCCTCCCCCTCCTCCCGCCATTGTATATATGATATATCAATCTAATGAATACCCTCTAGATTGCTCCACCCTTCCCCTTCTCTCCAATCATTTAAAATACTTAGCAAACAGGCTTAAGTTAACATTCATCATCATCATCCTCACAGAGACTTTAGACGTCACACAAGTCTATCAGTGTATATCGCCATAGGCCACTTTTTTGGGCAAACTTTTCGATGTAAGTAAGAGAGTCAATGCCTGACATCCTTAGCTGCTTTATCAATGTTCTACTTAGTGTCTCTCGAGGTTGACATCTTTCTTTTTTTCTGTAATTTCCGATTTGAAATCTTCCGTTATAATTTTCTGATTACTTCTTCCTATCGATATCCACATTCTTGTCTTAATAAAAGATGTGTTTCTTGGTTTGGTTCAAAGACTAATTACTGACGTTAAACATATTATCTCGCAGCATTTTCTAGTCTAATGTCTTAAATCTTTGTGATATTCGTAAGAGCTTTCAAAAATTGCACGTATCTTAAGTTGTGCTGTGTCGACATCGAAGATTTATCATTATGAGGCATCATTGTTATTATGGTCAAGTCCTATCGTGTTAATGATTTCATTGTTCATTTCATGATGTTATCAGTCAATGTTAGTCTTTCTCTGTTCCTATAACTTTGACCTCATTGTATTGTTTCTAAGTGCATCTCAGTACCTACAATAAAATGTCTGCACTGCATAAAACTGACAGACTATATTTCTCAAGCATACTAAGAATTATTTGTTATCATAATTTAGACTCTTAGCTTTCTAGTACAAACTAACTGTAGACGAGTAAATCTTGTTATGGCCCCAAATTTACATATTGTTTTTCAATGTTCCTCAACTAATGCATCTTTTCTGCTTGGAACTAATGTTTTGAAATGTAATCATTTTTATTATTTTTCTGTATCTATTGTTTCAATTAATTTGTGTTGTTCGTGCTCATTTGGACTTAAAGCTCAGTCTGATTTGCATAATATTTAATATTGAATTTGTTACTTTCATTTCTTATTCCAGAGAGACTCTGCGTCACATTGGTTTTGCTTGCAGATCTCCCATGACTATTTTCTTGCTTTCAGATCTCCCATGACTATATCTGATGTACATAATTAGATGATCTGGCGACAATATATTTGTGGTCTTATTTCTTCTCTATTTTAGCACGAGCTTGTTGACTTCATGGTGCGGTCTATTCCCAGAGCGGTTTCAATTTGTAGAAGACTAGAAACCGCGTAAATTTGTTAAATGATTCGGTCCGTCTAGTACTTGTCCAACTCTTACTTAGGAACATTGTATGTAGAAGAAAGTATTATCAAACTAACAAGATTATGAAAAGTGTATTTCCTCCAGTTGTATCTTAGAGGGTGAGTAAATAATATTTAGTTATTATGGAAATGTATATTCTTCAGGGATAGCTGTAATTTAGAATTTACTTATTTACATTTCTAACTTTGCAAGCCATTCGTTTTCTGAATGGTGAGATTTATAACGTCGGGTTCATTGTGAACCGTTCTTAACGGTGAAGACAAGAAGAACGGTGAACATGTAGCATCATTAAACAGCGATATGACTATATAATGCAAATGTAAATACAGTCTTAATGTCTGGTTCAGAGACATGGATTTAGAATAATATAACCAAGTAAAAGCTGCAGACTTTTATAGACAATTGTTTGAGTAACGGTGGTATCATTGATGGTATGACAAGATCATAAATAAATAATATGAATAAATATATCGGGAATGAACAGAGTAAGAGCCAGTCGAGAGACAGAGGGAAAAGAATGTGGAAATTGATTGGTGACACAGAATGAAGACACGATGCTAGCATAAAAAGACAGGCATTGTCGTGGAACCCACTGGGATAAAGAAAATTAGGAACACTTGGAGAAGAGAAGTCATGAAAAATCTCATGAACATTGGCTAAGACTGAAAAAATATAGAGATAGTGTCCAGGAATAGAAATAGATGGAGAGACATTGTCATATGTTCTCATAGGGTCCCTAAATGCATTGATCGAGCTCGATTTGAATATTTATTTACATAACATTGTTGATATTGTTCTTCAGCAATACAATTTAAATATTGGAACTGGCGGATTATCACAGAATAATTATCACACTCTCCAGCATACGAACGCCCATATGATTTATTTTTCAGGTATATAATTACATTCTGAATTCCTAGTTTATTTCCTTTACATTCAGTGTTTCCTATGTGTAACAGATTATAAATATAGATGATTTGCTTCAGTTAATCAAGTCCGTACTATGCGATCATCTTTGGAACCTAACAGTTTACACACCATTTGTTTTTACTAAAAAAAAATCGAACTCGATTTAATCGGTAAATTAAGTAAAAAGTAAAAAGTAAAGTACCCACGTCACGCCAAGTGGCGGCGTATAGGGAATATGGTGTTAGTGACCATAATTTTACAGACCTTCGACACATGATTTTTGTGGTAATGTGGTCGGTATTACGTCCGTGCCGCTTTACTTTCCCAGAAAAACAATCCGGTACCCATTTTAAGGCTGGGTGAACCCGTAAGCCGTCGGTTGGGATCGAACCCTACCCCTTGTCCTTTGTAGCCCAGTTCACTAACCACCGAGCTATCGCGGCTCCCTCGGTAAATTAAGCATATAGCCTGGTCAAATGTAAATTAAATTAAATACAATAAATGAATCTCTGTTGTCCTTGAATAAAGAATACAAAATAAATGACATGAAAATTAGCAATGCAACAAAAAAAAAAACGAGGTCATAAGAATTGGAAGATAAAAACTGACGCGAAAAATAGCTATAGAACACCTAGTTATAAAACATGTTACAAAACAAGATATAAAACAAGTTACAAAACAAGATACATACTTCAAAAACCTGGGTACAACACTCTATGAAGATGAAGAAATCGAGAAAGAAAGGCGAGTCCTGTGCAGTCTTATAGCAACGATTGTCGTACATGTAGTGTCTGGAATTTCTGCGACCCTATGTGTGATGTTCGGCTAGAAAGGACAATATATAATGTCATGCTGGCACCATCCTCTAAAACTCACATGCCTACCAGCTGAGGTCTCTGCCTGAGGTGACGAAAGGAAACAGATACAATAGTTAGGAAAACAAATGATTATACCCTCTAGTGAAATAAATCTAATATTCACACTGCACGAAAACTTATCTTTATGTGCTCTCTGTTAAACTGTACTCTGCGTATACAATAGAGTAGTGTATTTGTCTCATATGTTTGGAGTGCAATGATAATGACCCTCAAGTAACACAATTTGTTTCATTTTATGTACCTTTTTCCGTGCAACATTGTGGTGAGCTGCAGTTTTCTATCCCGGCGGGCCATACTCCATTTGTTACATCAAGCGGATGATTTCTCTGGGATTGTCCGTCTACCTGGCCGTTGTCTAACCCTCATGTCAGATTATCGGCTGTCGTAGGCGGTCATTGATGTGTTTCTTTTTAATGCAAGCGTTATTGAAGCGTTATTGAAGCGTTATTAGTCAATAAATGCCAATGACCATCTTGTGCCATACCGGTTAGCTTAGGCGATCATGTCCGTCCACAATTTTTTTTTCTCTGCCCACAAGGCATTGTATCATTTCTGTTGTTGACAGCTTACCATGCCTCGGAGCACAAGCTATCTTATATCTTTGTCATCGGGGATCTCTCTTTCCTTGTATTTTGCCAGTTGTAATCAAGAAAATGCTCGACGTCTCGATTGTTTCTTTCTGATGTTTTTAGAAACTATCTTTTGTGCTGCCCTCTAAGGGAATTTCCGTCTTGGCTGTTTTTGCTGTCCTGAAAACTCTCACACATTTTTTCTTGACTTAAGTATTCTCAGCAATATAACAAGGTTTCCATGCCTTTCCTTCTTACCAGCGATTGTATTAGTCGGAGATTACGGCCATTGTCTCTATAATTGAGATCCTCATGCGAATAGTGTCTAGAATAAAACGTATTATAACAACACACATGCTTGAAAGCAAGTTATAAGAAAATATTATGCATAATTACATACTGTGATGTTGAATTCAGGAAAAATGACGGGAAAATGAGACTGTAGAGTTAGTTCATTGTCTGGTTGATTCAGTTAAAATACTAGCACCCGGGAGATGCTTGTCTTAATAGGAAAAATACAGATAAACATTTTATTCCCGAGCTGTGATCGCAGCCCTATGCTATAGTCATGATAACACCTGCGTGAAAAACATCGCCAACCAACGATAGCTAACATTTTTAGTTAGCTGAGTTGGCAGTGTTCCCGAGCGTTTGGCTTTTCGTGGTAAGGCACTGTGCCAAGGAGTACTTGTTCTTTGTTTTTTTTTTTTTCTGTTGTTGATTGTCATTTTTTCCGAGTGTTGTAAACATACCTCTTCCTCTGAAATGATTCGCTGATTATCGCCTCGGAAGTTTCCTTCTATAATAATATTCATTTATTATTATTTGTCTTCACCAATAAAGAATATGATTCCACTCGTCTATCCGATGACTGCGGTTGTCATAACCTGCAGGACATGATAAACCTGAACAATGCTGCGTTTGAGAATCACATTATTTACTCTCATGTACTTTCCATCCGTGTTCGCAAACTGTAGTTTGTAGTGATCTCTATTTTACAGATATATTTATTATATCATGGACATGTCTACCTGAATTCATAGAATTAAATAATCTCCTTCGTTTATTGTGTTACATAACCTTGTGGATGTTTAACGTGAGAAGGAAACTGGTGAATCAAATAACGAAGCTTTTAAACATCATTTCGACAAACATTCAACATATTTCAGGTGAAATAAGTCGTTCATTTTATCACTATTATTTTTGCTCGTGCATGTAGCCTCATTATTACTTCAGCCAAGCAGATTCTAAAAGAGCTCCGAACTCTTTTTTTCTGATTACAAAAGAAGCTCGTGTTGCATTGGATGAACTCCGTTGCACAGTCATAAAGCTATTTCATAAAGTGTTCGATTCCCGCTGGGAGCAGTGTGAATTGTACTCGTGGTTGAAAAAAAAAAAAAACCCACGGTCGACCCAGCCGTTGGCAGAAATGGGTACCAGGGTATTACCCTGGGAAGGTGAGGAATGTCGCTTCGCATCTGAGTTTCGATGCTTGAGGCGACACTATACAGAGATCTCCGAACATTTCTGGATAGGCGGCCGAGCACATATGGGTGTAAACTCGCGTGCTAAGACGCCGGTTCAAGTCTCGTACTTTACCTTTACCTTTAAAGCTATTTCAGAAAGCAAAAGTTTATTATATTATTTTATTCCACATTAGTGATAGGATTTTTACTGACTTTGTATATTTATTGTCAGACAAAAAACATACAGCATGTTCTTTGAGTTGTACACTTTCTAAAGGTTTTACATGCTCAGTTTTAACATGAGATATACGGTGTACCGTCAGTCTTAAACAAGCTTGAGCACTATTGCAAATCTACCCAGAGAGCAGAGATTACAAGATAAATGCAGTTTACTGAACATGTGAGCGGATTCTGAGTTTCTGGCCAACATTTTAATCTTAATGTCACAACGACCTTCCACACCCCACTTCCAAAAATAAATACAAATAAAAAATCACCCACTCTCAGACTGTTTGTTACAGCTAAAGCTAAAATGTATACTTTAAGTTTATGTTTCTTCTCTTTCACAAGTGCGCTTGCATGTAAAAATCGCTTTTCGGTGTTTATACCTCAACGCAAGTGGTTGAGATCAAGTAAATGGTGCACTATAGGAGATTGCACAGGTTAACGGAACGCTTGGGTAGCAAACCATAACGAGGCTTCCAGAAGATTATAAATGTGTTGCTCTAAGCCGATCTACCATCACTTAATACATGTGTCAACACTTTCAGCTGTACATTCTTGTGATAGAGAATATTTCTGAAAAAAAAGTATTACATTTATCAATTTATGTCGATTTTTTTTCTAACTAATTTTAACTGAGTATTTTGTTAAATATTCACACACAAAGATCAACAACAAAAAAGGTATTATCTCTTATCACATTGGAGATAATGTATGTTTATCGAAATGATGTTTGAAAGCTTCGTTATTTTGACACTCAAAGTGAATTAATTAACATCGACGAAGAAAAATAAAAGTATAACCTAAGACGGATGGGTAAAGGCATGAAGATGCATCCAGTTGGATAGAAATGTGAAGCTGTTGTAAAGCTGATGATAATAATGACAATTTAAAAAGAAGGGAAAAATTGTATGGTAACAGCTTTACGTAGGTGAGAAACAAAACAAAAGTAGAACGACGTTTCGGCCCCCAAAAAATCTTCAGCAGGAACAACAAACCATAACACAAAACACAACCTAAAGCGATGTTTTACGATTACGCTTCTTGCGAGATGTGCAAATATTCAGTAAATAACATTTACTACTACTCCACGGGTAGTAAGTTCATTTCTTTAATTGATAATTAGTGCAACTAAAATTCTTCCTTAGAATGAGAATGACTGCACCAACGAGATAACATGACTAAATCCTGTACACTCACAGAACCGTAGCGAAACAAAATATAAAGAAAAACAATAAATGATCTCTTTGCTAATATCCATTTTTAAAAGTGGTAATTATTCTTGTCTATGTTATGATCTGTTTTGTCTGCAGCACAAATTTTCATTTAAAATTCATTTGTCAGCCCGATTTCACAACATCAAGTAATTACTGTTCTGCTATTAAACACAAGCGTAGGATCTTGGAAGTTTGTACAAAGAGAAATACATTCCGCAGGAAGTGGAAAGAGAAATGGGGGTTTATGACTCTCTCTCTCTCTCTCTCTCTCTCTCTCTCTCTGTAGTTTCTTTTTTGGTGAAACTATTGCTGTAGAGAGATATAAATTCCTTTCTTTTCTTTCCTTTGAGAATAAAACTTGCACGTGCAGGTTGTGCATTATTTTTGGTTTAATTTGAAGGTGTGGAAATGTGGTTAAAGTAATTAGAAATGTGTTTGTAATAACTTGCCTAAAGATTCGAAATGTGCAAATGATTTCTTTGAAACACAAAAGTCCTTAAAGCAATGTATGATTGATACAGTAAAAAACACATTGAGATACAGGAGAAGAACGAGAGAGAAGGAGAGAGAGAGAGAGAGAGAGAGAGAGAGAGAGAGAGTTAAATAGAGAAATATAATCACTTGCTGTTGTTTTGACGAATTTTACATTGTGTGATAATGCGAGAGGTTCAGTGTCAAATCGCAGGCTTGTCGATAGAGCAAAGGTGAGTTTGATATTTGTGTTGTTAGGCCGACCCAACATAAGAAATATAAATGGACTCCGGGCTTGCTCAGTTGGGGAAGGTACGATGAGATTTCATATTTCACGTACCGCAGTATTTTATATATAAATAGATTGTCAACATTGTGTAAAACTGTTGAATCGCTATATATTATTACAGTTCACTGTGAGTTGTCAGAATTTACCTCGTCATCGACAAAGACTGATAGCCTGATAGCAAACGTCATTTTCAAAGCATAAGTCATACAGTTTGTTTATAATCGGTTGTAAGTCACAGAATGACAGTAAGTTATTAGATCTTATTTACTGTAACCTTTCAATGTTGTTGTTGACAGATTGCCACAAGTTGATGCGGGTAGGTTGCCCTTTGACTCATAAGATGTGGCTAGTGGTAATGGCTTTCTTGACATTCCCGGCTCTTACTAGAGAGGTTGGCGTTTGTCTGTCCCAGGCTATGCTGGGAAACTACTAGTCCAGCCCAGAGGTACTGCGATACTGGGTCCTCTATATCAGTAACAGCCACCCTACAGGGAACACGGCGATCCTATCTTCGTTAGCCAGTCTGGTTTGACATAGACTGTTTCCAGGGAGACGACGAGGAGGTAGAACTGCTAGGTCTTGGTCAGCTGATGGTGCGCCGACCCTGCTATTGCTACCGCAGGTAGCAGGCGCTTATGCTCCCCCAACTTTTCAATGAAAATACCATGAAAAAGAGGCAGAGGCAAATCAAGACTAATGTGAACGAGTAACATCAAAAGATGGACAAGTCAGCCAATGACAACCTGCATCATCAAAGCAAGAGACTGAGCAGAATGGCGCTCCATGGTAGCCAACCTTCGATGCGGAGACGGCACTCAATGATGATGATGATTCAATGAAACTTCAAACCAATGTGTTGTTTAACTGCTTACCCACACTGATCATCTTCATCATCAAGTACCATGGCTGCTGGCGTAGGTGATCATGTCTCTCCACAACTTTCGATCTCGATAATTATTTATAATTTTTTTGTTGACCTTCAGCCAAGCCATTCTCTTAATTTAAGCTGGCTGGTATCTTTTCTCTTTGCTTCCCTCTATCTCTTTATCCCTCAACTTTCTCAGTTGTCATAATATATTGCCTGCGGGTGAGACTTTTCAGTCAAAGGCTAGCGGGCACAAATCGACAGAAGGCAACATTGACCCCACTGTCGAAACATCTTTGTATAATTAAAAGAAAGAAAGTAGACAGACTTCCGCATACGATGGTTAATCATTAATTTCGAACTGATAAGCTGTGTACTGTAATCGTCTGCACGTTAAACTTTCATTTGAAAACACAAAAGTAGGAGACAGCTCCAAACGCCAATTTATTTTTTCTTAAGTTGGCTATGAAATTATGAACGATGACGAGAAATTGTATTATTTAGTTTTGAAGGGAAATACGAGAAAAATAAAACAGAAATATAGAATGTAGTTTTTAGAAGCACAATTTGTGCGTTTCGATCTGAATGCTGAAGAACAACAGAAAAAGAAACACTAAACTGTCGCTCTTTCTTACAAACTGCTAGGCGAAAATTTGGATAATAATTTCCATCCTTTCTTTCTTCATGCAATAAACATGGGGGAAGTTGGGGTAATACTGACATGCTTAATCAAACTTCTTCATTGATCTTTATCTGCGATCCCTCTTTGGGACTATGCCAAGCCGTGGCCTTCTATTCTTTGATGTTAGCTTCCCATCTCTTTATTTATCTACCTCTCCTTCTCCGTCCCTTTATGGTTCCATGCAGAATGTTCTTGTCCAGACTAGACGGTAGAGGTACATGGCCGAACAATTTCATTTTGCGTTTGTCCACAACAATTAAAAGATCATGTTGAGAATAATTTAGGTAGAACAAAAAATAACTAAGCTAACACAAAAGAATAATTTAGGTAGAACAAAAAATAACTAAGCTAACACAACAAAATAATTTAGGTAGAACAAAAAATAACTAAGCTAACACAAAATAATAATTTAGGTAGAACAAAAAATAACTAAGCTAACACAAGAGAATAATTTAGCTAACACAAAAGAATAATTTAGCTAACACAAAAGAATAATTTAGCTAACACAAAAGAATAATTTAGCTAACACAAAAGAATAATTTAGGTAACAAAAATATTTTAGGTAAAATAAAAAAATATAATTTCTTCTTCCATTAAACTCCATGTGGAGCATAGGTTTTCAAAAAAACACGTTCCAAGCCGTTTTGTTTCTTGTCATTCTTTTAAGATCATTCCATGTCTTCCCCATAATCATCATCTCTGCTTCCCCCTGTCTTCTCCGAGAATATTTTGGTCTTTCTTATTGTCTCTACTCCTTGGGGTTCCAAAAGGGGCTGTCGTGTAATACTCGTGTTCTATCCAGCACCACAGTTTTGTTGTGTCTCTTTGTCCACTATTATTTGACTGGTACATTTCCATAATTCCACGATAGAGATATTATCCTGCTATTTCGTCCTTTTCTTTCTGCCGAAGCATCCATCAATGAAGGTCTATATCTTCTGATTATCATTTTTGCTGTTCTCCATGTTTCAAGTCATATAATAGTACTGACTAAACATCGGAGTTAAACATTTTTATTTTTTGTATTTAACCTAATTTCTTTGCATTACCTATGTTTCTCTTGCAAGAAAAAAAAATTAGCCGTCTCAAAAGAATAATTAAGCTATTACAAAGCAGCATCCAATAACTGCTTAATAAGAGTTGGAACAAAGGGAAATGTACAAATTGATACAAGCAGACGTTGACGCTGAAGAGAACATGATCTGAATGTTGAAGTAAAACAGGAAAAGAAATATTTTGGCTGTAACTGTTATCTGACAATCTGTATTTCCCACTAATAAAGTTAGTTAACAATGCAGAAACGAGCAAGCACCCTCACCACGCTTCATGTGTGTGTAAAGGAGACAGCTTTAATGACAATACGTTTATAATCATCAGAACATTTTTTTTTGTTCAGTGAGGTAGGGTGGGTGAAGTTTGGTTAGTATTACGTGAAGCCGTCTTTCTTTACCAAAATAATTCTCCGGTCCACAGTCAGGCTTGATGGAACTTGAAACTGGATATGCGCTGTGCCGAGGAGAAGGACTCGATCTTGCTTCGGACCATCTATTGTTTTTTTTTTTTTCTGTTGTTGATTATTATTTTTTTTTCCAAGGCTGTAAACATACATCTTCCCCTGAAATGATGCTGAGAATCTAACCCGTTCGTTAGTTCTCAAGATGTTAGTTCACTAAGTACTAGCGCAGCTTGCAGTTAACTAAAGCGGCATGTAATAGCTGTTTATGTGTCACCACAAAATATAACCATGTACGGTGTTAAAAGTAGAAGCTGGCAAAGGCTACAACAAGGAGTTTGAACAGAGACTATTTTTTTTAAATCATCAGGAACATTCAGTTAATTTCCGTTGTATAAAACATGAGAAATGGTGCAAATATATTGTAACTGGTACGTACGTTGATATAATCGATGACAATGTGAATTAGATTGGGATCTCACTGTGTGTTGAACGCAGTGAACAAGGTCGTTTATGTAGGAGTGTAAAGAGTGAGGATCACTTAACAGATGACTGTTAAAGGTAAGAAAGAGATAGTAAAAACAATGAATGAAACGAGTAATATTGTAAAAAAAAGTTCATATGAAACAAGCATTAAATATCTAATACAATAAGAAATACTAGCAATGTACATATGAAACAATTAAACAAAATATAATAAAACTAAAAATTCTGAAAAAGTAAATATAAAACAAATTAACAGTTTAATAAAGCGAGAAATACTGATTAGACAAAGTAAATATTTATATTATAATTTACAAATATCATAATAACACAAAAGGTGCAAGAAAATCAAATTCACAATAGATGCAAAAAAAAAAAAAAAGAAAGGTCTGCTCTTCAACACAATCTTCATTCCAACGTTGTTGAATAGTCAAACTAGGACGCTAAATTCTAGAGCAGCTCAACAGATAAACACCTAAGTTAAATACATTGGACTATTTAGAGGAACATATAGAGGCAAAGAACTCAAGCAAAGATAATACGCAGTAAAATATATCAAAGAAACAACAAAATTAAACGGTTTGGCGGTGTCACAAAACATAAACAACTTAACACAATTCACTCAGCTACAAACACGGTAAATAAACAAGTGAACGAAAAATATTCTAAAAAGAATGAGAATATTAATAGTCTCCGTCAGTCATAGTTGACTGTGAATTTTGCAGCGCCCCCCTAGAAATGTTATTATTTATTTTCTTTCGACGTGTATTTTCTTTTCTATGAATCTATCTGTTTCTAGTTTGAGTTGGAGCTTTACAGTGTGTTTCCAAAGATTACGGTCTGCAGCTCTTTTTTCTCAGGCTGCAGGGTTTATGTTCAGAGTCTTCATGTCACGTTTACACACGTCTACAAATCGAAGTTTTGGGCGCCCTCAAGTTCCTTTGCCATCTGCTAGTTGTCCATAGAGTATATCTCTTGATATGCGGTCATCTTTAATGTGGTGTACGCAAGCAAGACAGCGTAACCTACGTTGTTTGAGCAGCTTTCGGAAGGACTGTGCGAAGTGCATAGATTGCTAAAACGAGTAACGAATAGATGTTCTCAAGCAGAAAAAAATGCGTAAGTGATTCGGGTAATGAATGTAAATTAACAAACTTAAACAAAATGCAAGAGCATCACTTGAAGCGATGCCAGAGTAGAGAGCTACGCGTAGAGCCAAGTAAGATGGAATAAAACTGGGGTTGTCAACTGCTCAATGGGGAGAAATATACAGAGCAGGAAGTCCAAACACTTATGGTGGTGTCCAAAATGAGGCTGAAATTGCTGACTTAGAGAAAGATTTTTAGGAGGCGTGAGAACAAAAAAAAAAACAGCAAAGGGCCACAAAATGTCCCTCTCCTCCATGCTGAAAGACAAAAACGAAATAAAAGAACAAGAAAAATAAACGGAGAGCAATGTACATAAGAGAGCGACAGTGATGTAAATGAAAAAAAGAAACATCAATATATAGATCAATGGTAATATGTCAGAAATGATCATCAAATTCAAGTGGCAAGATGAAGCGTCATTAATACTTGAAAGACGCAACTACTGATTGTTTGCCCTCGATCAACATTGAGCGGCTGAAGCTGATTTAATAAACAAGAAGACAAACTCAATGACTGATAGGAGAGGTTGTGTATTGAGATAATTATTTCTGTTTGACATTTTTCAATTATTGTTTGCTTCTTATGATGTAAAAGTGCCGCTTAACGACCTTGGCAAGTAGTAATAAATATGTGTCAATATTTAGCCGATCTTTTTCACAAGGTCAGGGATTAGACGGTACAGTTGTCTGGGTAATCACGTGACTAATGGTAGCGAGTCGGTTGTGTACTGTAGCCTGATTGCTTATAGATGACTTGAGACTGGGAAAATGTTTGATTTGCTCCCGTGATGTGTACAAATAACAAATCATTCTGATTCAACACAAGTACTGTTATAACACAATAGTACATTGGTAAACTGAAATCTTCCTTGCACATTTAATAGCTGTAATGGCTCATTGTACATCCCTAGACCGGCCGTACGATAATCTTACGGTCTGTTGTTTGATGTGCGACGGGGATAATCTGACGATGAAGTGTGCGTGTCTATATGTTCGGAATTGGAGTCAACAACGATGGGCTAACATCATCAAGCGCTATACATTTTAAAAAAATACGACGGTCATCATTTTCAAGAGGACGTGAACTTCCATGGTATATGGTGGATAGGCGGCGGGAACAATTGAAGGCTATGCAAGAAAAGTGTTGCTTGTTGCAGTTTCCTCATTATTCCAAGTCCGGCTTGTTGCAGGAGTTACTGAGTTAAGTGCTCTGTGCACACCGTGAGCTGTGTGTCTCATCCGTTTTGATAATTTTTCGATATTCCAATTGTTTATGATGAGTGATAATAACACAGTTACAAAGCCGGTTTGATTCTCTGTCAGATTTGTCATTTCTTGAAATTTTTGACTGTAAGAAATTTTTAACATGTTCAAAAGAGTTTCCAGAAGAGCAGTTTTCCAAACTGAACGGAATATATGGGAAATATTTTGATATAGTAAGACTGAGATCTGAATTAAAGGCAATGTTTGTATCCCAACACTTTAAAGAAATGTATGTGTCCGACATTCATAGATTTCTTTTGAACAAAGGACTTCACAGTGGTCTTCCAGAACTTCATAAACTTTGTGAATTAATATTGACAATTCCTGCATCGTCGTCTTCAGTGGAACGTTCGTTTTCTGCATTAAAACGCATTAAAAATTTCATAAGGAACTCGCAGGGGCAATGTCGTCTTTCTGCTCTATCAATGATGTCAATTGAAAAAGACCTTCTTGTAGAGATGAAAGGCAATGATGACTTTTATAACAAAGTAACAGAGGACTTTAGCAGAAAGAGCCGCAGAATAGAACTGAACTTCAAATAACTGGGTGAGTAGAAAATTATCATTTTTTAAAAGTTGCATGCTCTCTTTCAGACCCCAGGATACGCCACTGTTAGATATCCAAGACAGAATCCTTAAAAGTCCAGACAAGTCATTAAGAAAACTGTCGCAACAAGTGAACTTACCATTGAGCACATATTGTGATGACGTCATAAACATTTTTTTCAAATTGACCTAGATACCAAGTGTAGTGAGACTTTATAAACACCCTATAGTTCAGCGTTGTTTTTAACATTGCTTTGGCTATTCCTGCGATGCGGTTAGCACCAAAATGTTCTGGACCTGTCAGACCTCTGGATGGCTCGGTCACGTGAGAAAAGTAACATCTTGCATGGGCCAGCAACATGTGTCTTTTTTTTCTGTCCAATCTCGCGTTCTGGAATAAAAAAAAAGAAATATGCGGCGAAATTAAAAAAAAAAAAAAAATAACATTTCCTAGGGGCGCTGCAAAATCCACAGTCAACTATGACTCCCTGAGGCTACTATCTTAGTTGCATCACAATCAAGCATATTATCATCTGATAGACTAGAAGTATGTGCAAACAGTAAACTGCTGGAACTACCATCATGGATACTTACGTCACCTGTCAGTATTGAGTCTGTACCTTGGTATTTATTCGGAGTACTGCAAGTTTCTGTCCTCAATTATCGTTATTAAGGTTTACAACTCTCACTAGTTTCTGTTTTTACAAATAGATTGCTTGTAAGTCTATTCTTTATTTAATCTACTTATTCACAAATAGATTGCTTGTAAGCCTATTCTTTATTTAATCTACTTATTCACAAATAGATTGCTTGTAAGTCTATTCTTTATTTAATCTACTTATTCACAAATAGATTGCTTGTAAGTCTATTCTTTATTTAGTCTGCTTATTCACAAATAGATTGCTTGTAAGTCTATTCTTTATTTAATCTACTTATTCACAAATAGATTGCTTGTAAGTCTATTCTTTATTTAGTCTACTTATTCACAAATAGATTGCTTGTAAGTCTATTCTTTATTTAATCTACTTATTCACAAATAGATTGCTTGTAAGTCTATTCTTTATTTAATCTACTTATTCACAAATACCACCTCTCGTTCCCCCACATGATCTCATCCAATTCCCCCTCATTCAGGAATTTCCCACATTCTTGTCTGATCAGACCAGCTTAACCGGTGTCTCTTCTAGAACGTGGATTACTAATTTCCTCAGAAATAAGAACAAACTGTAATAGTTATTCACGCGCCAGCCCAGCTGTATTATATTCCACTCAATCAACAAGTTTGATGTCGTAGTCATCAAGGGTTGCTTGCTTTTTTTTTTCTTTCTTTTTCTTTCAGGATGTTATTACTCACAACATAACATTCGTACATTTTCATTTTCAAACTGTTTCCAGTTTATCAGTTTGTTGACTACACAACATTGATTTTCCTTAAATGTGTAATGTTATAGCATTATAACATTGCTGACCTACGGCTTCCGGGTTCACCCAGCCTTAAATAGGTATCGACATTTTTTTCTGGGAAAGTAAAGCGGCATGGGCGTAATATCGACCACATTGCCCCAGAATATTTTGCCGAAGGTCTATACAAATTATGGTCACTAACACCATATTCCCTATACGTCGCTTGGCGTGACGGGATTCTTTACCTTTTTTTTTATAGCGGCAAGAACGTTTGATACACGTGAACGCTACAGTATTTAACTGATTAAAATCTCTTCAATCAATTTGTCAATTTATGACACCATATACAAAACATACAATGTTTTGCTACGGTAAATATATATGTATTATGTTTTAGTAGATAATAATCCTAATACGACGATCAGGTACAGGCAAATTTGAGAGTATCAAGGGTGTGCTAGTCAAATTTAACCACAACAATTTTTTTTTAACTTCATGTTACAGCTTCTACTAATCGCGATTAATGCAATATTAGAAGATGTGCATTTTACCTACCTGGAGAGACACACAAGTGATCGCACATCATGGAGAGCATGTATAAGGAATGGTATAACATCATCTGAGAATGTACTAAGACAAAACGTAGAAGAGAAAAGATTCATGAAAAGGATGGAAAACCCTGTGGATCAGTGGGCCTGACTTATTCCTTATGTGGCCGTGTGTGTTTGTCAAACATTGGTAGAATTAGCCACGAGAGAAGCTGATCGACAAAAACACAACTTCAAAAAAATACACAATAGCCTCCACTAGACCGTCTGACAAGACGAAAAGGGCCATAACTGAGACACACATGAAGAAATTAACTAAAGTATCATTTACAAACAGGTATGTCTTGCATAAGGGGAGCCGTGATAGCTCAGTGGTTAGTGAACTGGACTACAAAGGACAAGGGGTAGGGTTCTATCCCAACCGACGGCTTCCGGGTTCACCCAGCCTTTAATGGGTAGCCGATTTTTTTCTGGGAAAGTGAAGCGGCACGGGCGTAATACCGACCACATTACCCCAAAAATCATGTGCTGAAGATCTGTAAAATGTATGATCACTAACACCATATTCCCTATACGCCACTTGGCGTAACAGGGGTACTTTACTTTTTTTTTTATGTGTTGCATAAGAAATCTAAGGATATTGCATTTAACAGGTGACATGAAGACCTCATGAGAGAAACCAGTACACAAAGAGAACGTTTGGAGTGTATTGTAAACAGGCAGTATACATTATCTTTGGTTAAATGAAGATTAAGAAGAAAACTAGAGAATATATATTATATTAATATTTTCTGGTGATACTTGCTGGCTTAAGTGATCATGTCTCTTTACAAAAATATGTGTATAAACTTGTTTATCAATTTTTGAGCAACAAATATGTTTATACAAATGTTTATACAAATGTTTATAAATTTTTGAGCAACAAATATGTTTATACAAATGTTTATAAATTTTTGAGCAACAAATATGTTTATACACTTGTTTATCAGAGTTTCAGCAACATATCAGTTTATATACCTGAATATCAATTTCTTATCTGACTTTCTTTCATTGAAAATATTGTAGCAACGGAAAACTTAGAAGAAAAGAAAGACAGAGGAAGTCCGTAACAACTTTAAAAAAAAAAGCAACTGAACAGATTGGTTATTGGTTATTGGTTATGGAACATGATTCGATCACTGCAGGAACTGAACTGATAAGAATATAAAGAAATCGCAGTATGATCAATAAGAGACAATAACAACAAGGCAAACACATATAAAAAGCGTATAAATCAGCTTTACTAAACAGAAGATTTTAAACATTTCAGCACAGGCTTTCGTCAGTATAAGGAAAGAAATAAAAACATGAAAAATGATTACATAGATTTCTACTTAACTTCAGGCAGAGCTTTGGAGACGTCGTCACGCAGTTCATAGAGAAAGGATGATTCTAGTGGCATGAGCACTTGCAAATTGTGAACGTTCAAGCCCGTGGATATGGATCGAATCATGATGATGAATAACCGACAAACAAATCTAAACACTATAAACACTGGCATAGATTTCTGTTTCACAAGGAGAAAAAAACCTAGGTTTTATGAATATCTTAGGGATAACTTGTAAACCGAAATAAATGTGGATTTGAATGAATGATTTTATATGATGAAGCATGCCCATCTTATGGGTTAATTTACTCCAGCATGCATTGTCATGCACATTAATTGCAGCAATTTTTGTAGCCCAATTATTGGATTGCAACAATTATTCTAGCACGCAAATAAAATCACATCAGTAGCTGAGTTTCTCAGTATCTAAAGCATATCCTATGGATAAATGTATAATAAAAATAACTTGAAAATAATTACATGAAGGATTTGGTTAAATATTAATATTTGGATAGCGTTCCAGTCACGCTAAAAGGAGAATAAAATGACAAAGAAAAAAACTAACGAGTGTAAAACATGAATTAGTAAAATCAAGTAAATTGAACAAAGTGTCAATCAACTAACGCATTATTAACAAGAAAGCAACAAGAAAGGTATTGTCTGAATAGTAAGAAAATAGAAGTAATGGTCATATCGAAGAAACAATCGTCACCATCATGCAAACATAAACAGGACAAATCTGAAACAAGTGCAACGCGTCAAATGCTTGGGAACAATAATAACATCAGATGGAAGATGCACCACAGAAACAAAAAGCAGAATAGCTCAGGCCAAAATAGCATTTCAGAAAATGAAAAACGTCTTGCCCAACAAATCTATGTCAGTAGAAGTGAGAAAGAGAGTTCTATATAGAGACAATTCTGACTTATGGAAGCGAATAATGGACAGTGAACAAAGAAATGAAAAGACGATTAGAGGCCATAGAGATGGGATTTCTCACAAGAATGTTGAAAGTTTCCTGGACAGCTAAAAAGACCAAAGGGAAATTCTCAAAGAGACAAACACAAAAAGGGAGCTCCTAGAAAAACAAACAACATTTTTTCGAGTGTATCATGAGAAGAGGTAAGTTGGAATACGTGGCTGCAACTGGCAAAATACAGTGAAAGAGAGATCACAGATGACAAAGAGAGAAAATACTAGATAGTTTGGTGTTATGACATGGAAAACAGTCAAAAAACATAAGTAATACGATACACTGTTGATAGAAGATTGTGGAAGAACATGATCGTTTACACCAACTTTTATGGCACATGATGATGTTTATAACTAAGATGCGCTGTCTTCATCAGTTTCGGGTCTGCCGAGACCTACAAGGTAAGGAGAGAAAAGAATAGAGCGTCTGTTACCTGCCATGCTTGTCATATGAGGCGGCTAATGAGATTTGGAATCGTCGCCTTGTCAGCGTGTAGGAGTGACCTAGTCAATGGAATTTACCGAAGCACATGAGAGCTCCTGTAATTTGCCGTTGTCCGAGACGGCCAGACACCGTACTTCAAGACCCTAAATCCAATGGAGGCTAAGGCACGAAAGAAACCACAGATTGGAAGAGAACAGTTACCACCGCATATGACGGGATTCGAACCCAGGACCTTGTCCAGAGGCTGGTGTTTTACCTCTCGACCACGGCATTCCATATATATCTCGTAGTTCATTTATTCTGAGACATGAATTAAATTCAAATCTAACAAGTGAGGCTATTTTGTCAATCAGGCCTGATTTTTGCTTGGTCACAGCCACAGAACTTACCCCAAATCTTTATTTTAATCAAAACATTTATTTACTTTCAGTAAAATTGTTTTTTTTTTCTTCAAAATCCTAATGAACCAGTTCCAAAGCCCTGCACATTACCTTGTCTGTAGTGGTAGCTTTTGAGTGGCTGTTGTGCTAATATTTCCTATGTGGAGTTGACGATTTTGTCAAAACCTCTAATACAAATATTTGACTGCTCACACCTGTAGACGCATTCAAGGGGACGGAGAATGCTGCGAATTTTGACATCAACTGGTTTGAGTTAAACAAGACTCATCATCATCAAGTACCGAGCCTACTGGCATAGGTGATCATGTCTCTCCACAACTTTTGATCTCGGCAGCTATTTATCATTTCTGTTGTTGACCTTCTACCAAGCCATTTTCTTAAGCTTCCCTCTATCTCTTCGTCCCTCAATTTTTCCAGTTGTTACAATATATTCCAGTTGTTCTCTTTTCATTACATTGCCACCAAAAAAAATGATTGTTTCTTCCTAATATTGGAAATTAGCTCTCTTTTTGCTTTGACCTCTCTCAGAACATCTTCATTACTCTTCTTAGCTGTCCATGGTACTCTCAACATTCATCTGTAAAACCCCATTTCTACAGACTCCAGTGATTTTCTTGTCTGTTGTCCTATTGTCCATGATTCGCATCCATATGTTAAGACTGGCTCTACATAACATTTAAGAACTTTTTTTCATGTTTCTATTGTTAAAAATGGATTGCATAGTATCTTCCTCATTTTTTGGAAAGCTACTTTTGCCTGAGCCATTCTGCATCTCACCTCTTTTGTACACCTTCCGCCTGAGGTTAAAAAAGTCCTCAAATATTTAAATTCATTTACCTGTTTTAATATTGTTCCACTTGTCTTTATTTTGCACTGAGGGGATGTCTTTTTATGGATTTTACATATGTACCATATGTGATGAGAGTTTTTCATTAAACAAGACTAGCCAACAATTATTCCCCACAACAGTGGTGGGATTCTTTTGATATAGATCTAGTATTGTGGCGGCTCTAGAATTGACCACCTCAGCTTCTTTAGCACGGGAAATCAGAAAATCTGCTGCAGGCATTACATTACATTTCAGAGTCCAAGAACCAACGACGTGTCTTGGACATCGTCGCATTCCATCATCACTATTTCCCTGAACCGATATCAGTGGTCCTATATATCATCATTAGTCAATCTCTTTAATGACATGCATTCATGCTCACTCTTCGCTTCTTAATTTTCGTAAAAAACAATAATACTTCACAACGTGATCGTTATTTTAACTGCCTATTATTACATAAGGCTTAATGTTTGTTCATTTCTATTGAAATATTTTTTTTAATTGCCGTGCACTTGGTGAAGGTTCAAATGACGATGTGTTGATCTTATTTTTTTCAGCATCCGCATTCTCACTAAACACTAAACATTCACCTTTACTTTTTTCTCGGAGTTTCTCATTCCCATCCCTTACCTTTAGTTATATTCTGTGCTACTTTAAAATTCCAGGTAAATTTGGGAGAATTTGTACCTGGGGACTTTTTTTGTGAGCTAACAGAGAAAAATGTACACTTCACTGCAGGTAGTGTTTTGATGTGATACCTAAGTGACAGAACAGGTGATTGAAATGGTAAAGGGGAAAGTAATGAACCCATAAAACACCTACAGTTACAATTTGTTATTTTAAATTGCCATGATTTTATGTACGTGCCCGTGTGTGTGTGCGCGTGTGTGTTCGCGTGTGTGTGCGCGTGTGTGTATCCTTGCGCTGCAATCCTTCTGGAAGAATCAAAATTCAGTGTAAACACATGAAATGTATAGCTGGTTCAGACGTAGATCTTGCCGTGGCTTACGTTACGAGTAGTTTATGAGACAGGAGCAACAGGTGCAACTGTTGATATCTAGCTTTCTCTGTCTCTCCATCTATCATATGGGTCGGAGAAAGATGCATCGTGACAAAGAGTGCAGATATCTTAGCTTGAGGTATAAATTAGCGACACAATTTTTTGACGACTACTTATGGTTATGGTTATGGTTAGTCGAAGGCCCCGGTATCACTGCAAACGAATTAAAATCCATATTTGTTCAACTGCCCGTGCCAGTGGAATCATCCGAATTAAAGCTCATCTCATTGCAGGGTCCAAACAAAGAAAGGCAACTGCAGCCCCATCATAGCTGCTATAGCACACGCCAAAATATGTAAGGCCAAGCGGCAGAGAAAATGAACGCAGCGGAACTGTCCTTTGTCGTACTATAATATAATTCATCGTAAGCAATCTATATATCGAAACACGATCCGGATGAACAACGCAGCTCATGATGTGCACAGAGCACTAAACTCAGAGCTCCGGCGGCAAGACCGGACTTAGAATATGAGAAAACTGCAAGAAGGTACACTTTTTAGACTGAGCCTCAATGATTCCTGTCACCTATCCGCCATATTGACCTGAAGTCCAATCATGATTTCTTAGCGTCATTGTAAAGGCGAACAGTGGAGAGGAGTAGTAGTCGGGTGAATGTAGCAGCAGCTGAAGCTGATGAACGTTTAGGTGAAAATTATTAATTTGGTGTGACTTTAAAGCGTCGATGTTCCTGAAAAGAAGACTGCCTTGTCATATTTTTCTTGTATCACTAAACTAATTCAATACTTGTCAGCTCAACATACTGTATGGTACATCTTCTTACATATTTTCCTGCTTTTATCATGTTTTGCTTTTTTGCCGGTAGGCGTCGCAGTGCTTGACGTGTTTTCTGTCAAGGACATTTTCAGTGGCTTGGTACATAGTGATATTTTAATTGTCTTAGCATGTCGTAAATGGCCTTTATCTATCTGCTTCATGATCTACCTCTATATCTTGGTTGTTTCATTTTGTTGTTATAAGCTCTTGACGCTAGTGCTAAGGGGTTCATGAACAGTAAATGTTCAAATCACTTTAATTGTTATCTCTGTATTCGATTTCATAAGAGAGTCTGGAGTATTACTCTGATTGAGTCTTGATCGCACACACACACACAGAGAGAGAGAGAGAGAGAGAGAGAGAGAGAGAGAGAGAGTATTCGATTATTAGTATAATCTAATGGTGTTTCTGATTTCATCGTTCTTTACAGGATCTCTTCGTGATTTATTCACAGCTTTTGTCACAGCGTGTTACATATGCTTTATATCTATGTGAGCATAATTTACATGCAATAGTACTTTGTTTTTCCTCTTCTTTCTTTCCTTCCTCCTTTGCCTTTTAGCGTCGAGGTGAGATATAGTTTATCATCTTTTGCTCTTCTTTTGGCCACTCCTGCAGATGTGTTTCCTAGTGTTTCTAATATTCTATTAGTCCATCTTTATCGCGATAAACTCTTGGGTCTAGTGTTATTTATCGTTTGCTGTAAACTCATTGTCCGGCATTTTGATCTTTCTGTCTTATCACGCGACTAACCTATTGTAGAAATAATAGAGACCTAACCTATTACAAAACATGTTGGACATTAAAGTGAAGGAAAGCAAAAATAAAGGACCCAACCTTAATAGCAAAAAGACAGAGGTAATGGTAACAACAAAGAAAAAGACATCACCTCAGTGCAAAATAAAGACAAGTGGAACAATATTAAAACAGGTAAATGAATTTAAATATCTGGGAACTTTGTTAACCTCAGACGGAAGATGTACAAAAGAGGTGAGATGTAGAATGGCTCAGGCAAAAGCAGCTTTCAATAAAATGAGGAAAATACTATGCAATCTATTTTTGACAATAGAAACAAGAAAAAGAGTTCTTAAATGTTACGTAGAGCCAGTCTTAACATACGGATGCGAGTCGTGGACAATAGGACAACAGACAAGAAAATCACTGGAGTCTGTAGAAATGTGGTTTTACAGAAGAATGTTGAGAATAACATGGACAACTAAGAAGAGTAATGAAGATGTTCTGAGAGAGGTCAAAGCAAAAAGAGAGCTAATTACAATGTTAGGAAGAGACAATTTTCAATCATCATTTTTTGGCCATGTAATGAGAAGAGAACAACTTGAATATATTGTAACAACTGGAAAAATTGAGGGACGAAGAGATAGAGGGAAGCAAAGAGAAAAAAATAACAGACAGCTTAAGAGAATGGCTTGGCAGAAGGTCAACAACAGAAATGATAAATAGCTGCCGAGATCGAAATTTGTGGAGAGACATGATCACCTACGCCCCTAGGCCCGGTACTTGATGATGATGAACCTATTGTATCTGTTGTTTCTGTATGTATCCAACGGGTATTGTCCCTAGCTTTTTTCTCAGTTCTTCATTTATGATCTTATCTCTCAGAACGTTTTATGTCATGCGACTAGTACAGTTCATTTCTGTAGTGGTAAAATTGCTTTTTTAATTCTGTTTTTAAGTATAGCGCCAAGATCTGGCATTTGTAGCATAACTTTGAAATGAAGATTGTGTTGTAGAGTCCGTTTTGCCTCTAGTGTCTTATTAAACTATAGTGATGACATCTCTCAGAATATTTGACAAACTTTGATTTGGCACGTTTTTATAGGTAATGTGGTCAGTGTTACATCAGACCGCCCTACTTTCACAGACAAATACGGTAATTATATAAAGTTGGATGGACCTAGGAGCAGTCCACCGAGACCAAAATCGATCTTGTATCCTTAATAGTTCAGTTCACTAACCACGGAGCAACCGCGACTTCAGTTATTGATTATTAATATGTATTATAATATTCCAGACATTTGTTTCTACCACTTTTTCTGTAATGATAATTCCATTGCCTCCGCTACATGACGTTTATTGTCTGATTATATTTGCAAATCAAATGGTTAGATTAAGGTGCATGTATTATGTAAATGTTTGCCATTTTTTGTTCCCATGCTTATAGAAATATGGAAGCTTGATCCATCTACATTTAATAGAGCATGTTGTGATAATTTGAATCAGTTAATATCGTCATATTTATATATCTAATGCATAAATATTTTACTTAGAATTATGTTCTTGAGTAAACATAATCTTAACATTTATATAAGAACTATATCGGCTTATGTTTTGCTGTTGCGTTTATAGTTATATTATTTATTGGCACGTGGTTCCCAGAGTTATAACACTTTTATTTATAGTTAAATGGTTCTAGCAAATGCAGAATGTAGTGACCAAGCTATGAGACATAACGATTTCACTAATGACTTCAGAATATGACTGGATCTTGTCTATCATCAAATCTATGATGCTGTTCTTTTATGAATTAAAAAAAGGAATTAGTGAAAATGATGATTTGTCCCAATTACAAAACAGTCTGCTTTTAGTTTGTTTGGCTTATTTGTGTGCTATTCATTGAACCATTATGAGCACAAATACCACATAATCAACATTTTTTGTGTAGTGTCCTATTTCCAGATTGTTTTAATGACTTCAGCTCACAAAGCAATGGTTTTCTCTCGCACAATGAAGTTCATGAAAGTAGCGAAAGTGAGGTGTTGCAGACTTCGGATGTTTTGATTATCTTGTTATTGGTACTTTGGGCAGTTCACTACTCTCTCCTGTTCATCTGACTGGTTTCCACCCGCGAGCTGCCTTGGTGGAAGGAGAAGCAAAAAGACGACAGTTTTAATCTGCCTGACTCTTAATTCTATCTTCTGCCTTGAGGCAGGTATCTAATCTCCTCTGCTGTCGTCTAACATTTCTGTCTAGTGTGCCTTGAGCTTCCTGGGCCAAAAGGTAGGTTCCCTGTTAGTGCTGAGTCTGGAGTCTAAGTCTTATCTGTAAATATATCTGTCTAAGTCTTCTCCGGGTCTTTTTGTGTATATCTTAACCACTCCCACCTGGCTAAGGTTCGTGGGAATCTAATCTATACACGGTTTATCCTTCGTCCGCCTCCAGTTACTGTCTATTTAACTCCGCCTTTTAATTATGTCCATAGTCTTATTGCTTTAGGGGTCCTGTAGACACCTGTCAAACTTCCTAAACTTCTTTCCCTCACAACTGATGCTTACGTTGGTCTTCGACCACACGCGGTGATTCTTTGATCTCCAAGTCAGAGAGAACTCAAAGCGTTTCCCACCGCTGAACATAAAGATGCCCAGGGTGAGTCTCTTGATTACGTCCCTTGGCGGCTTAATTCAGATTGTTTCAGGGCTGGACTAGCTATCTCATATCAGCAGGTGTCGGAGTCCATCGGCCGCTTCGTTGCGTTATGTAACTTTGTCGGCAAGCGTAAAACATCTGTCTGGATTTCCACGTTCAGGTTGAACACCTGTACGTACTTTCTTGCAGTCTTATAGTTAGTTACGCCACAGCGTCTGGGTTCGGTAGACTAACGTCTCCTTGCTAATCCTTAAATCTTCATTTTCATTCTACGCCGCCTAAAACTATTGTACCTCTTATCATCGTCGTATCATTCTATTCTTCCTCTCTCGATCGTCATTTTCTTCTACTCTTATCATTATCCTTCATGGCTGAGTCACACTGTAACAGAGAATGAGCACTGGCTCACTCGAAATACTGGGGTCTGATAATATTTCATTTAAACTTCCAAACAACACATGCCAAGGGGCATCACTTTACTTACCGTATAACGCATGCTCAAGTGAATTTAAATGATACAATCAGTAAGTAATCAAAACAATCTATAACCAATTTGATAGGTTCTAAACTTATCACAAGCAAAATGACATTAGCACTAAATCACTAACTGAATAATAATGCATTGTGATACTGAGGAACGATGTTATCAGAAAGCAAAGATAACAAAGTCATTGACAAATTCTACTTGACATTAGAATACCTGTATTTCCATTCTGTGTGCGCTACAGATAGAAATAGTGATTATGTGAGTTATTTAGCCATTACTACAACACATGGAGAAATTAAATAATTCACTGTATCAACTATCCAGTGGAAAGATACGGTACGGATTCCATACTTTTTTCTATTGACAAAGCAGAATGATATATTTAATTTCATTCTGGAACAAAAATAATTTTTCCCACAGGAAAAACTCATCCTGCAATCATCCATCTACACAAGCGCAGCGACAATGGCCGGTCCTGTGATCACCACAGGGAGATCTCACTTCTCTGATTTGCTGAACGAGTATTGGTCAGACTTACAACGCTTAATTAATCATCAAAACAGAACCTACTCCCGGATGAACAATATGGATTTAGGAGAGGATGTGGAAAGGTGGGCATGAATACTCCCTACTCGTCTATGTCAAGAGAAATGTCGGAAACACTTAGAACCTCTTCAACACATTTATAAATATGACAATCATGTAAAGACTGCGCGGCAGTGTGTGGGGTTGAATAGAGTCAACTTTACAACGAAACTGAAAGTCTACCGCGCCATAATTGTCTCTACACTGGTCTATGCCTGGGAAACATGGATAATATGCAGCAGAAAAACCGTACTATTTTTACATGAGCTGATTCCTGCTGAACACAATAAAGCAGGAAAAATTATGAATCTTTAAAGTCTTCATGAAGCCGTAATCCTTGTATCAATTGCCGCTGCAATAGGGGAAATATACCGTACAGGATACATACCAAACGATCTAAAAACATCAACTTTCATTGCATTGCCTAAAAAGAATGGTGCAGTTGAATGCAGTGATTTCAGAACAATAAGCCTAATGAGCCAGGTAACAAACATTTTACTAAAAGTTATACAGGGAAGGATTCAGAATAAAATCAATACTGAATTAGATGAGCAACAATTTGGATTCAGGAAAAACAGTGGAACAAAAGAAGCCATATTTAGCATGAGAACATTGATTGAAAAGTACACAGAAGTAAACAAACCAATATATGCCTGCTTTATAGACTACACGAAAGCTTTTGATAGAATACACCATAACCAACTTATAGACTGCCTAAAGGATATAAATCTAGACGACACAGACATACGACTAATATGTAATTTGTACTGGGAGCAAACAGCAATAATAAGATATAACAAGGAGAACTCTACACCCATGGACATACAAAGAGGAGTAAGACAAGAATGCATCCTATCACCAAGCTTGTTCAATCTATACACTGAGCAAATCTTTAAAAACATCTCAGAGATGCCAGGCCTAAACATTAATGGAAACATAATCAATAACCTAATATATGCTGATGATACTGTTCTACTAAAGATCTTCAACAATTGCTTAATGTGATATATATAACAAGCAAAAAATATGGACTAGAAATGAATATCAAAAAGACTAAAACTATGATCATAAACAAAGAAAATTATCAAGACCTACAATTAAATATTACAGTTGAGGGAACACATCTGGAGACAGTCCAGAGCTACAACTACTTTGGACATACTATAACCAATGATGGGACATGTAAAATTGAAATAAACAAAAGAATAGGTATGGCAAAAAGTAATTTTAATGCCATGAAAAATGGGCTGAAACTAAGAATGACAAAATGTTACATCTTCTCAATATTCCTGTATGGTGCAGAAACATGGACATTAGACAAGAAAACAGAACAGAAAATTGAAGCTTTTGAAATGTGGATTTATAGAAGAATAGGTAGAAATGGGTGGAAAGAAAAGATAACAAACGATGAAGTTTTAAAACAACTGAAAATAAAAAGAGAACTACTAAATACAATTAAGACAAGACAAATAAAATTTTTTGGGCATGTTAAAAGACACAACAGCCTACTAAAAGTAATATTGGAAGGAAAAATACAAGGTAAAAGAGGCATCATCATTGAGTGCCTTCTCCGCAACGAAGGTTGGCTACCATGGATCGCCATTCTACTCTGTTTCTTGCTTTGATGGTGCAGGCTGTCATAGATTGACTTGTCCATCTTTTGATGTTACTCGTCCATGTTAGTCTTGGTCTGTCTCTGCCTCTTTTACCTTGTATTTTTCGCCACACATGCAGATATTCTTCGATTTCAGAGGTAATTATCTTTATTGTCAAGAGTTGTACCGTTTTTAGTTACATTTTTCTCCTTATCAATTGTTCCAGGGCAGCGGTAGCTTGTAACTTACTCTTCTCGATTGCCAGCTATTAAGCTTCTTTTAACGTACTCCGAATGTACACGGGACCTTCTGTTTTTTGTCGTTACCCGAGAGGTCTAGCTATTGGATCTTAATACCCAGAGACCAGGGGAGATTAAAACCACGGATTTAATTTTAACCGTTATAATTAAAACCACAAAGAAACCACGGATTTTATGTTAACCATTACCATGAGAATTAACATACCATTGTTATGGAAACACAACCATAGATTTTAGAAGCAGTGATCTCTGCAATATGTGTCACTTTGGCACGCAAGGTTTCTGTTTTTGAGATTGTAGTTCTGCCCTATGTGCCGTCTTCGGCTGGAAAGGACTATAGATAGATTATCATGAAAACCACAAGGAAACCACGGATTTCATTTTAACCATTATCATTAAAACCACAAAGAAACCACGGATTTCATTTTAACCATTATCATTAAAACCACAAAGAAACCACGGATTTCATTTTAACCATTATCATTAAAACCACCAAGAAACCACGGATTTCATTTTTTTAGAAAATGTCCGTAGCCTGTGGTGGATATCGAACCCAAGATCTACTTGTCCAGAGGTCGACATCTTAACTCTAGATCCTGTGTTACTTTTGGACTCTAGTTGCTTTTCTTTTCACTTAACACTTAAGAGTGAAGAAAACCCTTGTATCTTTTATATGCGCAATACCATGGTTACATACAACCTATTTACCGAAAAGTGTCGAATCGGTGAAGCTCGGACTAAAACACCGATCAATCGATCCAAGCTCAAGAGATTGGTATCAATGTGCTCTCTGTATTCAAAGATGAGAGTTTTATACACACAAACAAAAGCTGAACAATAATATAATATATTTTAAATCTTCTTCCTCTCTCTCTCAATTACTCTCTCTCTTTCTCTCTCTCTCTCTCTCTTTCTCTCTCTCTCTCTCTCTCTCTCTCTGTCATGGCTGGCTGATTGGTATTAGTATGTGTACCTTCCTGACGAGATACAATCTGATCAACCTCAGATTATGAACTTTTGATCTCCCTCACTTAATATTTGATTTGCATGTCTAGAGCATCTGATCCCTGGATGTTACTCACTCCGTAGTTGCACTGCTATTATTCTATTTTATTGAACTGCCCTCTACTTTTCCACCTTCCGGCGCAATGTTCGAGATTCGTCAGATATATATAAGAAAAATATGGTCATGATTTACAGGAGTTCACTTCCTAGTTGATCTGTTCCTTTATTTGTAGCTCTCTGGCAGAAGTTAAAGTTCTGAAGAGCCCACTATGGCTTATTCATAAGGCTTATTGTGTGATGATCATTGCATTATGTCGCACCAGATTTCTTTGGTAGGGCTATGAATATTAATTTTAGTAGGTCGTCTGGTATATATCCGCTGTTATAGATATCATTCAATATTTTTGTTATTATTTCTATTCTAAAAGCACCCATGGCTTCAATCTCTTCTTTAGTTACATTATCTGGTCCAGGAGTTTATCTTGCTTCCATATTGCGCGAGGCGTCTTCCACTTCTTTGAGTATTTCTCGTCCTTCCCCATTATTCTTAACATTTACTTCTGTAACTTAGGCCTTCAGCAAAAACAACAAAGAATATACACTTATATGTAATATGATTTCCTTAGTTCAACATTATTTTGCTTTAGATACTTCATTATTAGTTAGCTATGCAGAACTAACGGGAGCCGCGATAGCTCAGTGGTTAGTGAACTGGACTACAAAGGACAAAGGGTAGGGTTCGATTCCAACCGACGGCTTCCGGGTTCACCCAGCCTTAAATGCTTACCGGATTTTTTCTGGGAAAGTAAAGCGGCACGGGCGTAATACCGACCACATTACCCCAAAAGTCATGTGCCGAAGGTCTGTAAAATTTATGGTCACTAACACCATATTCCCTAAACGCCGCCACTTGGCGTGACGGGGGTACTTTACTTTTTCTTTTTTAATGCAGAGCTAATTGTCTTTTACTTACATATCTGGGTGTGTGTTGTTACTGACGACGGCTTAATGGGCCGAAACGTCGTTCAAATGTGTGTCGTCTATTAATTACGTACAGCTTTAACTATACCATTTTTCTATATTTTTTTGTAATTTCTCCTCTGTTCCATTATCTCCAAATAGTGTGGCCTAGTACTTTAAATTCTTCATTCTCCTATGCCACAAAATTCTATAAGACATCCTTTATGGCCTATGGCCCTTTTCGTCTTATCAGGCGGTCTAGTGGAGGCTATTGTGCATTTTTTGAGGTTTTGCTTTTTTCGAACGGCTTCTCTCGTAGATAATTCTACAAATGTTTGACAAACACACGCGATCACAGAATGAACAAGTCAAGCCCACTGATCCACAGGGTTTTCCAATCCTTTTTCAGCAGTCTTTTCTCGTCTAAATTTTGCCTTAGCACAGTCTCAAATGATGTTATACCATTTCTTATACATGCTCTCCATGCTGTGTAATCACTTGCCAGATGTTCACAGTTATATTCACATATGGAGAAGTCATTCAGAGATGATTTACAATATCTCTATATCGTAGTTTAGGTCTGCCGATTTGTCTTTTTCCGTGTGTTAGGTAGCCATATAGTAATTGCCTGGGGATGCGCTTTTCTTCCATTTGCTGGATATTTCCCAGCCATCCTAGTCTTCGACATCTGAGCATCGACATGATTGTTGGGGTAGCACGTTGCAGGACAGTTAAGTTGGTTATTTTATCCTGCCGTTTGATGTGCATTATTCTGCGGAGACATCGCATATGGAAGACATTTAATCTTTTTTTCCTGGCTTGAGTATGTTGTCCAGGTTTCAGATCCATATAATAGTGTGCTAAGCACACAAGTTTGATATATTAAGAGTTTGGTCTTTAGTGTTAGTTTAGTGTTGTTCCAGGCTCTTTCTGTGAGTTTGCCGAAAGTCGTAGCTGCCTTACCTATTAGGCTGTTTATTTCATCATCAAGAGAAGTGGTTTGATTAATTTTGGATCCAAGATACATGAATTTCTGAACTGATTCTAGTGGACAATCTTTTAAAGTGATTAATAGAGGTTTGATGTCGCCTTGACTTAGTATTACTGTTTTCTGAAAGCTAATTAACAGTGAAAAAAGGTCACATGTTTTGTCTAGGTTGTTGATCAGCGATTGTAGGGTGGCTTCACTATGAGCGTCTAGGGCTGCATCATCAGCAAATTCTTTAAGTAGGGCAACATTTGTTTTGGTTTTTGCTCTTAGTCGTGTTAAGTTGAACAGTGAGCCATCTGATCTTGTGAGAATGTAAATTATCTCCTGAGCTGTTTCGAAGGCGTAATTTAGGAGGGCAGCAAAAAATATACCAAAATGGGTGGGGGCGAGGACATATTCCTGTTTCACTCCGTTATTGACTTTGAAACACTCTGATGAACTCCCATTAAAGTAGATTTTAGCATTCATGTCTTCATGAAAGGACACAATCAGCTTAAGTAATTTAGGTGGGTAGCCTATGTTTTCTAACACACACCCTGTAGAGCCCATTTCTGTCATCTGAGTCGAAGGCCTTTGTGAGATCCACAAAGACAACATAGAGAGGCATATTTTGTTCCCGGCATTTTTCTTGTAATTGTCTAAGTGTGAAAATCATGTCTATAGTTGATCTCCTGGCTCTAAAGCCGCATTGAGACTCGGGAAGAATACGTTCTGCATGTTTATGCAGGCGTTTTAGTAATACTCTCGCAAATGCATTGCCGGCTGTGCTAAGGAGAGAGATACCTCTGTAATTATTGCAATCGCCACTCTCTCCTTTGTTTTTGTATATTGTTATGATCTTAGCATTTCTCTTATCATGAGGTATTTCTCCTTGTCTCCAGCATTTGATTAACAGCTTTACCATTAGCACTAAGATAATTAATATTCGTGACTTTCACAAACCAAACTCCAGGTGAGCGATATATGACCACCTAAGTCGTGCTGTTTTACTTGTTGTTCTGGTTACTACGTTAACACGAAATAAAGAATGTTAACGAGATACGTGATTTTGTGACAGTTCTAAGTTGTTGTATGTACAATACCGACACACCAATAACACGATAATAACAGATGCTGCATTTCTACCCGCTAATTAAGTGCATGCTGGTGTTTGTTAATTCATTAAAAAATAAAAGTAACATTTTTACTATTTTTATTTACCATAATTAATTATTTGTTTCTCTTGAATGAACATGGGATTCAGGGGCATTATTATAGAGTTCGAGCACTAGGTTGATAGATTTCTGTGTTGTCAAGAAAGAGACTGCAATGTTAATGGACACTGTCCGAGTATAGTGATGACGGATATAAGCTCGGCTTTTTATTAGGTCGGAGCTATCCGAAACGCGTTCCAGTAAATATTTAGAACTTACCTCATATTGAGATCTATAGAGCCCCGTCACGTCAAGTGTCGTGTATACTGAATATGGTGTTAGTGAACATAATTTGTATAGACCTTCGGCACATGATTTTTGAGGTAATGTGGTCGATATTACGCCGTGTCGCTTTACTTTTCCATAGAAAAAATCCGGTACTCATTTAAGGCTGGGTGAGCCGGAAGACTTCGATCAGGATCGAATTGCTCTAGTCCTTTTAGTCCAGTTCACTAATCACTGAGCTATGGTGGCTCTCTATATTTTATAGGTAGATGAGAATGAGATCGCTGTCAGTTTACATTTCAGAGTTAAGGTTGATGACAATGAATATAAGGGATTTGAGTGTGCCAGAGTTTCAGGGGCTTGGTATATTATACTTTGTTTTCTTAATGTAAGGGAAGTAGACGATGAAAAGACGATCAGATGCTACAGAGATATAATTTCTCACAAGAATGTTGAGGGTTTCCTGGCCAGCTAAAAATTCCAATGAGGAGTTTCTCAAAGAGGCCAACACAAAAATGGAGCTGCTAAAAAACACCAGAAAGAAACAATTGCCATTTTTTCGCATTCATCATGAGAAGATGAAAGTTGGAATACTAGGCTACAACTGGAAAAATACAACGGAAAGAGAGATCGCGGGCGACAAAGAGAGAATATACTCAATAGCTTGTTGTCGTTACATGGAAAAGCCGCCGATATACTTTGACAGAAAATTTTAGAAATTCATGATCCCCTACAACAACAAGTATGGCACATGATGGTGATGCGATGTGATTATACTGCTCTAGTAAAAAATTTTCTTCTTCTTCCTTTCAGCTCCCTGTGGAGCATAGGTCTTCAACAAACACTTTCCAAGTCGTTCTGTTTCTTGCCATTCTTTTAAGTTCATTCCATATCTTCATCTCTGTTTCTGTCTTCTCCAAGAATTCTTTGATCTTCCTCTTTGTCTTTTCCCCTGGGGATTCCAAAAAAGGGTCTGTTATGTAATACTCTCAGTTGGCTTACGCAGTGTGTGTCCTTTGCAGCGCCATCGTCTTCAGTAAACATTTTTACCAGACAAAGGAAAAAAAAAGAGCAAAAGTAAACATTTTAACCAGACAAAAAATCTCAGGTTATAAGACAAAGACAAATCAGGCAGGACCTCATTCGAATATAAGGACGTACATCAATCTACCTACCTTGATGAAATAAATGCTTAAGTTGTAAAATACGACCACATGCCCGGAAAAAAAAATTCACTGGAATAAGCTATCTCTTTGTTACAATCGTTTTCAGTCTAAATCTTTGTAAACTTCTACTGCTCGTTGTTGCGTATTAAAAACATAAGCTTTTATCTGTATGATTATTCACTGGCGGCTAAACAGAAACTTAAGGATAACGCTAAATTATTGATTTGATATGTAGGTGCTCCGAATTTTCTATAGTCGTCTAGTTTGATACGTTTGTGTATGTATTTGTGTGTTATTGGACCAACACACTTGATATTTTCTAGAGGCCGTTGAGTGTCAAGGATAACAATCTGGCAGATTGTATTTGCACGTCTAGTTCTTTTGACGGGTTGTTCTGTCAGTTGAACACTACACGTGTCTGTTTCCTATTTCGGGTAATCTGTGTTTGCCCTTTTCGTTGATTTATCTCAGCACTGTTACTGTATTTGTTTTCCTGTTATCATTTAGGATCATCTGTCGCTTAAGTGCTTCTACTAATGTTTGTGTGAAATATGTGACATATATATAAATGTATGTATGTCTGTATGTGCGTGGAACGAATTCAAAACAAACAAAGAAATTAGAGAACTCGCCAATCATCCACTAATATCTTCAGTAATCAAGAAAAGACGATGGTCATATGTTGGACATGTGATGAGGTGAGATAATAATCGAATAACAAAGCAAGCCCTCATGTGGGTAAACAACAAGTAAGAGGAAAAGAGGCCGTTCCAGAGAGACACTGAGAAGAACATTGATCAGAAAGACAAGAGCAGCAGGAATCGGCTCACTCAATGAGATAGAGTTGCTTGCACAGAACAAATGGCGAGATTTGATAACTATCTTTAGATGGTTTGAAAACTGCTAGAATAAAAATTTAGATAAGAGAAAGAGTATCTGGGTCTATGCCCTATGGGCCGGCTACGGCTCGAATGGTCAATAGATAGATAGATGTCTGTACGTATGTCCGTACGTATGTATGTATGTATGTATGTATGTATGTATGTATGTATGTATGTATGTATGTTTGTTTGTCTGTATGTTAGTATGTCAGTATGTATGTCTGTATATATGTATGTATGTATATCAGTATATATATATATATATATATATATATATATATATATATATATATATATATATATATGCATGCTCATACATGTATATATGTATGTATATTTAGTCTTTAGTTCGAATTGGCGTCATCGCAGTCGCGACATTCCCATATCCGCTCAGTCGCTCGATCCAGCAGCCATCGAAGCGTTCGTCTATTGATTGTTCCCGTCCTGCATTCAGTAAACGTATTGCTTTCTTTGCCACTGAGGATGTTTTTCCTTTGTATGTCTGTGCATGTATTTATGTACTGTCTTTGTTTCACAGTGTCAGTAAAAGTGATATAACTTTGTTATCGTTGATTGCGCAAGTGAGAAGATCAGTGTTTTTGATTCACTCAGGCAGCATCAGTCTTTATACCTTCGACGATTCTGCGAGATTGAAAGAGTGATGTTACCTTGTTCTACTGTTAGCATTGCTAACGTCCGCGATAGACGGAGTGGATGGTGTGTACATATTAATAAGAAGAGAATTCTATATAAGCATATATATATATATATATGCATGCATTTATGTACTAATGTATTCGTACGTATATGTCTGTATGTGTGCATGTATGTATGTATGTATGTGTGTATGCATGTTTGTATGTATATAAGTATGTTTTTATATTTTTTGGAAGATGGATTATGAGACACTTAAATAATAACATACTTTTGTAATTTTCACAATTCCGGGATATCAAAAGAATAAAGTAGCTTTACCTTCAGTTTCTATTCGAGTATGGCATAGGTTCTATGGTGGTAGCTAATGATGTGTATTTGGTTATGGATAATATAAGCAGCCGAGATAGCTCAGTGGTTAATGAACTGGGCTACAAAGGACAAGAGGTCGGGTTCGATCCTGATCGACGGCTTCCGGGTTCAGCCAGTCTTAAATGGGTGCCGGATTTTTTTCCGGGAAAGTAAAGCGCACCGGTGTAATACCGACCACATTACCTTAAAAATCATGTGCCGAAGTTCTGTAAAAGTTATGGTCACTAACACCATATTTCCTATACACCACTTGGCGTGACGGGACACTTTATACTTTTACTTCACATTTTAATATGAAGGCATTGAAAACTATTTTGTTGTTGTTATATTAACCGGCTGTCATGACTTAGTTACACGAGGGCACTATCGAGCAAAGAAAGGTGGATATATAGATTGGTGTACATTCCAGGAGAGATGGGACTTCGAATTATTTCTGTATTTTACATTACAACAAACCCCATCTTGTGTTGTGAAAACGCAATCCTCTTCTTAAACCGACGAGTTATCTAATTCATGTTTTGACTTTTTTTAATGTTCTCTTTCTTTATTGTCTTTCTTTCTCTCTTCCCCCCCGTACTCTTCCTCCCTATCTTTTTCATTCCATTCTCCTTCCTGTTTTCTACTTTCTGTGAAGTCTAGATTACAACAGTTTGTACAAGCACATTCAATAATACTTGTTTGTTTTTGTTCCAGATCTGGCCTTCAGTGTATGGTTGCCCATCACTGATATACCATAAACTGAAAATATACACTTTGAACACATAAATTCACATAGGAAATGTACACATGCAGAACAGTGCACACTTTCACATACACATTCACTTGAATTAAAAAAATCCACACGCTAATTATGTATATATATATATATATATATATATATATATATATATATATATAAACAGAGGTGCATAACAGAGAAATATACACGCACAGGTTTATGCTCATATCAAATACACCTTACCACATTCACTATAAATACATACAGTTAAGTTTATAAGTTAAATAAATATACACACAGGTGCAAAATTGCGTGCAAATAGGTATATACCTGTCTACTCACATCATGCACAAACATTCTCAGACACTCACACATATACCACTTTAGACACGCTTCTGTTATTGAACCAGTCACGTGAAGCATAATAGACACGTTCCCCTCATTTGGCTCAAGGACACCAAATGTAGTCCAGCTGTTGCTAGAACTGGCTGCTTGATGGTTTTGCGCCAAATCGTGATGGTTTAAAGTCTGACTTTCCTGAAGCAGAAATACGGTCGTTGCACAAGCGTCTTCGTGAATGTTGCTGTTCACAGCTATTTGTTTCTGTCTCAAATTTATATCTTAATTCTAATCTAAAAAAATTCCGCAGGTGTCCTTAATTTACTACATTACATTCTTAAAACTGATATTTTATGGGACTGTTTCATAATTTATGACTTCTCATAAAAATGTGATTTTTAATAAAACGTCTACCCGATAAAGTCACCAGCGATGTACTTATCAAGGGAACATTTAGGGGAATGGTTCACAACAGTTGGAGTTCGGCAAGGCTGCTTAATCTTTCTTAGAAGAGGTAGACAAAGAAATAGATAGGAAGATTACATGAAAGAATAAACAGGCCTCAATTTTGCTAGTTACTGAAATGAAGATAAATGGCAAAGGTTGATGAAGTCTGTCAAAGGTGCCCCAACAACTCAAAGGGTTATGGTGTGGAGAAGAAAATGGAGAAAGAAAACGGGAAGAAGAAACTGAAAAGAGAAAGAGAGAGGAAGGTGGAGAGGATGAGAGAGTGGGGGAGGAAGAAGGTGAAATAGAAGAAGAGGGAAGGTAAGAGAAAGCGTGAATGGAACAGAAGGAGAAAAGGAAGAGGCAAAGATAGAGGGAGAGTGAGAAGAAGAGGAAGAGAGAAAGAGAAATGGAGAGAGAGAGAAGAGGACAGGAAGGGATAGGAGAAGAAGATGAAGAGGGAAAGAGAGAGGGAGAGAGAGAGGGAGAGAGAGAGAGAAGAAAAGGAATGTAGAAAAAAAGCAGAAGAAGAAAAAAAGACGGAAAAAAAGAAAGCGGGGAGAGGGAGAGAGAAGATGAAGGAGAAGAAAATGATGATGAAGCAGAAGTGGAAGAGGAAGAAAGAGAAGCAAGCGGAAGAAGAATATGATGAACTAGAAGAAGAGGAAATGGAAGAAGTGGAAAAGGAGAAGGACGAAGAAGGAAGCAACAGAAGCAGAAAAATAAGAATAATACAAAGAAGAGGAAGAACAAGAATAAAAGTAAAGATAAAAATGGAAATAAGAAGAAAAAGAATATAAAAGAATAATAATGATAAGAAAAAACAAAAATAAGAAGAAGGCATATAAGTAGAATGTGAAGAAACTTTCGCAGACTAATTACGCTACATGGAACGTTTTAAGAACACTTTCTGGAGCGATATATTTCATTTGTAATTTCTCTCTCTCGCTCTCA
This sequence comes from Megaustenia siamemsis, assembly GCA_032433765.1. Lineage (NCBI taxonomy): Eukaryota > Metazoa > Mollusca > Gastropoda > Stylommatophora > Ariophantidae > Megaustenia > Megaustenia siamemsis. Next base: position 101,627,629 of record JAVIAB010000092.1, read on the forward strand.
CTCTCCCTCTCTCTCTCTCTCTCTCTCTCTGCGATCAGGACTCAATCAGAGTAGGATTCCAGACTCTCACATGAAGACAGCTGTCTGTTTAAGTGAATTGATCGACCCCACAGAAAGAACATCATTATTAGAGTCTGTTAGATCCACTCTGATTGAATACCTGTTAAAACGTTGCACTGTGTTCTGCGCCAGTGGCCCAGTGCATTCGATTTCAACCAGCAGTTTATTCAGGTTTGCTTTCCTTAGCCTTTGATTGTCCCCAATCTTCCTGCAAGGCAGCAGATTGTCTTTTCTGTAGGAGGATTCTGCCCTTAGATGTAATAAAAAAATGTTTCAAAAACACGCTTTCTTCTAATCAATGTGAATGTGCTGTAAAAGAAACATATGCAAAGAAGCGACATAATTAAAATATAAGTACTGAACAGCTGTGTGATAAATACCAAGATTTATCACTGCTCCGTTAATGTTCCGTCATCTCTCTCTTCATGGTTGGTGTAATGGGTTAAGCCTTGATAAATGTATTGGGCGAAGCATGTTGTTTGATTGTTTCTTCTGGAACTCTGGTGTCAGCATACATATGGGAGAGGTGTCGCTAGTGACCTGCTCAACTAAAGATACAGGTCGCGTTCATTTCCCATCGACCGAATTTATGGAGGCTGGTTAAGCTGTTAATATGTACCAGATTTGTCTTTTTCAGTGATAATCATATTGTCGACAGTATTATAGTTTTAAAAAAAGGTACTGATGGTAAAAGAAACGTGCGCAAAATAGCCTGTATATTATATAAATACAATAAAACGCAATACAATGTAACAATGCAATGCATTACAGTTTATAAATTAAATAATTTATATATAACAATAAATTAAAACATTACATATGATAGTAATATAACATAATAATATAATAATTAATTATTATTGTTTTCCTTTTTATTATAATTACCAACTATTAATAATAAAATATATATTGAATTTTCGAGCCGTGGTCGGCCCATAGGGCATAGACCCAGATACTCTTTCTCTTTTTCTAAATTTTCTTCTAGCAGTCTCAATTCTTAATTAAAAAAAATATTTATCAAATCACGCCATTTGTCTCTGTTCTGTGCAAGCATATCGATCTCTTCGAGGGAGCCGATTCCTGCTGCCTTTGCTTCTCTGATCAATATCTATTTGGATCAGCTTCTTTTTCTCCTATCTGTTGTTTCCCACATGAGGGTTTGCTTTGCTTTTCAGTTACTTTTTCTTCTCATCACATGTCCAACGCTTTTTCTTGATTACTGAAGATATTGGTGGTTGATTGGCGATTTCTCTAATTTCCTCGTTTGTTTTGAATTCTTCCCATGCTTTACCAAGTATTTTCCTTAGACATTTATTTTCGAATGCGTTCAACTGTGTTTCTGTCTTTTGTTGTTTTCCAGCTCAGGCATGCATGTATAAGAGTTGATAGTACGTTTGATTTGAATAGTCAAAGTTTTTTATTTAAAAAAAATAATTAGTGATAATATTAAAGATAAATTTAAAAAGAAAAACATTTCTAAAAAAAAGTGTGATAGGAACTGTGATTAATAAAGAAATTTTTAAAAATTATCGGAAGGAGGGCAAGCAGTGGAGAAGTTGAGGGAAGGATAAATAGATGGGATAGATACTGAATTTACATGAAATCGTTTCCAATCACCTTTCATTCTACCTCAAGACAACGAAATCCTTCCTGGCACAATTTTTGATTTGGTAAAATGTAGTTCATTTGCGGACTATTTGGTAGATGTGACGTAATGCTATTGTTTGATGAGAAACTGTAATTTCCTGACAGTAATGAGGACACGCGTTGCCAAGCGACAAAGTGTGTTTCACTTTATTAGTCTACCAGTTTCGAGGAAGTGCGCACTAATCCCATACATACTCAGGCAGACTAAGTGAGTCTGTCCTTTTCTGGTCACAACAACTTGGATGGGGCAATTATGTTTTAGTTACTGCTTGCTTTGGACTTCAGTTGCGATAATGTCGATAAATGGAAGTAATTTGCGATACAAATTGCAAACCAGTGATGGATGGAATGTTATCAGTATCAATAAAATTAAAATTACTGAAGGCGTATAAGCAGCGTGTGGATTTCAAAGTTTTCATAATAATTACACATATGAATAATTATATTAACAATCATCATTTACAATTACCGTACCTAATGACTTTCGTCATTGTCTTATTTCATAAATTTGTGTCTGTTCAACTGTTCATCAATTCTGAAGCGTAAATCCCATCGTGTTTACTCTCCGCTGGCAGAAATGGGTACCGGTGCAGTACTCTGGGAAGGTGAGGAATACCATCTCGCATCATGAGTTTCAATGCTTGAAGCGACACTATCCAGAAGTCTCCGAACATTTCTGGATAGGCAGCCGAGCACATATTGGTGGAAACTCGCGTGCTAATACGCCAATTCAAGTCTCGTACTTTGCCTTCACATTTACCTTTACCTTTAATACTAGGTCAAGGCGACATCAAACCTCTATTTATTACTCTAAAAGATTGTCCACTAGAATCAGTTCAGAAATTTACATATCTTGGATCTACAATTACGCAAACCATTTCTCTAGATGAAGAAATAAACTGTCGAATTGGTAAGGCAGCAACGACCTTCGACAAACTCACAGAAAAGGCCTGGAACAACACGAAACCAACACTGAAGACTAAACTCTTAGTATATCAAACTTGTGTGCTTAGCACACTACTATATGGATCCGAAACCTGGACAACATACTCAAACCAGGAAAAAAGACTAAATGTCTTCCACATGCGATGCCTCCACAAAATAATGCACATCAAATGGCAGGATAAAATAACCAACTTAACTGCCCTGCGACGTGCTAACCCCAACAATCAAACCGATGCTCAGATGTCGAAGACTAAGATGGCTGGGGCACGTCCGAAGAATGGAAGAAAAGCGCATTCCTAGGAAAATAATATTAAGTTATTGAGTTATTTGCGGGTCACCATCATTGCACTCCGAACATGTCTATAGGTGTTCAGATCCCCTCCTCGGCAATTCCTGCAGTGTCCAGCGACTGACGACTCCAGTTCTATGTTTGTTGATAGGTCTTCTTACACAGCCACTAAGTTTCTCATTTCTGAAAAGTAAAAAAGTTACCTTTTGCATAGTTATAAATTTGCATTTCAAACTCGTTGTAATTTAGATATAAATGTTGGCATTTAAAGTCAACAAATTGTCTACTGAGTCTTCACAAAATTAATAAAGATACGCCTTCCCTTCGGTAATTAATGTCAAGGCCGTGGTGTGTCATGTCGTTCAATAACAATTTAGTTTTGTGCACGGGATTTTCCTGAAGTTAGTGTTTCTGCAATAGCCAAACTATTTTACGTGAATGAACGACCGCACCAAATTAATGTATATATCCTAAAATGGTGTCAAATTCGAACAGTGTGAATTTAATATAGCCTAAGGAAGAAAACTTTTAGACTAGATCAAATTTCTCAGGGCAAAAAATATTTCTATAACGTCATCAATATTCTAAGATTGCATGCAAATTTTGAAACCAAAATAACAAGCGGTTATCACGCAAAACTAATTCAGGTGTGATTATGAATTTCTGAACGGACTATATTATCTTTTCTCAGTGCTATCCGCGATCTCTCTTTCCTTGTGTTTTGCTAGTTGTAACCAAGTCAGCCATCTTTCCTCATTTTATGATCTTTTCGAAACATTTTAATTGTTTCTTTCAGATGTTTTACGAACTCTGTTTTTTGTTTGTTTTGGCCTCTTTTAGAACTTCCTTCGTAGTCTTTTTTTGGCTGTCCAAGGAACTCTCAACATTTTTTCTGAAATATACATGCCCATACATACAGAAAGAAGCAAAATATAAAAGTTAAGAGTAAAAATTAAATAATAAAATAAAAATTGTGCGAAATAATGAGAAAAGAAATATGGAATATCTCGGTGGCCTGTATTCCTAGCTTTGGTGCAATGTAATAACAGTAACTTGCTGTAAGCGACAGAACAATACGTCTACACTCATTGGGCTTCATTTTAAGGACGAATAATGCAAAATAGTAATGGGAGGGAGGGCAGAAGAAACAAACAGAAGAATTAAAGTCCATTTAATGCAATTAATCTGCAAGCATAACTGGACTGAAAGTAAATACATGAAAATAAATGTCTCCACAGATTCGTAAACATAATTTAGAGAGACAACGCTAAATGAAACTATAAGAGAAGAAACTAAACAAGAATATGCATCATGTTATATGTGGAGAAGACGTTGGAATTGCAAGGTGATGTGATCAGAGTGGAAGAAAGAAGACTCCAGACGTTGGAATTGCAAGGGGATTGATCAGAGTGGAAGAAAGAAGACTCCAGACGTTGGAATTGCAAGGTGATGTGAACAGAGTGGAAGAAAGAAGACTCCAGACGTTGGAATTGCAAGGTGATGTGATCAGAGTGGAAGAAAGAAGACTCCAGACGTTGGAATTGCAAGGTGATGTGATCAGAGTGGAAGAAAGAAGACTCCAGGCGTTGAAATTGCAAGGTGATGTGATCAGAGTGTAAGAAAGAAGACTCCAGACGTTGGAATTGCAAGGTGATGTGATCAGAGTGGAAGAAAGAAGACTCCAGACGTTGGAATTGCAAGGTGATGTGATCAGAGTGGAAGAAAGAAGACTCCAGACGTTGGAATTGCAAGGTGATGTGATCAGAGTGTAAGAAAGAAGACCTAAAAAAAGAAAGAGCGGAATCCCAACACCAAAATGGGAACGGTGGAGAAAATATTGAGACGTCTTTACTTTGACCCTAGTCGACCAGGGGCTTATAGTGGTGCAACGGCCCTGCAACGTAACACCAAACTGGGACTCGCAAAGATCAAACAATGGTTGAGTCATCAGGATACCTATACTCTTCATAAACCAATTCGTCGCAGATTTGAAAGACGGCCCATTATAACGAGTGGTCCCCGACAGCAATATCAGGCAGACCTAATTGACTTGCGACATTTGAAAAAACACAACGACGGCTATTCCTATTTGGTTTCTTGCGTGGACGTTTTCAGTAAAATCGCGTGGTCTGTACCGATACGAACCAAAACGGGGAAATCCTTAGTGGAAGCCGTCGGTAAGATATTTCGCGATGGGAAACCCGCGAGTTTTAAAACGGATAAGGGGTCAGAGTTTCTGAACAGAACATTTCAGAAATTCCTCGCTGACAACAACGTTCACTTTTTCACTACGCAGAACGAAGATATTAAGGCCGCCGTGGTGGAACGCTTTAATAGGACTCTCAAACAACGGATGTGGCGATATTTCACGAAATCCAATAAGCTGTCTTATGTCCGAGTCCTACCCGCCCTACTTCGAAGTTATAACCATTCGTATCACAGAAGTATAAAAATGGCACCGGTCGACGTCAACGCAGACAATCAAGAACAGGTATGGAACACGTTGTATAATAGCAAACGCAACTTTAAATTTCAAAGACCCCTGTATAAGCCCGGTGATCGAGTTAGACTGGTCCTGGGCAGAGCCAATTTTAAAAAGGGTTATGCCCCGGCTTTGACGGAGGAACTGTTTTCCATCAGTCGAGTAAATGGAACAAACCCCGTTACATATGTGTTGAAAGACGATAAGGGTGATGAGATAGAGGGGTGATTCTACACACCAGAAATTCAAAAAGTTGGAGACAAGCACGAGTACAGAATCGAGAGTATCATAACCGAGCATCGCACATCATTTGGGCGAAAAGAGAGTTTAGTCAAATGGTTTGGATACGATTCCTCATTTAACACTTGGATACCGTCCAAGTACATTGTCAGATACAAAAACTAGAGATGAGAGAAGAAGACGAAGAAGTGGAAACTTTCGGCTGAGAGCCCGATTTGCGAGCCGTAAACTCGGGAGTGAGGATAGAGAGCGAACCACGCAGGGGATCGGTGTTTGGGAAACTATCCCCCTACTTAGAACTTGTCTTTATTTGTCAAGTGGTAGTTATATATACCGTTGTCGCGGTTTCGCTGTTCAATCTGACCACCGAAAACCCAGACGCCAAGGAGGGAAAACTGTGGATAGCCCTACTGATCAGCTGTTTGGGTTACATGCTACCGAATCCAAACTTGGAGAGGCGACGGTGAATCGAGTAAAAAAAAAATGTGTTTTTATTTCACCCTACCCAGCAATGCATCTATGGAACTTTTTAAGGATAATAACCCCGGCCACTTTTTCGTTAAACTCCCTCAGACCATTGACATTTCGGCGCAGTATGAGATCGCCCTGGTGGAGATACAGTTTCCGCTAAATTATTTCAATGTAATAGAGGGTGATGTCTGGATTCGGCACGAATCTCTCGCTAACGACGATATTTGCGACGCTAGATTTTATTTCAAAGTGACATTGGAGCCTGGGTTATACACGAAACCCAATGCGTTCATCGGCGCGTTGAATGCGTCGATCATAAAAGCGGAGGATGAGTCGAACGGGGATGTGAAAGGGAAAAAAATGAGATTCATTTACGCAAAAGAGGTGAATAAAGCCATCTTGAAACTTTACGAAAAAGGAGTCAGTGTTACCATAAGCGACACTTTGAAAAACATGTTAGCCTTCCCCACGACCTCTATATCAGACACGGCTCCCGATATATTCAGCGTGGGCGTAATGGACTTGGAAAGTGTTGCGAAGAATGTCTACATCTACTGCGATCTCGTTTCCCCTAGACCGGTCGGGGATGTGATGGTGCCTCTCCTCAGGAGCGTGCCTGTTCTCAATAGAAATCACACCTCGGTGTTTCAGATCTACGATAAGCCTCACTACCTCCCCCTGAGTAGATTTTCCTTCGATACCGTCGAGATCCTTTTAGCCAACGGACACGGAAAAACTATTCCATTCACCAGCGGAACGTCGGTGCTAACGGTACACTTTCGATTGAAGAAACATCTCGAGCTGGTATAATGGTGAGACACACCCCCCTTTGTCGAGATGTTGAGTTATACGAAGACTTTTACTGCTGTCAGGCGGGTGATGGGATGCCCGTGTTTATATGAGGTCGAAGTCAGAGCGGTCGAGGAATCGGTAGTTTCTTCGGTGGAATCGGGAGGGCTATTTTACCCTGGTTAAAAACCGGCGGTAAGGCCTTGCTCAGAGAAGGTTTGGGGACCGGTCTGCAGGTCGCACAGGAAGCATTAGCCGGGAAAAATGTCGGTGAAGCTTTCAAAGACCGAGCTAAGGAGGCCAGTCAGCGGTTGCTACACGGGGCCGTAGACCACCTGCGTGATAACAACCAATCAGGAAGTGGCTTACGACAAATCAGAAAGCGAGTTATGAAGTTACCCCCACCAGGCGAACCGGTTACGAAGAGGATAAAACCGACAGCTAGACAGTTTACCCTTCATTCGGTGTACAGCAAGAAGAAGACGAGGGTGGCAAAGGATATTTTCGACTAATAATGTCTATCGTTCACCCCAAATCGTGCGAATGTCTTCACTCTGGTTTGGATTTATTTAGCGTTCCACCCACACAGACATCTCTAGACTCTGGCCAGTTTATTGAAATTCGTCCGATCGCAGCCTTGTCGCATAGCGCACCGATAGAGTTTTTCATTTCTGGAAACAGCGAGGAGTATCTAGATCTTTTCAACACGGTTTTGCAGCTGCGGGTCAAGATCACCCTCCCGAATCGTGATAGTGCACCACCCGATGCTGATGTAGGACCAGTCAACAATTATCTGCACAGTCTATTTTCACAAGTCGACGTATCGCTAAACGACACGTTGGTTATACCGTCGGAGAATACCTATCCTTTTAGAGCAGTGTTTGAGGCTACGCTAAACTACGGGGAGGATGCGAAGAAGGGATACTTGACGGCCGCTCTGTTCTACAAAGACACAGCTGGCCACCATGACGATTTGAAAGAAAATGAGGGTTTTAAAACACGGCGCGATTTGACTTCGGGTAGTAAAGAGGTTGAAATGATGGGTCGTTTGCACTCTGATATCTTTGTGCAGGATCGTTACATGTTAAACAGAGTCGATGTAAAGATAAAACTCGCGCCCTCTAAGGATGTGTTCAGCCTCGTGACTCACGATAGGTCTGCGGGTTATAAGAGTGTTATCACCTACGCCGCGCTCGTGGTCAGGAAAGCTAAGCTAAACCCAGCGATTTCTCTGGCTCACGAAAAGGCTCTCTTAAGCGGGAATGCTTGGTACCCGATCAAGAGGGTTACCATCAAGACATTTTCCATCGCTAGCGGGGTGTTCTCCCACAGTCAAGACAATTTATTTTTGTCTCAAACACCGACCCGTATAGTGATAGGTCTGATTACGGCCAGTGCGTTTAATGGTGTTTATACAGCTAACCCGTTCAATTTTCAACACTTTGGTCTGATTTATATGAACCTGACGGTCGACGGGAAATGTATCTCGGGGAAGCCTCTAACTATGGACTTTGAACGAAATCAATACGCGAGAGCTTTTTTCGGTACAAATCTGGCCATGGGTCTGATTGGTAAAGACGCCGGGAATAACGTTGATTATAGAGAGTTCAAGGACGGATATTGTATATTTGGTTTTGACCTCTCGTCTAGTCAACTGGACGGCTCCCATTTTGAGCTAGCCACAAGCGGACCCTTGTCGATAGAACTCAAGTTTGCCGCTCCCACAACTACTCCCCTACAAGTCTTCGTCTACGCCGAGTTGGACTCAGTGCTCGAAGTGTCCAAGACAAGGCAGATTCTAACAGACTTCGCCGTTTGCGAGAGAGAGAAGATGAACACGATGGAGATTTACAACCTTTTGATGTCAGATATTTTCGTTCGACGTTGTTCCCTTGTTAGTGTCATTCCACGAAACCACTTACCCCCAGCATGACCCAACGGCGACCGCAGCCTTTGTCATAAACACCGACCACGTGGATATTTTAAACTTTATAGAGCAAAACTCACACGCGCCATTCGTCTACAACCAGCGGGTGTTGCAAGATTTGTTTACCAACACGTGCGGTCTATATTGTGCTTAATATATACTTCTTAAGTGTCGAGGCGCGAAACTTAACAGAATTCTCATGCCTTTATCAGCGAGACAGCACATAAACGACCGTATCATTTATCGTTTGCTCGCCCCGTGGATAATTCGGCTTCGAGGGGCCCACGGACGCTTAAAATTATCAACAATCGGACAGTAATATATATATATTTTCTCATATGTGTTATATATTTGTTATATTAATAAATATATGTGAAATAAAGCGCGACTTTTTGTTTTGCTTTACCGTGAATGTGAAAGAGAGAGAGAGAGAGAGAGAGAGAGAGAGAGAGAGAGCGTCACTACTTAATCACTACACATGATGATGTTGCCCGACCCGCGACGACACGACGATCCCCGCCGCGCCGACCCGCGACGACCCCCGCCGACCAGCGACGACCCCCGCGATGAGGTGGCACATGATGATGACCGACGTGGCACATGATGATGTGTCACTAAAGATCGCTAACACCTGGTATATGATGATACTACAAACCCTGTGCCGACCCCGCGAGATAGTCGTATTTAACAATACCCCCCTTCAACGTCATTGCTTTGTCAGCCTTTTTTACATGTCGCCTCCTGTTACCCACCTCACACATGATGCTGATAACACTCGACCAATAAAGGCACCCCACCCCTATCCTGTCACATGCTGATGATACTCGACCTATAAAGGCACCCTTTCCTCTATCCTGGCACATGATGATATTAATAACACTCGACCCATAAAGGCACCCCCACCCGAGATAACCGGCATCGCAAGTTTTAGAACCGCTGACACACAAGTTTTAGAACCACTGGTGACCATAGCCAAGATAGCTGTCGAGCACCAACAAAAGCGTCACGAGTCACCTGTCTCATTCAGCCTCTAATTCTGTGATCGCCTGTAGCATAGTGGTAAGTGTCTGGCCTGGCACGCGGTAGACCCCGTGTTCGAAATCCGATGGAAATTGTTTTTTTTAAAATAATTCGGAATTTTTAAAATACGGAGCGCCGAGGTCACGCCGACAGACACCCCCGCTCACCCACTTGCGATAAGCCCCGCTCACCCACTTGAGATAAGCCCCGCTCACCCACTTGAGATAAGACCCCACTCGATACCCCACGAGATAAGCGGTCACCCGGCCACCCGACCACCCGCGATAAGCGAGGTCAGAGATAAGCGGGCATAACAACAACATTGCATGGTGCAAATATGACACTCATATAGGACTTCCGGGTCACCGGGACTAGAGGTCAACACGCCGACCGCCGGAGCGCCGAGGGGTCACACCGCCCGCCACACGAGGGGTCCCGCCGCCCGCCGCACGAGGGATCACGCCGCCCGCCGCCGCACGACCGATTAACTTCCCTTGTCTCTCGTGTACATTAGGTGCACCGCGCACCTACTATATATCTTTGTTAATTTAGCACCTAAATACCGAACAAATGGACCCTTGTATACTACTGAGGATAAAAAAGGAAAACAATGAATGAGAGTATAACAAATGAAAACAATGAATGAGAGGATACTATTTGAAGAACAAGCATTGAGAGGGTGACTGTGAGTAAGGAAAACGATCTGCCATACATTTTTGTTAGGAAAAAGATAAACAATATAGAAGTGACGTCATGATAGAAGGAACGGCTTGACAATTAAAGTTTAACTAATACAAGACCCAGCTCGTACTTCAAGGATCAAGATCCGCCACCCTTATAATGTTTAAACGTGGGCTCGACCAACTGTCATGAAATAAAGGATCATCACCACTGATAGCGTACGCACAATTACGTTTTTAACAACTAATTTATTTTTTCATTATTATTTCATATATCTGTTTCTTTATCATTAAGAGAGAATTCTTTTCAATTATTTTAAACAGACACCTGTTACTGTTTCTTAAGAATAATTATGAACTATGTTTAGAGTTTTATCTTAATCACAAATCTTTTACAGATCTTCTCGTTGTCTATAAACCTGTCGTCCAATATAAATTATATCCCGTCTGAGTAGGGAAATGAATATTACATTTCCTTCTTGTTTATTGCGGTTTGAGTCGATGCCACCTTGTTGTTAATATGTTCGTCTTAGTTTCAAATGTTGAGAATGGAATATAAAAAAACACAGGGTAAATGTAGCTATAGCTTTGTGGTGATAGAAAAAACGGCATGCTATTGAAACATGCCCATACATACAGGAAGAATAAAATATAAATGTTAAGAGTGAAATTTAAATAACAAAATAACAATTATACGAAATAATGAGAAAAGAAATATGGAATATTTACACAATTTGATCAGTTCGCCTGTACGAATATGAATGAAAGAAAGAGTGAGGAAAACATTCTTACGTCAAAATAATACATCACTTTAAATCTCATGTAGAGTTATCTTCACACCCCTCTCCCTCCCAATCCTCCCGTTAGAAATTGCTGTCCCAGTTAGGCGCACTAAAATTCCTCATCTATTTGGAAACCGATGATAAATTGTACATCTAATTAAATGTGGTCATGTAAATGAACTTCTAAGCCGTCTAAGCGCTTACTGTGACTTGTGTTCATCTTTTACAAATTCAAATCAGTAAAATTCCTTTCGTAATTCAAGAACTGTGTGAAAAAGATGTCTTCAAATGTTGAAAGAAAACTCGTCGATGCTACAAATTATGTGACTTTGTTGAGATTATAATTTTTATTAAGGAAGATTTGGATCGCTACAGAACATTATCCAAGTGTAACATTGTCGATGGGGTTATATAAAAAAGAAGAAGAGAAATTCTGCTGTAACTTTTGAGTGGAATTACAAATATCAAAGTAATATCTCGGTTGAGAAGTTGAAACTGATCTCTGGAAACAATATATAGTTAATTGTTATCTGAAAGCCTTAAACTTATTTTTTTTAATTCTCAGCTGTCCACCCGTTTTAGAGAGCACGGGTGTGTCGTGTCGCTAGTTTACACCAAGGCCGCGACGTCTGCCACTCTTAGCCCTACACATATATCTTCGGTATGGATTGATTATGCTTACTAATTTTTGTCCGCACATAGGGCGACTTTTGTCCCTCCATAGGGTTACTTTTTTCCTCGTGTGGGGTTACTTTTGTCTGCACATAGGGCGACTTTTGTCAGGGGATGGGGTTACTTTTGTCCGCGCATGGGGTTGCTTTTGTCCTCGCATGGGGTTACTTTTGACCGCACATAGGGAGACTTTTGTCCGTCCATGGGGGTTACTTTTGTTCTCGCATGGGATTAATTTTGTCCGTCCATAGGGTTAATTTTGTCCTCGCATGGGGTTACTTTTATCCGTCCATACGGTTACTTTTGTCCGCACATACGGCGACTTTTGTCCGTCCATAAGGTTTCTTTTGTCCTCGCATGGGGTTACTTTTATCCGCACATAGGGCGACTTTTGTCCGTCCATAAGGTTTCTTTTGTCCTCGCATGGGGTTACTTTTGTCCACACATAGGGCGACTTTTGTCCGTTCATAAGGTTTCTTTTGTCCTCGCATGGGGTTACTTTTGTCCCCACATAGGGCGACTTTTGTCCGTTCATAAGGTTACTTTTGTCCTCGCATGGGGTTACATTTGTCCGCACATAGGGCGACTTTTGTCCGCGCATGGGTTACTTTTGTCCGCGCATTGAGCTACTTTTGTCTGAGCAGGGACTAATTTTGTTCGACTTTTTTCGACTTTTAACTGTCTAGCGGTTTTTCACGTGCCGTGGTACACACGGAAACTCCTGGTTTGTCCTGATTCGATAAGGGGTCTGTATCGAAACTCACTCCACTAGAATCCAAGATCTGGAGCAAAATGTATGTTGATTATCCTGGGCAGACACACTAACATACAATGAAGTTACCTAAGTGTGATAACAAATATGTTTACTGTATTAGACAAACTGTAACAAAAAAATGAAGTGTTTATTTAGCAAGTATGTTTACTGTTTTAGACAAATTGTAATAAACATCATCATCATCGAGTGCCTTCTCCGCAACGAAGGTTGGCTACCATGGAGCTCCATTCTGCTTTGTCTCTTGCTTTGATGGTGCAGGTTGTCATAGATTGATTTGTCCATCCTTTGATGTTACTCGTCCATGTTAGTCTTGGTCTGCCTCTTCTTCTTTTACCTTGTATTATCCCCTCCAGGATTACTTTTAGTAGGCTGTTGTGTCTTTCAACATGGCACACAAATCGCATTTGTCTTGTTTGAATTGTGCTTAATAGTTCTCTTTTCATCTTTAGTTGTTTTAAGACTTCATCGTTTGTTTTCTTTTCCTTCCATCCAATTCTACCTATTCTTCTATATATCCACATTTCAAAGGCTTCAATTCTCTGATCTGTTTTCTTGTCTAATGTCCATGTTTCTGCACCCTATAGGAATATTGAGAAGATGTAACATTTTGCTATTCTTAGTTTTAGCCCTGGTGTTATTTGTTTTGATGCTGGTATGTTCTTCATGACATTAAAATTACTTTTTGCCATTCCTATTCTTTTGTTCTTAAGTTTTGTACTTAACTTCATCGACTTCAAAAAAGCATTTGATAGTATTCATAGAGATTCTTTGTGGAAAATTCTGAAGCAATATGGTTTACCATCAAAAATCATAAATATTATCAAAGACATGTATGATGGTTACACATGTGCAGTTCGAACAGAGGAAGGACTGAGTGAATGTTTCCCAATAGAAACGGGTTAAACAAGGATGTATTTTATCGCCCTTGTTATTTGGAATTGTTATGGACTTCATAATGAAGAAATGCTGCACTGGTAATAAAGGCATCGAATGGATACAAGGAGACCATTTGGAGGACCTCGACTTTGCTGATGACATAGTTCTCATCAGCAGTAAGATAAAAACGATGCAGGAAAACACAAATGAACTATCATCAATAGCCAGCAAAATTGGGCTTGAGGTCAATCATGAAAAAACTAAAGTCATGAAAAGTTTAATTCCAACAAGTGACAAAATATACATGGAAAACAAACCAGTAGAAGAGATCGATCACTTTATCTATCTTGGAAGTCACATTGATCGAGAAGGGGATACGAGCAAAGAAATTAGAATCAGACTGGCTAAAGCAGCAATGTCTTTCAGAAGCCTTGAAAAGTTGTGGAAATCAAAACTCTTACGTATGCGTGTGAAAGCTGGAAAACAACAAGAGATATAGAAACAAAGTTGAACGCATTCGAAAATAAATGTCTAAGGAAAATACTTGGTATAGAATGGAACGAATTCAAAACAAACGAGGAAATTAGAGAAATCGCCAATCAATCACTAATATCTTCAGTAATAAAGAAAAGACGATGGTCATACGTTGGACATGTGATGAGAAGAGATAATAATCGAATAGCAAAGCAAGCCCTCATATGGGAAACAACAGGTAAAAGAAAAAGAGGAAGACCCAGGGAGACACTGAGAAGAACATTGATGAGAGAGGCAAGAGCAGCAGGAATCGGCTCCCTCAATGAGATAGAACTGCTTGCACAGAACAGAGACAGATGGCGAGATTTGATAAAATATCTTTAAAAGAAAACTGCTAGAACAAAAATTCATATAGGAGAAGGTGTACGCCCTATGGGCCGGTTACGGCTCGAAAGGTCAATAGATAGATAGATAGATTCTTTTGTTTATTTCAGTTGTAAATTTTCACATCATTGGTTATAGTATGTCCAAGTTAGTTGTAGTTCTGAACTGTCTCCAGGTCTATTCATTCTATTTTGATATCCACTTGTGGTTTTTGGGTATCTTCTTTGTTTATGATCATAGTTTTAGCCTTTTTGATATTCATATCTAGATGATATTTTTTGCTTGTTATGTTTATTTCATTAAGTAATTGTTGTAAATCTTTAGGATTTTCTGCTTTGTAGTAAACAATGAAGTGTTTATTTAACAAGTATGTTTACTGTATTAGACAAACTGTAACAAACAATGAAGTGTTTATTTAACAAGTATGTTTACTGTATTAGATAAACTGTAACAAACAATGAAGTGTTTATTTAACAAGTATGTTTACTGTATTAGATAAACTGTAACAAACAATGAAGTGTTTATTTAACAAGTATGTTTACTGTATTAGATAAACTGTAACAAACAATGAAGTGTTTATTTAACAAGTATGTTTACTGTATTAGATAAACTGTAACAAACAATGAAGTGTTTATTTAACAAGTATGTTTACTGTACTGGACAGAACGTAGCAAACAATTAAGTTCTGGTGCATGCTGAGGTAACAGGTGCGTTCAACATCACTCAACATGCGTCGTCCAAGATAGCTAAGCTCTCCGTGCCGAATGCTGAATGATCGCATCCCGAAGCATCCAGTGTCGCTGGACACTGCAGGACATGCTGAGGAGTGCAATGATGATGACCCACAAATAACTCAATAATTAAATCCCCGAAACATCCAACACAGAGAACGTTTTTAGTAAAAGACATATTGAAAGACTCTGTCCATGCTTCAAGGATGACTGCACGCGTGATATGAGGAATCTTGACGTGGATTTAACTGACTGAGAGGAGAGTGGTAAAGACAGATCCAACTGGAGGTAGACATTACACGTGTTGTCCTGGTGGCATGTGAATATAGCTTGAAAAAAAATATTGTCAACACATTTGACTGAGTGCAACGATGAGAGATAACTTTTCACTGGGTATAGGCAAATAATGCAGTTCTGCGGTAAAGCTGGTGACATGGAGCAAGTGGTGAAGTATAGTATACACTCCTACAAAGTGTGATAACTGCTTTAAATAAAAAAGGACAATACAGATTATTGACGTTTCGGTCTTCTTCAGAAAACAAGGACAATTCAAGCAGACAGCGAAATGACGATATACTCTACTGCATGTTATGAAGTAAATACAACTAAATAAATTAAAACAGGAAGAAATAAAATGAGAGAAAATACGAAAAAAACATTCAATATTACATGTACAGCACACACAGAGAAAGACAGACAGACAGACTGACAGACAAGACAGACAGACAAACAGACAAACAGACAAGACAGACAGACAGACAAATAGATAGATAGATAGATAGATAGATAGATAGATAGATAGATAGATAGATAGATAGATAGATAGATAGATAGATAGATAGATAGAGAGAGAGAGAGATAGATAGATAGATAGATAGATAGATAGATAGATAGATAGATAGATAGATAGATAGATAGATAGATAGATAGATAGATAGATAGATAGATAGATAGATAGATAGATAGATAGATAGATAGATAGATAGATAGATAGATAGATAGATAGATAGAAGGGATATTTTTTAAAAATTGAATGTAAGTGAAACATTTATCTTGTGGAACTCAATCTCCCCACGAGTTCGCAGAGCAGCAGGTACTGAAAGAGGCCAAAGTAGGCGGGAGAGGAGATGGTAGGGGTAAGGAAGACCAGATCACATGACTATACAAGTTAACGAGTGGGCGAGGTCGAGAAAGGAATAGACAGGTTAAAGAAAGTGTGATGGTGGAGGTGTGAAAGACTAGCGACTGTTCGTACATATTCTTATTATTGATATTTCCTTTATTAGTAGATCTTCGTGAGATATGTCAATTATAACATTCAAAGTGCAGGACCGATTTCGTGGACCATGAAATGTTTATAAAAATCATTTAACCAAAACAATGAAATAACTCATTTTCAATTGCTCTTTTGTACTGGAAGCCAAACTTGTAATGTTTGGTTCGATACTCATGGATAAAAAAAAAAGTGACAATGAAAGAGTGTGAAAGTTACAAAATGTCGCTTCATGTGATACACACGGTCGAGGGCTTATCAAGGGAGTCGACGCTAAACTTAATGGATACAATGATGAAAGTAAGAATTTTGGTAAGCAAATATCTATGACAGAGAGGTGGTTTGGAAAAGTTGATTGGCAAGACACGCTCCGTTCAACCTCGCAGACACTGTCTTCTAGACATGTTAGACTGCGATTGCAATAATTTGGTTGCGATATTTGCATCTGTTTCTTGTAAGCTCACTACAGTAGATATTGGTTAATAAGAGGGGCGCGGGGGTGGGAGAGGTGTTCAGTGTTCAGGAAGCACACAAAACTTTAGACCAATGCATCCGATGTCAGCGTGGGATTAACTTTTATCTTTGATTTCTATTCGACTGCCAAGACCAGCTAGCATGTTTCCAGGGCTACAGCGGAAAGGTGGAGAGGAATCTTTATAGTTTATGTCACACCAATACAGAAGTAATCGATCAGTTATGAGTCGCTAACTGCTTTTTTGTCCATGAATTCATAATAATCGGTTTAAAAAAAAAAAAAAGTAAAGAGCCCCGTCACGCCAAGTGGCGTATATGGAATATGGTGTTAGTGACCATAATTTTTAGAGACCTGCGGCACAAGATTTTTGGGGTAATGTGGTCGGTATTATGCTTGTGACGCTTTACTTTCCCATAAAAAATTACGGTACTCATTTAAGACTTGGCGAACTCGGACCGTCGATCGGTATTTGAACCCGCGGTAGTCCTTTGTAGCCCAGTTCACTAACCACTGAGCTAATGATCGGTATTGAAGATGAAACATTTGTGGTGAGCACATAATGTGTAGTGAAACCATCAGTTGCCGTTTTCTGTCCATTGGTTTTATCTCTAAACATATCGCTCTCTGTCGAACTCGATAACAGGTGCTTGTAATGTTTGTTGACAGATGAGAGATGAGAGAAATCATGTTACTGTCATTAACAATTATCATCAGGTGTGCGGCGTCCTGAAATGAAGGTTAATATTCTTAATTGGAAGTCTGGTTTGGTCTGCAGAGTGTGATTATCTCAATTAATATTAGAATGCAGGCATGTGGAAAGACATGCGTCTCTTGGTTTTTTTTTTTTTTGGTATCGTTATTAATTATTATTAGCATCGTTATTATTATTAATTTTTTCTAATTTTTCTAATTAATATTTAGCAGTAGATCTTCTGTAAAGTTGTTTTTTATTTGTTTGTTCGTGTCTAGATTTTGCAACTTTTCTCAAAAACGAATTCAACTCTTCCTCTTCTCATACTAGCGATCATTGCCTGCGTCCAGCTGGATCCGTCTGAAACAAACTTTTCCCTGCTTGTTATATTAGTATCAAGAGTCATGATGTACATAATATTATTTGAAGTAACACCAGTGATGGATCATTTTAAAGAAAAAACAAATAATGTGGTTTCGACATGTAACACGCTCACTACCTTACTGCATGTTTCAAAGAACCCTAATCATGGGTGCAAGATATCAAAGACACGCTGGAATTACCTTAACGTGGGATTCAAGTGTAACAGACGAGCTGGGATTAATTGCCTTAACGCGGGGGGCAAGATGTAATAGACGAGCTTGGATTAATTGCCTTAACGCGGGGTGCAAGATGTAACAGGCGAGATGGGATTAATTGTCTTAACACGGGGTGCAAGATGTAACAGACGAGATGGGATTAATTGTCTTAACGCGGCATGCAAGATGTAACAGATGAGATGGGATTAATTGTCTTAACGCGGCATGCAAGATGTAACAGACGAGATGGGATTAATTGTCTTAACGCGGATGCAAGATGTAACAGACGAGATGGGATTAATTGTCTTAACGCGGCATGCAAGATGTAACAGATGAGATGGGATTAATTGCCTTAACGCGGCATGCAAGATGTAACAGACGAGATGGGATTAATTGTCTTAACACGGGGTGCAAGATGTAACAGATGAGATGGGATTAATTGCCTTAACGCGGCATGCAAGATGTAACAGACGAGATGGGATTAATTGTCTTAACGCGACATGCAAGATGTAACAGACGAGATGGGATTAATTGTCTTAACACGGGGTGCAAGATGTAACAGACGAGATGGGATTAATTGTCTTAACGCGGGGTGCAAGATGTAACAGATGAGATGGGATTAATTGTCTTAACACGGGGTGCAAGATGTAACAGACGAGATGGGATTAATTGTATTAACGCGGCATGCAAGATGTAACAGACGAGATGGGATTAATTGTCTTAACACGGCATGCAAGATGTAACAGATGAGATGGGATTAATTGTCTTAACGCGGCATGCAAGATGTAACAGACGAGATGGGATTAATTGTCTTAACGCGGGGTGCAAGATGTAACAGACGAGATGGGATTAATTGCCTTAACGCGGGGTGCAAGATGTAACAGACGAGATGGGATTAATTGTCTTAACGCGGGGTGCAAGATGTAACCGACGAGATGGGATTAATTGTCTTAACGCGGGGTGCAAGATGTAACAGACGAGATGGGATTAATTGTCTTAACGCGGGGTGCAAGATGTAACAGACGAGATGGGATTAATTGCCTTAACACGGGGTGCAAGATGTAAGACACAACACTAGTATAAAAAGCACTAATCGCTAAGAGTGAAAATGAGTTACAAGAAATGTTGGACATTATAGCAAAAAAAAAAAAAAAAAGGCAAAAATGAAGGACACAGCCTTAATAGCAAAAAGACATAAGTAATGATAACAACAAAGAAAAAGACAATACCTCAGTGCAAAATAAAGACAAGTGGAACAATATTAAAACAGGTAAATGAATTTAAATATTTGGGAACTTTGTTAACCTCAGACGGAAGATGTACAAAAGAGGTGAGATGCAGAATGGCTCAGGCAAAAGCAGCTTTCCAAAAAATGAGGAAGGTACTATGCAATCCATTTTTGACAATAGAAACAAGAAAAAGAGTTCTTAAATCTTATGTAGAGCCAGTCTTAACATATGGATGCGAATCATGGACAATAGGACAGCAGACAAGAAAATCACTGGAGTCTATAGAAATGGGGTTTTACAGAAGAATGTTGAGAGTACCAAGGACAGCTAAGAATAGTAATGAAGATGTTCTGAGAGAGGTCAAAGCAAAAAGAGAGCTAATTTACAAAATTAGGAAGAAACAATCATCATTTTTTGGCCATTAAATGAGAAGAGAACAACTGGAATATATAGTAACAACTGAAAAAATTGTCTGACCGTCTACCGGCTTGGCCTACCGCTATCGTGAATGCGGCTTTAGGGCTAACAAAAAGACATGTATGACTGGTAGACCTTCCAGACATCCTGCAGGAGCACAGGCAAACAATTGCCATTTAGATATACTAAATGCAAGGTAGAAAACAGCAGCTTGCTGCAACAGCTGTACAGTTTATTTTAATACTTGAAATAATTATAATAGGGAGGATACGCATAATGGTACTGACTTGTAACGCTTCACAAGCCAAAAATGACAAGTTTAAAGTGATTACAGATGTAAAGAATTGTTAATAGGATGCTACCGTCATAGAAACATTAAAATAAAATCCATACCGCCAGAGAGGATAAAGTAACAAGTCTTAATTCTCTTGTAATCCTATTTCAGAGTACAATTAATTAGCATTTGTCCTAAAGAGGATTCTTCGGCAAAGGGATTTAAATCGCCAAAGCTCTCTCTCTCTCTCTCTCTCTCTCTCTCTCTCTCTCTCTCTCTTCAGCTTAAAATTACATTTTATTACTAACTCGTCTGAAGTGCTTGCGTCATATATTAATACCCAGGATTAGATGCATTGCCTGTTTTCCTTAACCTAATTATTTACAGGTTGCTTGTCTAATTTATTTCGTCAACACTAAAAAATGTGGAAATTCCAATTTATTAGTTTGGGTGTTATTGCCCGTACGGTAGATAAGTCCTTAGCATAAGGAATATGTAAGCTATTCATTAATGTATAACTCCGCATGTGCAAAGTATTTCAATTCGACAAATAAGAATATTAAAATAGAAGTTTAAACCTCATTTTACCCCTCCGTCGATCTCAATAAACATTTGATTCCATCTTGACAATATTGTTATATTAAAAGTCTGCCTAACTTGTTGTACATGTTTATTTCCTGTCGTGAAGGCACAGTAGTTGCAGCATAGTATTATAGTCGCTCTTCCGGACCGATCGATGGTTTTGTGGTAAAAGATAACTAGCTCCTAAAAGTCCTAGCTCCATACGCGTTTGATGACCTCTTAAGTCCTGCTAAAGCTTTCTCTTGCAGCAGTGTTGAACATGTTGCAGGGATGTGGGGTGGGGGAGGGTGTTTTTCTAATCCATGGTGGAGGGGGTGTTAGGGAAAACATTTAGAGGAAAAACAATTTAAAGTAAAAAAAAAAGTAAATAGCCCCGTCACGCCACTTGCCGTATCGGGAATATAGTGTTAATGACCATCATTTTTAGAGACCTTCGGCACATGCTTTTTGGGGTAGTAGGTAATACGCCCGTGCCGCTTTTTTTTTGACAGAAAGAAATCAGGTGCCCATTTAAAGTTTGGTGAACCTGGAAACCGTCGGTCAGGATCGAACTCGACCTCTTGTACTTTGTAATCAAGTTCACTAACCACTGAGCTATCGCGGATCCCTACAATTTAGGGTTTTAAATAATATCAGTCTTATATCTAAAGTAATAAAGTCAGCCTATGACAACATGTACCATTAAGCAAGAGACAGAATAGAATGGCGCTCCATGGTAGCTAACCACGGTTCCGGAGACGGCACTCCATGATGATGATGAAGTAATAAATCTCACTTACTCTTAGTTTCTGTCTTTTGCTCCAGACTTTTGCATAAGAATTCTTCACTTTTAATCTCTTCTCATTCAATAGAATCATCATGCAGTGATCCGGTGAACAATCATCTCCAAGTTGGTTTCTCAGTGGAGTCATTATTCTATTCATCATCATCATCATCATGTGCCATACCGGATTGGCACAGGCAATCATGTCCTTCCACAATCTTCTATCTACAGTGCATCGTATCAGTTCTGTTGTGACTGTTTTCCATGCCATGACACCAAGCTATCCAGTATTTTCTCTTTATCGTCCGCGATCTCTCTTTCCTTTTATTTTGCCAGTTGTAACCAAGTATTCCAACTTTCCTCTTCTCATGATACGCCCCAAAAAATGTTGATTGCTTCTTTCTGATGTTTTTTAGGAGTTCCCTTTTTGTGTTGGCCTCTTTGAGAACTTTCTCATTGGTCTTTTTAGCTGTCCATGGAACTTTCAACATTCTTCTGAGAAATCCCATCTCTGCGGCCTCTAATCGTCTTTTCATTACTCGCTTCCATAGGTCAGAATTTGTTCTGTATAGAACCGACGGACTCTCTTTCTCACTTCTATTGACATAGATTTGTTGCATATGATATTTTTCATTTTCTGAAATGCTATTTTGGCCTGAGCTATTCTGCTTTTTATTTCTGTGGTGCATCTCCCATCTGATATTATTGTACCCAAGTATTTGACACGTTTCACTTGTTTCAAATTTGTCCTGTTTATTTTTATGCTGCATAATGGTGATGATTGTTTCTTCGATTTGACCATTACTTCTGTTTTCTTACTCTTCAGACTGAGACCTTTCTTGTTGCTTTCTTTTACTATTATGTCTATAATTTCTTGTAGTTCATTCACTGTCTCTGCTATTAATACGGTGTCATCAACATATCGCAAATTATTTATATTGTGACCGTTGACTTCAGTTCCTTTTTTGCCTACTATTGATCTCATATTATGTTAACTGTAAAGTTCTATTCTGTTCATAGCGCTATGGTGCCTTCCAACTATGGCTGTTGATATTGATGCAGTAAATATTTATGCCCTAGAATATTTCAGTTTTTTTTCATAGCCGATGGAAGATAGAAGAATATAATTAAATGGTTACAAATTGTCGTTCACATATGAGGCCAAATATGTACAATACTCCAGATCTAACGTGCAAATAATCGTGAAGTATGTCATGCAAATATTGACACATATCTCACACAAATATACAGTTCAGATTTGTTCGCAGTGTTTGTGTTTTCATCAGCCATAAAAGTAAATGTTTTCCCCTTATCTTCAGTAGCAAACTGTTATCAAGTACCTCTCCCTTGCATTGTGATATTTCACAAGCTGTGTCTTTACTGCAATATGTAGATCGTTCACTCTGTTTATGAAGCCATTCACTTCAACTCTTAACACATGGTCCCATCAAATTTCTCACAATGTGTTCATATTTGTTTATTTCTACATTCTCTTTAAGTAGGAAATAAAACATCCTTATCAAAATGCTTAGAGCATTCCAACTTTCTTCAATATCAGCTTTGCATTGCCGATGCAGGTTAGAGTGAATAGGTCTCTTTTCATGCAAAAGACGTAGATGTTCTTTCTCGATTGCATTTTTATGGTATTCAGAGGAATAGAGGTTTTTTTTTAACTTCCCGGTAGTTCTTCTTGCTTTCTTCATCATCAGCATTGAGTGCCATCTCCACAACGAAGGTTGGCAACCATTCTACTCTGTCTCTTGGCTTTGATGGTGCAGGTTGTCATAGGCTGATTTGTCCAACTTTTGTTGTTACTCGTCCATGTTAGTCTTGGTCTGCCTCTGCCTCTTTTACCTTGTATTTTGCCCTCCAAAATTATTTTTAGTAGGCTGTTGTATCTTTTAACATGCGCAAAAATCTCATTTGTCTTGTTTGAATTGTGTTTAGTAGTTCTCTTTTCATTTTTAGTTGTTTTAAGACTTCATCATTTGTTTTCATTTCTTTCCATCCAATTCTACCTATTCTTCTATATCTCCACATTTCAAAGGCTTCATATCACTGTTCTGTTTTCTTGTCTAATGTCCATGTTTCTGCACTATATAGAAATATTGAGAAGAAGGTAACATTTTGATATTCTTAGATTTAGCCCTCGTGTTATTTGTTTGGTGCTAGTATATTTTTCATGACATTAAAATTACTTTTTGTCATTCCCATTCTTGTCTTTGTTTATGATTATAGTTTAAGTCCTTTTGATATTCATATCTAGTCCATATATTTTGCTTGTCATGTTTATTTCATTAAGTAATTGTTGTAGATCTTTAGGATTTTCTGCTAGTAGTACAGTATCGCCAGCAATCTTAGGTTATTGAATATATTTCCATTAATTTGTAGGCCTGGCATCTCTGTGATGTTTTTAAAGATTTGCTCAGTGTATAGATTGAACAAGCCTGGTGATAGGATGCATCCCTGTCATACTCCCCTTTTTATATCAATGAGTGTAGTGTTCTCTTTGTTATATTTTATTATTGCTGTTTGCTACCAGTATAGATTACATATTAGTCGTATGTCCATGTTATCTAGATGCATCTCATTTAGGCATTCTAAAAGTTGTTTGTAGTGTATTCTATCAAAAGCTGTGATGTAGTCTATGAAGCAGGCATATATTGGTTTGTTTACTTCTGTGTGTTTTTCGATTAATGTTCTCATGCAGAATATGGCTTCTTTTGTCCCGCTATTTTTCCTAAATCCAAATTGCTGCTCATTTAATTCAGTATTGATTTTATTCTGAATCCTTCCTTGTATAACTTTTAGCAAGATTTTTGTAACATGGCTCATTAGGCTTATTGTTCTAAAGTCATTGCATTAAACTGCACCAATCCTTTTGGGCAATGCAATGAAAGCTAATGTTTTTGGTTCATTTGGTATGTATCCTGTATGGTATATGTCGTTGCATATGTCTGTAATCACTTCAATGCCAAAATCTTCTAGTGCATGTATCATCTTTATATGAATGCTGTCAGGTCCTGCGGCTTTTCCCTTTTTCATTGTTTTTATAGCTTTTTCCACATCAGATTTTAAGATTTTATAGCCTGATGTACATTTTATAATTGTTTTTTGTCCCTTTTATCATGCAATAGTTCTGTTATATATTCCTGCCTTCTGTTGCTTTCTTATAATTAGAAAAAGTACATTAATAAAGACACGTTTGGTTTTCTGAAGTATGTTTGCGTCATTTTGATCAGGGATGGCCAATTTCCTTCAAATGGTGGGCCACTTTTTTATTATTTTATTTTGTGGCGGGCCACACACATAACAACATCAATACAAATACACTTTTCATTTGTTTTAAGGTAATGTTGTTATTTATCGGCATTATTTGCTTACATAAATCATTTTGTTGCAACCGAGTTAAAAATGTCTAGTTGATTGAATAAAATATGCTATTTATATTGTTTAACAAATTAACAATTTTAAAGTTGACATGTAACAAACCTTAATGAGAACAATGTGGACGTTCATGTGCAGCAACAAGTTCATCAAAGTCAATGTGTAAAGATGATGATGATAATCGTAATAAATCCTGAAGGTGGCCATCAGTGAGTCGGTTTCTTTGTGACGATTTAATTGCCCTCATTGTTGAAAAAGCGCATTGACATATATATGTGCTTCCGAACATAGAAGTAATTTTCAAACTGAAATCACTCAATGCAAGATATTTTTCCCGTGGCACAAGTTTCCAAAAGTCAACTCCTATCTCCATCCTTGATTGGAAAAAATGGGTCACTTTGGAGGATACATAACTCCAACTGAAAAGTGTCATGTTGTTGGAAAATGTCACACTTCAAAGGGTTGTTAAACAATGCCAGTTCTGGTCGTATATCACTGAAGTCAGAAAATCGTTCATTGAATTGCTCCAATAGTTTGTCTAACATTAATACAGAAAATGTTAAATCAGTGTCACTGCGCTTCTCAATCAATTCTTTGAACGAAGGAAAATGAATGAAGTTTTTTTTGGCCAGGGTAAATCTAAAAACTTTTAGTTGACTTATAAGCCATCTAGGTGTCCTACCAAATCTGAGACTGTTTGGGAACGTCCCTGTAGCTTCACGTTGAGTTCATTCATGTGCTGGGTGATATCAGTTTGAAAGGCCAATACGCTGTTAAACTGTGGATCAGACATTTTTCTGATCAGTTCTTTGTTGGTAATGTTTCTCTAAAAACTGCTTTATCTCGTTTCTCAAAGCAAAAAACCGCCTCAAACAATTCCCTCTGTTTAGCCAGCGTACTTGTGTGTACAGCACTAAATCGCCATACTCCGCCTTAACTTCTGATATAAAATTTATAAACTGTCGGTGTGTCAAAGCCCGATTCCCGCCTTTTATTAAATGTACATACTTTATTAGTTTTCATAACATCCTCACCGTCTAGAATCTTACCACACAGCGCCTCCCCTAATGCAATGTAATGCTGGGTAATGGATTCTAGCCTTCCTTAATAATCCAACTAAACCTGTTTGAGTACCACACATTGACTTAGCGCCATCTGTCATTATTGCTGAAAGTCTGTTTATGTCACGATACCGTTAACAACTTTCATAACTGAGTTATAAATGTCTTGACCTTTGGTCGTATTATGCAATGAATCTAAAGCTAGTAGCTCTTCATTGATAATAAAGTCTTTTGAAACAGTTCTTATGAAAATTAAAAGTTGTGCTGTGTCTGATATGTCAGTAGATTCATCCAAAGCCAGAGAAAAGGAAGCGGAATTTGTAACGACACTCTCTAATTTACTAGATATATGAGAACTTATTTCCTCAACCCTTCTAGTGACTGTGTGTTTTGATAGTGGAACCTTCTCAAAATGACTGGC
The DNA here is from genome assembly GCA_032433765.1 of Megaustenia siamemsis. Taxonomy (NCBI): domain Eukaryota; kingdom Metazoa; phylum Mollusca; class Gastropoda; order Stylommatophora; family Ariophantidae; genus Megaustenia; species Megaustenia siamemsis. The sequence continues at coordinate 101,654,024 of JAVIAB010000092.1, forward strand.
AATTTTTTCTTCCCCAAATGCAAGCGCCATGTTAATAGAACAATGCTTTACGAAGTCACCGTCACATAATGATTTTCTTTATTTCGCTATCTCTGCGCTTACAACAAACGATGCCATTAAGGAACTTGCTTGTTTTGTTGTTAATGTAGTAAAAACAGATTTCTGAGCACTAACTTTTTTCTTCAAATCGCACACAAGTGTAGAATAGGGTGACCATTTTTTTCCCCATTGTTTTCGGGGACATTTGTCATATTTTTTACATTTCAGATGATTTTTCTTGCTTATATCTGAGACTGTCCCACAAAATCGGGGACGAACGATAATATGTATATATATATATATGCGTGTGTGTGTGTATACATATATATTTATTTTTATATATTTATAATATGTGTGGGTGGGTGTGTGACTGTGTGTGTGCAAGAAATTTTGTAGAAGCAAAAAAATAATAACTTTAAATTTCATAATAACTTTGTTTATTTGCCGTTTGATTTTATTTTTGTTAATATTCACGGTACTATGCGATACACGCACTTAATGAAACTACGATAGCTAGTTTTGTTTCTCAATAACAAAAAAATAATTTTTAATAAAAAAAAAATTAAACAACATATAGATATCAATTGCAATGTTAAAGTAATGTTTACAGAACCTTTTTCTACTGAAGAGGTTGTTGCCTCGGCGTGGTACTTGTTTTATGAGTGTATCTTTCTCAAGATCTCATGATTTGAAGCACATTTTTCACTGAAGCTTTCACACGATAAATTAATGTTAGTTTTTACTGTTAACATGGCTTGCACCGTGCTCACATTAATCCGTGATTTCTCTTCGGACCAAATGTAGTTCATTTGAGAAAATAGTCTTTCTACGGATGCATTGCTGCCAGGTAAGCACATAAAAAGTTCAAGAATTCTCTTCACATCAGCATGTGGTACATTATTTTCTTTCAAGTACCTGAGTACTTCATTCCATTTTCTACATGGGGGCTTGTTACTGAACCACTCACATTCTTTTTGCAACAGATGGCCTCACAAATAAGTAAATTCATCAAAGAGCTCATCACGATTGACGTTTACAACTTCATGCACTTTGAAGATATCTGTTCTACTGCATTATCAAAATGTTTCCTTTCAGGCACATTATCCACGAGAAGGTAGCTCAGTTGTGACAAGTCCTCATTGTACTTGTTTCAAGACTGCAAGTAATGTACAGCAGTATTATAGAATTCTTTACTTATTTGGAAATACCTTTCCATTTGGATGTCACCACTTTCTACTAAATCAGTTAGCAAACTCTTTACCATATGTGGGATGAAATTTTCATCGCATCGAGTTTATAATTTTATAATGAGATGTTCACAGCTAGTGCTGATTCTGTTGCACTCTTGTCGTCGCCTTCAATCGCCATAATTGTTTCATGGAAGAGTGATGCGTGAGAATGAGCAAAGCTGAGCCAAAGCTCTGATTCACTGTTTTCAAAGAATTGTTTCAATATTGTAGGACAGTGTGTTTCTGACAAGAAGAAAGATCTCAGTGATTGATTCAGTTTCAATATTGTTTCCAAGGCTGGAGGTAATGACAATCACCTTATATTCGAATAACCTAATAATTGGTTAAGCTCCTTTTCAGCAAATTCACAGAAGTCTTTTAGGCGTTCTACACGAACTGTGTAAATGTGAAAGTATCCAAATATTTTTGTTACAATCACTTCCATATCCATAGGCATGGAATCAAACGCTGTTTTCGCACAAATATGAATTATGTGTGCGTTGCAACCAAGACCCATTATGTGTCTGTTTAACTTGGACTTTATTTTAGTTATGACATTATCTCTCCATTTCCTCAACAAGCCTCCAAAGTTTGTATTTGTATTGTCTGCTGAGAGTCCAACAATCTTTTTTTTAAGTCAAAATTATCAATTGCTTTCAACAATTGTTCAGACATTATGTCGGACGTTTCTCCTGTGATATCTATGAAAGCAATCAGTTTGGTCTTTATTGGAGTTTCCAGCTCATAAGCATGAAAATAACGAACTAAAATAGGAAGTAGCTTAACATGTTTATGATTAGATGTATCGCAAGACAATGTTACGAAGCTGACATATTTGAGGCCATTTTTTAGTTCATCAATAGCCCAAGGATCAAAAACATTGGTAATTATGGATTTACACTTTGTTCTTGCACAGGAAAATTGTTTCGTTGAAAATTTCTTTTGTAGAATTGTTGTACAATCCATACTGCGGAAACTATGATTATGAAGTACAGTATGATATGGGAAGGTTCCTTCATGAACAGCTAGAGTGTATTCATCTTTTGAGGGTTCTGTTTTACAAAAATAATTTGTCATACACCCAGACTGAGACTTACAATGCAGCGCATCCTTATGCTTTTTTGTCTGTAGATGATCAGTTATGATGTCCTTCCACCACTTGCTATAGAAAACTTTGAACTACATATATTACATTTCGCTAGTGTTCCATCCTCTAAAATTGCTTGTATAATAAATGAAAATTCAGCTTTCAGCGAATCACTAAAATGACACTTACGTTTTTTGGAAAGCATTGTTTTTATGCAATAGACGTCCACTGATCACAAATAGAAAACACGACTGCACTGTACTGTAATTACACTCGAACTGATTTGAAAATTGGCCGGGAAAGATACTTTGGCGGGAGATGTCAGGAAAGGCAGGAGTGGGGGAAGAGAGAGAGAGAGAGAGTGTCTGCTTTTTTTTTTAATTAAACCCATCCCAATAGAAGTCAGTGACTGGAATAGAAGTGATGTAGCACTGCGCTTCAAGAGTTCAAAGAGATATATCCGACACAACGCGTCCAAGTCTTCTCTTTTATCTTCCTGCTAATGCCGCTCTGTCTGGGATAAAGAAACACAACTCAGTAACGTCTTGAGTCCTAGTGATTATTTTAAAAGAGGGCCGATTCCGTGTATGAATATTTATTTATTCACTGAAATCGGGGACAAATTTCTTTCGGGGACAACTTCTACACTTCGGGGACTGTCCCCGAAAATCGGGGACGAATTGTCACCCTAGTGTAGAACGTATTGTACCAATGTAGTCCTTGTATTTAGCGGCGTGGTGCTGTGTAATGCCGTCTAAAATTATACTCTTTATTTACAGACAACACTTGCAAACACACAAGGCACTGCAGTTTGCTATCATTTTTGTTGATAAATTAAAAAAAATCATGTTCCCATTTCTCATTGAAAAATCTGATTTTGTCATTTAATTGACGTTTATTGCTCATATTATACCACGACCGAAGCAACAGACAATGAAAGCACAGATTACAACAATAGCACAGTTTTCTGTTAAAAATGGAACTGTTCAGTGTAACACGACAAAATCAGAATGATCAGACCGGATATATAATTTTGACTGATGAAAAGAGGATTGGAGAGAAAAAAACTGAAAGTAAAATAATTGTGGGGTGAATGTGTTGGGGAGGAGGAGGTGGTTGACTGACAGTATTTCTTGGCGGAAACTGTTAGAACTCGCCAAAACGAGAGTCGGTTCTAGAACCATTCGTCGGCTTCTTCCTTTGTTTCAGTCGATCGCAAGATGATCAAACGGAATAAAAGGATGGGTCGGGAATGGCGGGAAGGCGACGTTAAACTAACTACTAAAGTGTTTCGAGTGTTAAACATAGGTCTACTTGTACTATTATTTTTCTTTGATTTACCTCGGATGTTTCCACCAATAATTATACTCTATTTTAAACAAACTACTAGGGAATATTTGAGTTAGCTTTCTCCACGGTAGAAGTTAATGTAACACATTTTTAATCAATTTTACCCAGGACCTTTTGCTAAATGCAACCTGATTTAATTTTTATCCACCGCGGGCCAAAAAAAGGACGTCGCGGGCCACTTGTAGCCCCGCGTGCACCTTATTGGCCATCCCTGATTTAGATAGTTGAAATGTATTTTTTTCTATTCTGTATGTGTGGACGTTCAGTCTACAGAGACCTGATTTGAGTCGTAAGTTGGAAGTCTGCTGTTACCTCCTTTAGGTTCAGGATAAGATCTCGTTATGAATTTACTGTTTGTTCTAGTATGCCATGCATTTCTATTTATTTCTTTAATCCGTGCTTTTGTTCTCTATACTGTTACACTGTATAAAATATTGTATTCCACGATCACCTGCGTTTGATAGTATGCCAGCCTTTTAATTGCCGGCTATACCACAATATACAGGGATCGAGATTGTAGTGCCAGTTTGTTTGTGGTAGTTACACGATTTAGTTATTTACAATCTGTTTTGTCAGAGGAGTTTCTAGTTTGCTTTGGCAGCATGTAAACAGACATGCAGTCACGTAAGAAATTGATATTTTTTTTCAGGTGTTGTATGTTCTTTGATAATCTTTATGACGATCAACATTTTCAGGAGGATGTGGACTTCCGGTCAATATGGCGGATCGGCAGCGGGGACCGTTAAAGGCTGTGTCTGAAAAGTGTTCCTTGTTGCAGTTTCCTCATATTCCAAGTCTGCCTTGCTGCCGGAGCTACTGAGTTAAGTGCTCTGTACACACCATGAGCTGTGCGTTTCACCCGTTTTGATCGTGTTTCGATATTGCAATTGCTTACAATGAATGATGATATTGTATGACAGGGAACAGATGGCTGTGTTCACTTTCTGTGCGGTTTCGCATTATTTTTTTTGGCGTGTGCTGAGACTGCTATGATGGGAACTACAGCTACCTTTATTTGTTTGGGAGATGTGATATTAATTCGGATGATTCCATTGGCACGGACGGTTGAGCAATTATGGATTTTTAATTCGTTTGCAGTGGTGCTGAGGCCTTCCATAACTATAACCATGATTATCATTGTGGCGTCTTGGATTCTTTCAAGTTCTGCTCTGTATTGTTATTGTTATTGGCTATGGAAGGCCTCGGTCTCACAGCAACGAATTAAAATCCATAATTGCTCAACCGCCCGTGCCAGTGGAATCATTCGAATTAATAACACATCTCCCAAACAAAGAAAGGTAACTGTAGTCCCCATCGTAGCAGTCTCAGCACACGCCAAAAGACATAAGGCGAAACCGCGCAGAAAGTGAACACAGCCAACTGTTCCCCGTCATACGATATCATCATTCATCGTAAACAAGCGGGATATCGAAGCAGGATCAAAACGGATGAGACACACAGCTCACGGTGTGCACAGAGCACTTAACTCAGTAGCTCCTGCAACAAGCCGGATGTGGAATATGAGGAAACTGCAAGAAGGAACACTTTTCAGACATAGCCTTCAATGGTTCCTGCCGCCTATCCACCATATACCATGGGAGTTTACGTCCTCCCGAAAATGATGATCGTCGTAGCACTTTATGATGTTAGGTCATCATTGATGACTCCAATTCCAAACATATAGACACACAGTGGTGGTAAGTTATCATTTCCAATCCAACAGAAGTCACATGACCTGTAGTTAGTAAAAACACAATTGATGATGTTCTCCGTTCCCTTCTTGTAGCTGCCGCCACACGATCACTGATGTCTCATTAACTTGGACATCATTCAAGAACAATGTCAGATGAACATTCCATAGATATGGCTTTGCTGATGAAGTGCTTGGTGCAACAGTTGTATCAATCATAGTGGAGGCTCCTGGTATGTGGTCATTAATATCACAGACGGCACATGATGTTGTTATATTCAGAATTTCTTTCAGGGGTGTAAATATGTGGCACACACATGGAGAGTGGTTTGTGGTCACAGTAATCCCATTAAAGGCAATTCTAGGGTAGCATGGCATAGCTGTTTCAGAACAGCACAATCCTGTGATGTTTTCTGTGTTCGCTCTAAAGCTGCTGCTGCTACCCAATCCTGACCAATTATAGTTGTGGACATTATTCACTTGCAATGACAAAACTGCTTTGTTTACATCTTAAACCTCTGGAAGCGAATCATTTATGGGACTAATAATACAATTTAATCTTCCATCGGGGATATCTTCATTGAGTCCCCAAAAAAAGTTCTTTGGTTAAAAAAGCACATATGCTTTTGAGTTAAACACAAAATGAGCCCACTTCATAGATTCAAAATGATCCCTGCCAATGCCATCCGTTTGCACAAGTTAGGTCCTTAGCTACCAATGTCACAAACTAAGCCATCAAATTAACGACTTTATCTACAGCGAAGGTTAACGAACTGTGAACAAACATTTATGTTCAAACCCCTGAATACATTTTCAAAAATCTGCCAACTCGCTGCAATAACATTTATCGTGGTATTCAAAGTAAACATTGCTTAGTCCATAGCTCGAATATAAATAAGCTGCAATTTTTTTCATTCTGCTCTGTAGTTTGTTGAAAGCGTGCTCATCGCTTATGATGAAACTATTTTGGTGTCGCTTGATATTTGTATTGGAATGCGTGGGCCTCCTATTTTCCTTGTTTCTATTTATGATCTATCTATAAATACAAATGCCGACTATGAGGCTCAGTACTGACTCTTAAGATATTCTAGCACCTTTGTTTGTTCTTACAAAACAGTCGCAAATCCTGGAACGGTGCAATTCACTGAACATGTACTATCTGTGTAAAAGTAGGGGGCTTCCAGTTCTTCCCAATGTTCTTTTGTTTTTGTTTTAGACGTCGTTCAAAACGTTTGAATTGTTCTTCTACTGTTAGGATTATCTTCTTACATTCACTGCGGTGGATATTGTCTAAATCCTAGAGGCCTACAGCGGGAATAGTGGAGGATTTTAATTTCTTTGTTGTTTAACACCACGGGATTAGCTGAGAAGGTAAACTGAGCACATGTGGGTTTGCTCGGCATGCGATATCCACCGAGTAAAATTAAACTAAACATTCACTCAATTTCAGTACTCCTGCCATAATCGCTACTGATCTGCTGACTCCTGTTATTATTCTGAGTCCTGAATCTGTAATTTTATCAAGCGTCTGGAACTGTATGTTTCATGCTGTCGTATCTGCGCTCACTCTATATTCGTATTCATAATCTGAAATGATGCCGCGCTGGTCGCTGTCACGGAACACACTTGACGCGCTACTGCATCAACTTGTACAGTTCTGTAGCCAAGAGTTCTGACGTTACCTTCAGCCAACAGAAGTCTAATTTTCTCTGACAACCCCTGAAACATTATCGTATAATGTTAGAAGCTACAGAACAGAAGAAGAAAAGAAATAGCCCCGTTATACCTTGAATGTGCCCTTTAGGGAATATGGAAGTCATTATTAATGTCCACTGCACACTTTTGTATAATGTGTTAAGTACCACTTCAGGCTGGTTCTTTTTCCTAGGTAAAATGTCCGGTTCAGATATTACAGTGGTCGAATCTAGAAACATGTATGTTGGAGTTTCAAATACGATCGCGGCGTCACAGACTGAACATTATCGTTAACATCGGTTGATCCATCGTTATTGATAATCTCTCTGAAAAAAACGGAGCTGTAGAAATATAATTGGTATTATCTTACAAACCTAATCCGGTCTATCAAAGATTTGTGTGCGAAAAAATTATGCTGACGACACGATAATCAAATGTTGCTATGTGAGAACTGTTTGCCTTCTCGGGCTGACTGCTCAATATCGACATAGAAAATGTCAATTTTACTGATAACTTCAGGTTGGAAAGCCATTAACGTTGATTATATCTGCTCGATTGTATTTCATTCTAATGGACTTCATTGATAACTGGCCTAAAGGATCGGGAGCATTAATTAAAGAAATTGAAAACTTCGTAAAGAACAGACCACAACACAAGTGTGGAGATATGACTGGAGTAACTAATAAAACAGTCGGATTCTACAAAGATGCACAATTTAAATGACTAAACAGAGCTTTTGCAACAAAATGGGGAAACAAGATTTTCCGAAATTACTGTTTAAAAAAGACAAAAACAAAAAAACAACTAACCAAGCTATGTCAAGCTGGAAAGATTATTCATTATCTTTATTATAGAGTGCCATCTCCGCAACGAAGGTTGGCTACCATGGAGCGCCATTCTGCTCTGTCTCTTGCTTTGATGGTGCAGGTTGTCATAGGCTGGTTTGTCCATCTTTTGATGTTACTCGTCCATGTTAGTCTTGGTCAGCCTCTGCCTCTTTTACCTTGTATTATCCCCTCCAGTATTACTTTTAGTAGACTGTTGTGCCGTTTAACATGGCCCAAAAATCGCATTTGTCTTGTTTGAATTGTGTTTAGTAGTTATCTTTTCAGTTTTAGTTGCTTTAAGACATTATCGTTTGATTCTTTTTATTCCATCCAATTCTACCTATTCTTGAAAGAGTATTGAAAATAAAATAAAAAAAATTCTGGAACAAAAACTTAGACTATTCAGAAAACCACAGGAATAGGATTCAGTTTCGAAACTGGAAAGTAATTTGAAGTACCGATGATATCTTCATAAAACAATTGAGTTAAGCAGCAATTTAATGCGAAAGACAAATACATTTCCCATTTATTGGTTACGATAAAGTGGCATACAGTAAAAAAGAAAGTGAAAGTTTAACAGAGGGATTGATAGGTAGAGGGGGGGGGGGTTAAAAATAAAAGGGTCGGAGACGGACAGAGAAACAAATACACATCGGGTAATAGGCGCAGAAAGAATTATTGTCTTGAGGAAATAAAAGAAAATTATAAGCAGGTAGAAAAATGGTCAGGTGATCAGAGGGTAAGATTGTAAGAAAGTAGATTAGATTAAGAATTTAGAGATCCAAAAGACGATGTGACATGACGGAAAGAATAGCTGGTGTGAGAGATTGTACGCGAACGGAAAGAGTTCTGAGAAAAGATGCCTAGTGTAGACGAGAGTAAAGAACATCGGCACCTGAGTGAAACCAACTGTGACAGCGAGCAAAGGAATTAACAATTCAGGTGAGATGTGTCAGGTCAGAAGACTTATAGGAGTGCTAACGTTAGTGCAGGTCATATATAGAAAGACATACCGATGTTGAATAGGTAAAACGTAAAGTGCCACCTCAAGCTTGGTGGTATAGGGAATATGGTATTAGTGACCATCATTTTTAGAGACCATGATTTTCAGGGTAGTGTTTAGAATTCGGGGTAATGTGGAGAATTCGAGGTAATAGGGAATATAGTATTAGAGACCATGATTTTCAGGGTAGTGTGGAGAATTCGGGGTAATAGGGAATATAGTATTAGAGACCATGCTTTTCAGGGTAGTGTGGAGAATTCGGGATAATGTGGAGAATTCGGGGTAATAGGGAATATAGTATTAGAGACCATGATTTTCAGGGTAATGTTGTGAATTCGGGGTAATGTGAAGAATTCGGGGTAATAGGGAATATAGTATTAGAGACCATGATTTTCAGGGTAATGTGGAGAATTCGGGGTAATGTGGAGAATTCGGGTAATAGAGAATGTAGTATTAGAGACCATGATATTCAGCGTAATGTGGAGAATTCGGGGCAATAGGAAATATAGTATTAGAGACCATGATTTTCAGGGTAATGTGAAGAATTCGGGGTAATGTTGAGAATTCAGGGTAATAGGGAATATAGTATTAGTGACCTTCATTTTTAGAGACCATTATTTTCGGGGTAATGTGGTCGGTATTACGCTCGTGCTGATTTACTTTCCCAGAAAAAATATCCGGTATCCATTTAAGTCCTTGGTGAACCCGGTGCTGTCTCTTGTCATTTGCAATCCATTTCACTAAAAACTGAGTTATTGTGGCTCACTCTGGAGTGCAGATAGCTATATATAATGCCGATAAAACCGTTCATGAACACATTAGCCCAGCCTGTGTAAGGAAATTTATGTGAACTAACAAGTCAGTGACAAGGTATTATCTAGAAGGTTGTATATGAGTGTATGACAGAAGAATTTTTACTTTTTGTAGCTGGGTGCACCAGAAAGTAGCCTTGTGTATGTATTCCTGTACTTCAAAATAATTTCACTTTTCTGAACATATCGACTAATTCATTGGTTGTTGACGCACGGTGTTATAACGTAACGTTTATGTCAGACAATGTGAGATAATCTCGTATGGAAGTGACGGATTACTTGATTTATATGACTAAATTAATTACTAACCAAAACATCTGTGCATCAATGACTACCCAATGACCAGGAACACTGCCATTCATGATAATATGTCGAAACTGAGGTAACACGCTGAATCAGACTCCAGCGTGCAAGAACACAACGCGCGAAACTCATTATTTTTAAAGATATATGATCTCTGATATCTGTCACAAGGCTGAACTAAATTGTCCTATGCTGTATGAAGGGGGACATGAATAGAGGAAAATACATTTGTTCACTGTAGCTAGTCAAGTAGCCATCTTGTTTATAAAATGAGTGTCCCTAAGAGAGGTTTGAACCTGGGTAATTCGGAAAGTGGATGAGTGGAGGGGTATCATGCCCTATCGACACGATGCGACAAACATACAGAAGATCCAATAGGCTACAATAAGGTGTATTTGACAATCAACGATAACACAAACTATCTATCTATCTATCTATCTATCTATCTATCTATCTATCTATCTATCTATCTATCTATCTATCTATCTATCTATCTATCTATCTATCTATCTATCTATCTATCTATCTATCTATCTATCTATCTATCTATCTATCTATCTATCTATCTATCTATCTATCTATCTATCTATCTATCTATCTATCTATCTATCTATCTATCTATCTATCTATCTATCTATCTATCTATCTATCTATCTATCTATCTATCTATCTATCTATCTATCTATCTATCTATCTATCTATCTATCTATCTATCTATCTATCTATCTATCTATCTATCTATCTATCTATCTATCCATCCATCCATCCATCCATCCATCCATCCATCCATCCATCCATCCATCCATCCATCCATCCATCATCTATCTATCTATCTATCTATCTATCTATCTATCTATCTATCTATCTATCTATCTATCTATCTATCTATCTATCTATCTATCTATCTGTCTGTCTGTCTGTCTGTCTGTCTGTCTGTCTGTCTGTCTGTCTGTCTGTCTGTCTGTCTGTCTGTCTGTCTGTCTGTCTGTCTGTCTGTCCATTCACGTTTCGAGCCGTAGCCGACCTATCGGTCATAACCCAGATACTCTTTCTCTTATCTAATTTTTTATTCTAGCAGTTTTCAATCTTTGTAGAGATCTTTTTTCAAATCTCGCCATTTGTCTATGTACTGTGCAAGCAAATATATCTCCTTGAGGGAGCCGATTCCTGCTGCTCTTGCCTCGCTGATCAATGTTTTTATCAGTGTCTTTCTGGAACGGCCTCTTTTCCTCTTACCTGTTGTTTCCCACATGAGGGCTTGCTTTGTTATTCGGTTATTATCTCGCATCATCATATGTCCAACATATGACCATCGTCTTTTCTTGATTACTGAAGATATTAGTGGTTGATTGGCGATTTCTCTAATTTCCTCGTTTATTTTGAATTCGTCCCACGCTATACCAAGTATTTTCCTTAGACATTTATTTTCGAATGCGTTCAATTGTGTTTCTATGTCTCTTGTTGTTTTCCAGCTCTCACATGCATACGTAAGGGTTGAAAGTACGTTTGATTTGTATAGTTTAAGTTTTGTGTTTGTGCTGATGAGTTTTGATTTCCACAACACTTCAAGGCTTCTGAAAGACATTTCTGATTTAGCTATTCTGATTCTAATTTCTTTACTTTTATCCCCCTCCCGAGCAATGTGACTTCCAAGATAGATAAAGTGATTGATCTCTTCCACTGGTTTGTTTTCCATGTATAATCTGTCATCTGTTGGAATTAAGCTTTTCATGACTTTTGTCTTTTGATGATTGATCTCAAGCCTAATGTTGCTGCCTATTGATGATAGTTTATTTGTGATGATCTTGTGTGATAGCACAATAGGAACATAATAATATTTTGGAAGTACCACTCAGCAGTCCATCTATGTTCAAGAGAGTTCAACGGTGCTATTTAGAGCTAATTATAACCTATTGAAGCAAATCATGGACAATAGACAAAAAAATGAAAAGAGGATTAGAGGCCACTGAGATAGGATTTCTCAGAAGAATGTTGAAAGTTCCCAGAACCGCTAAAAAGACCAATTAGGACATTCCTCAAAGACGCCAACACAAACAAGGAACTCTTAAAAAAAACCAGAAAGAGACAATCAACATTTTTCTGGCACATCATGAGAAGAGGGGAGTTAGTATATTTGGTTACAACTGACACAATAAGGGGAAAGATAGATCGCGGACGACAAAGAGAGAAAATACTGGACAGCTTTGTCCAGTATATTTTTTTGGCATGAAAAACAGTCAACAACCGAATTTATACGATGCACTGTGGATAGAAAATTGTGGATGGACATGACCGCCTACCCCAACCGGTTTAGCACATGATGATGATGAAGATGATAACTCAAAAGAAAGAAAACTTTATACAAATCCGAATAGAAAAACGTGCTAGTCAGAACAAAAATATCCATAAAGGACAGCAAGTTAAATTCAATTTTCTCAACAATAAAAATATGCACTGTTTGCTTTGTATTAGGTTTGGATGTAAAATAGTGACATTTGATTGTTATTTATGAAATAGTCACCATAACAGGACATTTGAATTATCAACTGTTGACAAATATGCATCCAAATAAAATATGAAAATAAATCGGCTAATAATTGGTTTTTATGAGCCTAGATAAGATCACGTTGATGCATACAGTGGCGTATCTAAAGTCAGTGGAAAGATGGGAGGGCGGTGCACTCTGGATGAAAGTTTGTAAAACGGTACAGCAAAGATGGTGGTGAATGTTACTATAAAAAAAGTGAGACAGTTAATTCTTACATTACTAAATCGATACAAGCAAAGGTGAGGAGGCCAGTGCGTTTATCCTCACAGTAATAAAACATATCATATACACATGAGAAAGCCAGTCTTATTGTTCCACAGTATTAAAAAAATGAACTATTTGTACATCGTTTAGTTTAGCACATCACTTATGTTACTCTGATTCTCTCAAAAAAAGAGGAGCGGCATTTCAAAAGTAAAAGAGGGAATAATCAACATAAATGAAAGTGTCATCATCTAGCTGCTTGTCCATGTTGGAGCTGGACTACCATGACCGATGTTCTGAAGCCTTCTCTGACCTGCGCGAAATGTCCATCATCTGCAGCAATCAATCCCAGCTCCTCTAGGATATAATTCACCCACATTCTAGCTATTCATCTCCCTCGTTTACCTGTGACTATGCTTTCCATAATCTTCTTACCTAGGCCATAATGTCACTTTACATGACTCAAATATTTTATTTCCTTTCCGGACTGGTTGGTCTGGAGGCAAGACACTGGTCTTGAGGCAGAGAGGTTGTGAGTTTAAATCCCGCTGCACCAGTTAAGATTTTTACTTATGATTTCCCTCAGCGGCAACAACTCCTTGTCTCAGCAGTGAGGCCCGGCTTGAAACGTCAATTACTCATAGACGGGGGGGGGGGGGGGGAAATTAGTACATACGAAAATGGAATTATCTACCTGTGCGACAAATGACCATTTCGCACTCGGCTGACAGGAAAGATGAATTAACCTTCAAAATTCAGTTCCTAGTCTCTAGGAACTTCGTCAGAGGTGAAAGCTGGCGAACGCCGACAAAAAATTAATCTTTATCTGCCAGTTTTCTAGAATTTTACGTTCTTGCAAAATTGACATGTTTTTCCCCCTCTGTCAAGGATAATATGAGTGCTCTTCTGCAACATTTGCATTCAAAGGCATTGATGTATTTTCCAGCAAATCTGTTGATTGTCTATATTTAACTGCAATATGCGCTTATGATAAAACACACGCTCTTGAAAACTAGGTTTGTTACTATATTAGTTCCCTAACATATGTTGTGCAGTTGTTTTAATTTATTCATGGCTATATTATGTTTTATTTTCGTGTATTTGATAGTGTTCTTTGGTTAGTTATGAGCGGTTGTTATAAATGAGAGGGAAGCAACAAAAATATAATAACGGCACGTCAGTAAATTAGAGAGTAACAAAAATAACAGCATAAGCGTAAATGAGAGTGTAACAAATATAACAGGGTAGAAAAAACTGTAAGAATGTAAAAAAGTGAAAAGAAAAGGATGTATAAATGCAAAATAAGTACATCGACTAGGTCGTTGTTAGAATCCGCCTCTGGTTGTATGCACTGCTTTGACATTCCACTGAGATTCCCCTTGATTTGGCTTCCCTTTTTCACTGTACTTCTGTCGGCAAATTGACTTCCATTATCAGGCTTTCGCTACATCCCGTCATTTGGTTTCATTGTGAGGATTCTTATAGAGTCGGGGCTAGTAGACGTGGCTTTTGCTGCATTTGTTAAAAGTCGGTAGGGGCGTACTCCTCTCTGACTTGACAATCCGGTCACGTTCGCGTGATTTTGAAGTTTCATTAGCCACAATAAGAGGTTTGAAATGAGGGAACTCCTGGTTTAATTCAACAGTTCTTCTCATTGTTTCTTCTTATTTGTCTCCTCCGCATTCTTCTTCCTGTTCATACTCAACTTCTTTTTATCTTTCGTCTGCTTTTTTATACTCCTCTTCCTTCTTCTTCATCTTTTTTCTTGTTATTCATCTTTTCTTCTCCCATTTCTCCTTCTTTATCTCCTTCTTCACTTTCTCTTGTACTCTGTTAGCAATCAAGATAAATGCGATAAAACTAGCTCTCCGACTACTTGATCATTTGATGTTGCTCTATTGTTTTCTGAATGATTCCTCTTCACCGTAACATTATTTCGGACTTTCCGTTTTTTATGTGGAACTTGGTTGATATGGAATCTCAAGAAATCCTCTATGTGGAACTTGGTTGATATGGAATCTCAAGAAATCCTCTATGTGGAACTTGGTTGATATGGAATCTCAAGAAATCCTTTATGTGGAACTTGGTTGATATGGAATCTCAAGAAATCCTCTATGTGGAACTTGGTTGATATGGAATCTCAAGAAATCCTCTATGTGGAACTTGGTTGATATGGAATCTCAAGAAATCCTCTATGTGGAACTTGGTTGATATGGAATCTCAAGAAATCCTTTATGTGGAACTTGGTTGATATGGAATCTCAAGAAATCCTCTATGTGGAACTTGGTTGATATGGAATCTCAAGAAATCCTTTATGTGAAACTTGGTTGATATGGAATCTCAAGAAATCCTCTATGTGGAACTTGGTTGATATGGAATCTCAAGAAATCCTCTATGTGGAACTTGGTTGATATGGAATTTCAAGAAATCCTCTAGAGGTGGACAAACAATTCTTGCCGTTGTTGTATCTGAATATAGTTCACAATTGATCCTAAACAGATTCTTTCCTGCGTGATATCATTGGAGATTTTAGATCACATGATCAATTCTGCCTCTTTATCAAATGCCTTTTTTCTGTGGTGGCTAACAATTCAGCTTCTACTTGACAGTAGTGACTGGGTATTGTGATGTAAAAATGAAATATCTATGCCACTAGCATTTCACGTATGTCTAATACAGGATGTATTGAATAGGGTTGATATATAAGATTTGTATTTTATGATTTCCACTGTTTTGTGTTGTATGAGAGGGGCTAGCTATCTATAAGTAAAAATAGTAAAGAATCCCGTCACGCCAAGTGGCGCAGAGTGAATATGGTGTTAGTGGCCATAAATTTTACTGACCTTCAGCACATGATTTTTGGGGTAATGTGGTCGGTATCACGCCCGTGCCGCTTTATTTTTCCAGAAAAAAATCCGGTACCCATTTAAGGCTGGGTGAACCCGGAAGCCGTCGCCTAGCTATCTATATGCTTTGTTTATTTTGCTAGTTCGGATATAAATTTCTGTATACTTTTGCAATCGTTAGAAGATATTGTTTTTCTGCTATTTGCATTCTGACACCTGCTTTATAATCTGGTTGTACAACGATATTTAAAACATTTTTCTCTTCTTATTAACAAAACTAATATGAAAGTTGAACCGAATAATTTCATGTTGATTGCTCGACTTTCTATATTCAGAGCATGATATGAAATGCAGTTACTTTGCTGTATCTGTTTTCTTGGCCAGTTCAATTATTTTATTTCCATTCCAGAATTTGACATTTTTGCATTATCTGTCAATGTGGATAGTAAATAGGGGTGGTGATAAAACATATCCTTGTCGTAATTCATATATATCCCATTTGTAAACAGTCCAGTGATGCTGTTTGAATTGTTTGAACCACATTCTGCAGTAGATGTTAAGGCTTTGCCATACTCTACAGAAGTATTTAATTTCTCTAAACTGAGCCATTATTTGTCACAAATATTTTCTATCCACTCTGTCAAATACTTTCGCTAGGTCTGCATGTACAATAAATATGTTCTCAGTGCACTCCATGTCCTGTTCTTAGTGCATTCCATGTCCTGTTCTTAGTGCATTCCATGTCCTGTTCTTAATGCATTCCATGTCCTTTTCTTCTGATAGTTGAAGTGTAAAGATCGCAGCTCTGTAATTTCTATATTTATTTGTAAGCCTTGCATTCGTTTCCAAACTGTGGTTCTAAAACCTATCTTAATCTGGTTACATTTATCTTGATAACAGCTAATGCTTTGTTATTTGAACAAACTCGATTCATCTCTTCGTGTCTTTCTACAATGATATTATTATTGCTAGCTGCTAGTTGAAAAATGTTTTTCTGCCCGAGTTGTATTTCAGAGTGCACCGACGTAACCCCTTGGGCAGTACTTTCATGGCTACATGCCTCTCAGAGCCACCGGAATCTTACTGTAGTGGCCTTGTAAAATATAGTAACTATTGCCCGATGATTTTCACAGAAGCGGTCTATAATTTAGCTTTTATTCTAATTTTTTAATTGGCAGTTGCCGTCTAAAGTAATAAATAATATCTAGTCAACGTTGAACGGATAGCGCTCGTCATGGATGCAAAACCTTCAAGACAACAATAACAGAAGATTATAACGAATACCCTTCAAGTTTCAACATAGTTGGTAGTCCATCAGTCAATGGAGTTTTTTCATTTTAGTAACTTAAGTCATCTTATTTCTCTGCTACTGATATTATTTACAAACGTTACAGCTTATGACTTATCGCATTTATGAGTTATGTGGACAGTACTAAACTAAGCCGATAACTCTAAGAAAAAAAAAAGGCACAGCAAATACAAAAGCTGACCAACTTTGAATTTTTTTCGCGAAAAAAAATTCACCACATTTGAAAATCTGCAAAACATGGACATGACTAACTTAGCTTGTTAAGAATTGATAAACTCTAACCCTCCCCCTACCCCACCCAAAAACAAATAATTAAATTAATTTAATTTAATTTAAAAAAAGGAAGTAACTGTATACACTGACAAGGAAACTAGCGGGATCATAATTCCATAGATTCTAAACTCGCATTAAACTTCAAAGTCCACACACAAGCATGAAATACAATGCTTTTTGTGGCTGGCAAGATGCCATTATCATTGCGAATACATTATACGTGAATATTATTTGTGTGTCTGTGTAGTCTGATCTTGTTATCGTGCTCTGTGTTATTAAATTCTCTGATGTTATGCCAGCTCAAAAGCTTATAACTACAACTGGGTTTAACACGGTCAACATTTGTTTGTTATATGCGACATCAATTACTCTCTTTTAGAGAAACAACCGACATGTTTCATTTATTTTATTAACTTTTTCTTTTGCCCCATTGCTTGTACCGTGAGTTGTTGCAAAGATAAATCATGTGTAGCTTGATTTGTCATTTTCAATGTATTTAGTGGTTTTCTGAATCCATCTATTGACCTTTTCCTTTGGTCGTCCGTCCGTTGTCCTCTCGTTCTCATGTTTTAACACGGTCTTTGAAGACACCATAACCAGTCAATGGATTAAAAAAACACACACATTAGTTTAATGAAGTTCTGGACAATGGAGAATCCAGCTAAGAAGATAGGAAAGACAAATATATAAACATACTTAATGAGTGTGTTTGTTGTTGTCGTGAAAGAGTGTGTGTGTTTGAGAGAGAGAGGGAGAGAGAGAGAGAGAGAGAAAGGATACTGAGAAACGCAGAGGAAAGTCACCGTGTGAAGCCTAGAGATGACTAAAAGTAACGATTATAGAGAAACAAAACTGTCTTCTTCCAACCGGCACGGCACATAGTTATATGCACGCGAACGCGATGATTTATTTGAATCATCAGACTACATGTGGAAACGAGGTGGTTGCTATATATAACCCTTTGAGTCATATCATCTCCAGCATACAGAGAATTCAACTTGAGTAAACGGCTACTTCAGAAATAACAATACATTCAAACTGAGATGAAGTGTGTGGTTGGCGTCTTTACACGTCAGATGCAAGTTGTTTGGAGGCTTCAATACCCTTAAGAATTAATCTATGAAATCAGGAGGACTGGGTAGTCTATAGGCAAGACAAGAAGTTCTCGAGTTCGAACCCCTCCACAGGAGGCTGGTATTTTTATTGACGAATCCATGGATTTTTCTCGGATATACCCAACCCCGGGTCTCTGGGTATTTAGATATGATGTCTAGCCCCCACTCCACCCCCTCGGAAAAAGGCGAACAAATAGAAGAAGATCATGTGTGCACTTGAGCAAGTTAAAGAACCCTTGTCAGTTTAAAGTCGACAAGAGTAGGCAAAAAATGCCCAGGAAAAATATTACATGAACACCCTGGTAACCATAAGAAAAAAGCTTTGGGTTTTATAGGAATGTGTGTATATGGGGGTAAATGCAAATTGTTTGAAAGCCTCTGTGGCTGGATGGTTAGTGCGCTCGATAATGACCACATTGCTTAAGGTTGAATTTCCAGAAATGGTCAATTTTATTTTGGGACCGAAAAGGCTTTAATGTTCACATGCATTCTAGAAATAGGTACCACAGATCAGTCTATGAAATAAGGGCGGCCTCGTGAGATACCTCTCTCATCACCAAACAATATGCCTCTGATCATAGAACAATGGATTACTAGCATTATATTACAATTACATTTATCAAAGCTTGGAAGAAATCTTTACTTTTTCGCTTTTTATTATACACTTTTGTGTGCATCGAATTAGTCGTTTAAAGCCCTTGTATGAATTTGGGCATGTAAATGCTTGGTCTATCAAGTCATCTTTATCAATGTTGCTCTATTTCACGATGTTTCTTCTTCAAAGACCGCATTTACAAGAACTGTAAGGAGCCATAGCTGCGTTTCTCCGTACCGCATACAGCAAGCAGTGATATCTGCAACTTACGGCGTATTACTACCTCGACGTGATATCATATCGTACCGGACTGCCTTCCTTCTGGATCCCAAAATGCTTTTCCAGACCGGTTTAGTCGAGGTCATCTTCGTGGCACAAGGGATAACGCCATAGGGCTCAGATCACATCCTCAGTACATACCCCGGTAGGAAGCAAACTCACGCATTGGTGAAAGCACTGAAGATGGCGTAGCGCCGGTGAAGAACTTGACCAACTGACGGGTTAGTTTCGTTCAAGGATCACCACGTCAAGGTGGTGTATAAACTTTGTAGTTGTTGGTTACCGACATTAAAACCATCATCTATGAGTCGCAAGAAATAATTCAGACCACTTTGCTACGTTTAAACAACCATCCATTCATGTATTCGTCCTTTGGTCGGTCCGCCCGTCCCTCCATACACCAAATTATTCAATTAAAAGTAGCACATTTTACGACAATGTCCATTACAGGTTGTTGCACTGAGCCTACTCAGTATCTTGGAATACAAGCATGCAAAGTTCTGCTACAAACAAAATCGTCGAAGGGAGATATAATTTGAGATATTTTTACTCTTCTGTTGGCCTCTACTTCTGTTATGTTTTCTAGTGTTTCTAATATTCCATCAAACAACCTTTTTTCCCCACGAGTAGCATGACAATGGAGGTGATGGCAGTGACCAAGGCATTCAAATGGTTAGAGTCACAAGACTACATCCACGCATGTATACTGAGTGATTCGATGAGCATGATAAAAAAAGTGGAGGCGGGCTATGTACGCATGCAATGGGTAGAGTCGTTGCAGAAATCCAAAATACGTAAGGTCACCTTTGTATATGTCCCTGGACATGCCGGAGTACGGGGAAATGAGAGAGCGGACAGGTTGGCTAGCTGCGCTGTCGTTGAGGACGGGCAACCGATGGATCGGGCGGACATCATCAATGCCCTTCGAGATGTTGGAAGAGCACAGGACTTCGACAAACACAGATCAACGTCACTTCTTCGGATGATGGAAATGGAAGTTAAGATGGGCACGGCCAGAAATGAGAAACTTGGTGGCCGTGTAAGAAGACTTATCAACCAACATAGAACTGGAGTCGTCAGTCGCTGGACACTGAGGGAATTGCTGAGGAGGGGATCTGAGCACCTATGGACATGTTCGGAGTGCAATGATGATGACCCGCAAATAACTCAATAACATTTTTTCGTGGTCGGCCCATGAGTCTAGTGTTCTCGCAATGTTTACTAGAGATGGCACTTTGTGTTGTGTTTTGAACACTCGCTTCGTGGTAATATGACTATAATTTACTGACTCCATGAACATTATTGACAAATATTTCGCATAGGGAAATTGTTTGATAAGGTTCGGTTTATAGAGAAAATTGGGCAATGAGGGCGAGTCTATGGGAGCAATAGAGCGATGAGAATCCATGTGTAGAGCTATGGGAGCAATGAATATGAGATTATAGACAGAAAGGGGAGATTCAAATGAGTTTATTGAGACAAGAGAGCAATGAGGATGTGTTTATAGAGATTATGAAATGATGATAAATTTATAGAGCCCATAAAACGATGAGTATATGTTTATCTTACTACCTCAACAATGAAGGGATAAGGATATAGCGAACGAAGAGGATATGTCTTTGGAAAAAATCAAAATACGTGATTGCAAACAATTGTGAAATGAAGCGAGGGATGAGAGGATTAGTCCTGATAAATGATTGGGTAGGACGTGTTTTCAGGAAACAAGTGAGTGATTACAGGTTAGTTGCTCCAGACAGTGAGTGACCGTGATTAGTTTGTGTAAACACGAGAGCTGCTATAGTGCGTTCACAAATGTTTGCCGTTGCAATTTATTTTATGTCTCAGCAATTACTTACCCTAGAAACTTGTTTTTTGTTTGTTTGTTTGTTTGTTTTTTGCATAGGGTCCAGTTTTTGTCCCATCCCAAACATTTATATCACAAATATTATGTAGTCTGCACAGAATTATTCAAACCGTCATTTTCATTTTTATTGTTATCATTTGCTTATTTATTATGGTGCATCAACACATGTACTTTACAGTATTGCAGTATTTTTGTTCTGTTTCACAAATCAGAGGCGTAAATGCAATTGTTCCACGGAAGTATTAAGTTCATTTACAATTTATAAGAAATTAGCATTCAGTTTGTTTTCAATACAATGATTTCATAGAGCCTTTCACATAGAAAACATTATTTAAGTAATTATTCTTTGTGCTTGGCATTATCACATGTCTTTAATCATTTCTAGTAGCTAAATGAATTGGAACGTTACATTGTTCCACCTACCTATATAGTCAGCGGTATTTTTTATTCAACATCTAATACTTTTCAGGAAATAGGGATATTTGATCGTCTGAAGTAATTATATGGATCAACTCACGCTATTCAGAATCGGATGTGTCGAATACGTTGATCAATGCTGTTGGTTGAATGAAGCGCACACCATCTATCCGCCAATAATCTTCTTCCTCATTCATTACATGATACTCACATTTGATCCAGTGTAGTTTGTCAATGTCCGAGAGGGCAGTAAAATCAACCTGATGTACATCTCAAAGTAAACTAAATGTGTTGCATTCACGTGCCACTTTACCCTAACCCTTGCCCAAACTATTTCAAATGTGAATGCTACTGTGGTAATCGTAACCACCTATGACCAAGCCCCTGTATTATTTGGTCGTTATTGAAATCATAAACCTTGTGTGCATTTTTACAAGCGACAACAATTCAGGTATCATGTTCATTTGCGTAAATGGAATCTACTTCTTTGTTAACCACATTTTAATCTCATATTTAGTACATGATGATGTTTGCTTTCTTTCATTCCATTGCAACAGCACTATGGAAGCCAGGAAAAAATTTAAAAAAAAAAAAAAATTGGTATGTTAGAAGCTTTACGTGATAAGTGGACGACACAGACTAAACTAATCCACTTATCACGTAAAGCTTCTAACATACCATTTTTTTTTATTTTTTAAATATTCAGCTTTACTGCAGCTTCGCATTTTTATGCATTCATTTGCATTTCTTTGCCTTAACCCCTCACTATGGTAGCCATCTCGATAATATTTGGTCACTAACACCGAGAGGATTTTTTTTTGTTGTTCTTTTCTCAGAGTTCGAATTGCAATGAAACTTCTTTTCATGTTTAGGCTAATTGTAAAATGTTGATATATTTTCCATGTATGTTCTTGAGAGTAACGATTCTGAGTTCAAGGCTATCCCGATGAGAAAACAAATGATGAGTTGTGAAGCGCCACTGAATACTGCAGCACAGAATTTGAAGAAAAAAAAACTGACGTCAAATTACAGCGTGTTTGTGAGTTCACGATCATTATGTTCTAGTTCGTTCATAATTTTCTTGAAAGAAACGTGATTTGAGTTATCTTCAACGACCGGGTGAAGTCCGCCTATGGTGTGTAAAACTTATAAATAGTTATCAAGTAAAGATTATGATAAGTTTATACCACTCTAAGAAGCAAACATCTTTCCTAATTACATGATCAGAGTGGCGGGGGATGGAGAGGATTCTAACATTGGCGTTGACCATGATATCAATATAACTATTTATTTGGACCATTTTTACTTCACCGATGATGAGTTATATATTTTTCAAAAGGAAACATTTGTGAGCGCGCTATAGAGTTAATTTGTGACAAACCAGCGATAACGTTAAGTTCATTGAATTTATAAAATATCAAAGCCAGCGGTTTAATGCATATTTATTTCTTCATTATGATGGGGTTCATTAAGTACAACATATCCTGATCTATATTCTTCGCATTATGTTATTATTTAAGAATAACTCAGCATGTTTTGTTATGTTCTTGTCGATATATATTTGCTCACACCAGCTACATAATTGTACAGCAAAGCTGGCATTGTAACCGAGATTTTAAAATAAACACACAAATGGCTTGCATTTACAGGCTTAAAAGCACAATTTCTATCCTTCTGACATTCTTTCTTTCTTTGCTTTCTGTATTCTTTATTTCGTTTGTATATTTAACCATGTATTAGGACAGTTGGGGTCACGTTTTAGTTAGTGCTTAATTTTCTTTCTTTATTCTTGTTGCTATAGTAGCCGCAACCCCCCCCCCCCCCCACACACACACACTTTTTTGTCCTATGAAAATCTCATGCTCACATACGTTTACAATTAATATTTTATTGTCATCTTGCAAGCTTTCGTAGCTAGCTGGTTGTGCACGATCTGTAGGTGTTGTCTTAGTCCGTGTTTGGTCCATGTATTGATTGATTTATTAGCATTGTAGACAGTGTTCTATGATGACAGTTATCTTCGCCTACTGGAACCAAAGTGAGTGTAGTCAAGACGCTTTCTTCTATTAGTCTCTGACGGGTCTCATAGCTACTGAATATGCCAACATTGTAATTAGCTAAATGTTAAAGGAAGGTTGTCAGTTGTAGGCACTATTGCCATCATCTTGTAACTTTCCTTGCTGGAGCATGACTCGCATGGTAGCTACTCTGATGTTGTCTCTGTCCTGTGCAAGATGTCTCGCTTCTTTAGAAGTAAATTCCAGATCGTCTATGACATCTTGCACACATTTTCTTTGCGGACTCTCTCTTTATTTCTCTCTCTCTCTCTCTCTCTCTCTCTCTCTCTCTCTCTCTCTCGTTCACTTGGGGTTATGCATTTCTTAATTATTTTCTCTGGACCATTATGTCATTCTACATGACCGACATGTTTTATTTGTTCTGTTTCACGTTAATTATCACTGTGTATTTGTTCTGAATTTAAGTCTACCGATTCTATTAGAAACTACCATCTTATTTAAAACAGTCCATCATTTCAACCTGACCACTTGATTTACCGGCCAGTCACATCTTCATCACATCCTCTCTCTCTATTTACACCATTTGCCCCCCTTGAACATTTTGAAAATGTGTCCGTCGTTTACAATACAATTCTAAATTTAAATAAATTCTGTCGTAAAAATATATTTTCTATGATAGAACGAAAGTAAAGACAGGCCAGAAATACGTTTATCCAGCATATCTAAATGAACTGTAGTAGTTCAGGGTTTACACGTTGTGTTTAGATGAACTAAGTAATCGTTTGTTTGCCCTGAGCATCGTGAGTTTCTCTCCTCTAAGCAGTAATCTGATACCCTTATGTGTTGCTGTGGTGTTTAATGGACGAGAACTAAAAACGTTAGAATGTAGTTGATGTTAAAAGGAAAATAATAAAACACAAAAATATGGATGCAGTGCAATGAATCATAGTTTAATTAAATAACATCCAAAAAAGAATAACTTGTTAAAAAGTGAAATCTAGGAGTAATAAAGATGTACTGGCAGCAAAAAAAGAAGTGAGAAGAACTGTTAATAAACTGGAAATGTTTCAACAAATAAAATATTATATCAAACTAGTATGTGTAGGACTACCACCATTGCATTTGTTTAAATCATGCATATGCTTACTTGCTTGCGTTCGCCTGATGAGTAAAGTATTCTAGAGTATTCTTGTAAACTATAGAATTCCTCTTCAAGATCCGCCCTTAAAAGGACGTTAAGCGGGCGTGTCTGCGTTGTGTTGTGGTTTGCAGTATAACTGTGATATTTGCGCCTTTTGGCCCAACACATCCGACTTCAGCACGACATTTTTGAGTACCGGGTTGTCTTCCCTCTTCGATCCCTACTCGCTTGGCCAGACTAGACAGGTTAGTCTGTTACTAGAGACACCGCGGAGAGGTGGAGCAGGATCTGGATGGTTTTGGTTCACCGATCCTGGCGCAAGCCATCAGCTGTGGGTCACTGACAACTTCCAGCTCTGGTGCTGTGAGGCGCCTTCCAAATCATGCATATTAAGATTACGCTAAAATCCGTAAAGGACATGTCCGAAACATCTATCGGCGGTCATAATATAAGCAGCCTAATGTATGCTGATGGCAAAGTTAAAAGTGCAAACATTATTTTAAAAATATAATTGGCACTATATTGATGGAAAGAAAAATAAAGGTATTAACCTCATCAGCAAAAAGACAGAAGTGACTGTCTAACAAGGAAAAAGACATCTCCTAAATACCCAATTAAAGTAAATGAGGCAGTCCTGAAACATGTCAATGAATTTAAATGCCTCCCGAATGATGCTAACTGGAGATGGTAGACGCACAACAGAGGAGATATGTAAAATAATGATATGAATGACAGCATTCTGATGAACAACAAAGATGTTATGCAATCTATTTTTGTTACAGGAGTTTAAAAAAAAAAAAGAAAAAGAATCCGGTCTTGACATATGGATGCGAATCATGGAAAATAATACATCAGGTAAAAAAAATCACTGCAGGTCACAGAAATGTGATTGTATAGCCGAAGAATATTGATAATACAACGGACAGCTAAACAGAGTAATGATGTTATCCAACACCACAAGGAAACAATCATCATTTATCATTTGATGGCCATGTCATTACTTTTTAATCCCTGAAATATATTATTACAAATGATATTATTAAGGTAGAAAAGACAGAGGGTTCAGAGAAAAAATACACACGACAGTTTAAGCGAAAAGCTCGGTAGGAATTCAACAGCAAAACAAATTAATAACAATGGACCATTTTTGAGAGTCATGTTCATCTACACCAACAGGCACGGTAAGTGAAGATGTTGACGATGATAATGATGACGAGGATGAAAGTGACATCGGTAATAATGGGAAAGAGACGTCAATAGATGCAGATATAACAATTATTGTAGTTAGTTGTTATGGACTAGTTATATCTTGTGTAGGTAAGAAACATCGATACTAAATGAGAAAGCAGATAAATTGGTGGAATAGAAAATTAAATAAATAATGAAGTTTTGAAACAAATGAACATGAATACGGAATTATTTAACATAATTCGAACAAGAATTCTGAAAGTTAGGAACGATAAGTAAAACAGAGGAATAAACTGGCCCTCCCTAGACTTCTAAATAATAAGAACTTGATTTCCCGCTTTTCGGATCAACGCAGTTTGTTTAAATTTGAAGAACAGTCACACTACTCGCTTGTATTCTTTTATTAAAGTGAGATTAACTCTAGTAATTCCTTTATTTAATTATGCTTCATGCTGCTTTCTTGTTATGATGTTTACATGTTTCATGATTCTTTTCTATACACGGTTTCGTAACTGGTATTTTCCGTCTTGTATTGCTATATGACTAATCATGCTGTATGTACAGATGTATTTGCATAACGTTAGATATCTCTGGCAACTGTGTAGTTTTCTTCTGATTTTTACAGATTTGGTTCGCCCCGACAATGACCGTTAGGTCCAATTGTTGATTTGTAGTTCAGTCCTGTGTTGTTCGCTGAAAAATTATGTTTGTTGTCTTTTAATAAAATAGCGTTACATAGAACGTCATTGACTAGAAAAAAACATTTGGCAGAGTAAATAGAGAACAACTGTGGGAGATACTAACAACATACGGAGAACAACTGTAGGAGATACTAACAACATACGGAGTAAGCCAACATCTAACCAACCTAATTAAGAGTCTCTACATCAACAGCAGCTGCACAGTCAGAACAGCAGCAGGCTACACGGACCACTTCAAAGTTAAATCAGGTGTATGACAGAGGTGCGCACTACTACTACTGTTTATTACATACATGGACTATATATGCAAGTTAGCCAACCCATGAGAGACAGAGGAGATCAACGAGCTTTTATTTGCAGACGATCAGGCACTAGTACATGAAACAATAGAAGACCTACAAGAACACCTCTGTAGACTCAACAGCACAGGCTCAAAATACAACATGAAAATCAACATAAACAAAACAGAAGTCATGAATGTCGCAAAAGAGAAACAGAACATGAACATAACCATGGAAGGCAAGCAATTAACACAAGTAAAAGAATTCAAAAATCTAGGAAGTTTAGTGACAAACAACAATTTACAATTAGCAGAGATTGACTCAAGAAGCAACACAGCTTGTCAAATTATTGGACAGTTACCACCACTATTGTCCAACAAGGAAATAACTCTAGAGACAAAAGGGGCACTCTGTAATACAATCTTCATCCCAACCCTGTGCTACCAATGCCAGACCTGGACCCTAGATGCAAAGACAATAAGAAAAATAACCTCTCCTGAGATTAAATGCGTTAGATGAATAACAGGAAACAGCCCGAGAGACATGATCAGAAATGAAGAACTGAGAAAAAAGCTAGGAATAACCCCGCCTGAGAATATATAAAGAAACAACAGATAAAATGGTTTGGCCACGTGACAAGGCAGAAAGATCAAAATACAACATAACGAGCCCTCAATAAACGTTGCGAGAATACCATACCCAATGGTCGGCCACGAAAACGACGGATAGACGGAATATTAGAAGCACTAGAAACATACCAGCAGCAGTGCCGAACAGAAGCGCAAAAGACAGTAAATTATGTTTCCCCTCGACGCTGAGAAGCAAATGAGGAAGGAAAGAAGAAGATGGGACATTAAAGTTAGAAAATACTTCACTCCAATATGTTTTTTTTTTTGCCATGGACATAATATTCACAGTGTCGACTCGTCGCTCTCGTGCTAGCAGGTGTATGTCATGATCCTATATAGCAAAGATGTTTGAAAACAAAAATGTTACATGAACCCGAATTTGACTTCACTTTCTCTGCACATTTTTATTTTTCCTATCCACAAATATTAATAGTGTCAGACCTAGACGCTAGACTCAAACATACTTAGAGAAAATAGTCACCATCGAAATTATATGTTAGACTCATGACGGGATTCAGTCTGAAAGATAAGATCATAATTTAAGACATAATTTTGAAGAAGAAATCAAGGAATAATACTCGTCTCGGTTTTAAACAAATACGGTTTCAACATATGGAATGTTTTGCCACATAATAAGACAAAAAGGTCTAAATGTGACACAACAAGTAATCAACAGATGCGAGAATATCAGAAATAAGGGTCGATCTAGAACAGGAGAAATCAACAGAAGTGGAAAAGACCTCAAACATCTCCTCTAGATACTGAAAAGCAAATAAGGAAGAAAAGAAGATCCACAATTATACTGAAAAGCTGTGGTTATGTGTCAAGCTAGGTAGGGTCTAGTCATTTCCATTGGGTAACCAATCTCACTCTATATGACTTTTGTAATATTGTCTGTCCTTCTGACTACTAGGGAGCCGCGATAGCTCAGTGATTAGTGAACTGGACTTCAAAGGACAAGAGGTAGGGTTCGATCCCAACCGACGGCTTCCGGGTTCACCCAGCCTTAAATGGGTACCGGATTTTTTTGGGGAAAGTAAAGCGGCACGGGCATAATACCGACCACATTAACCCAAAAATCGTGTGCCGAAGGTCTATACAAATTATGGTTCACTAACACCATATTCCCTATCCGCCACTTGGCGTGACGGGGCACTTTACTTACGTTTATCTGACTACTGGTATTTTTCGAGTCCTGAAGCTTGACTGTTGACTGTAGTACCCTTAATGCTATCGTTCTTGTTTGAAAGGGAACAATTTACTTCTGCTAGAACTTTTTTTTTCATGTTTATTGCAAGAACAAATATCCATATTGTGCTACATACATTTAACTTGACTGTTTTTTCATTAACAGGTACAAGAACAGCATAATATGTCCAGCCATACACAAATTATTGTTGAGTTAAAGTTGTGTAATTAGGGCTACAATAATTGCCCTTTTGTGACACCATAATCATATATTTTCTGCTTCCGCATTTAATGCAGTTAAAAAGAGGCGAATACAATCATTGTACTGATCATTTTGCCCTCTATTGCGTAAATAATCCAATTTTGCTGTTTGGTGGTGAATTTTAATATGAACAACGTGTCCGTCAGTAGACAAGTAGTGCATCGTATAGGGTTTATGTTTTACTCCAAATAAAAAAAAGATACATCATCGTCCTGGTAATTGACATGATGCTCGCCGAACTGTAGCGGAGCGTTATTTTATTGAAACATCTACCCAACAACCTAATCATCTTCTTACAGAACTCCGTTAGTGCACACACACACACTCACACACACTCACACACACACACACTCACACACACACACTCACACACACACACACTCACACACACACACTCACACACACACACACTCATACACACACACTCACACACACACACTCACACACACACACTCACACACACACACACACTCACACACACTCACACACACACACACTCACACACACTCACACACACACACTCACACACACACACTCACACACACACACTCATACACACACACTCACACACACACTCATACACACACACTCACACACACGCACTCACACATTCACACACACACTCACACACACATACACACACACTCACACACATATACACACACACACTCACACACACACACATACACACACACACTCACACACACACACTCACACACACACATACACACACACTCACACACACACACTCACACACACACTCACACACTCACACACACACACATGCACACACTCACACACACACACTCACACACTCACACTCACACACACACATACACACACACACACACGCATGTATATTTCTGAACCACTTAGAATTGCACTACAAAGTTAATATAGTAAAGGGTGCCCTTATTTCACAAAATGCGAAGAATTAGCTGTTCATCATCATCAAGTACCATGCCTGCTGGGGTAGGTGATAATGTCTTTCCACATTTCGATCTCGACAGCTGTTTATAATTTCTGTTGTTAACCTTCTGTCAAGCCATTCTCTTAAGCTGTCTGGTATCTTTTATCTTTGCTTACCTCTATGTCTCTTCGTTCTTCAAATTTCCAAGTTGTTACAATATATTCCAGCTGTCTCATAACATGTCGAAAAAATAATGATTGTTTCTTCCTAATATTGGATATTATCTATCTTTTTTGCTTTGACCTCTTTGAGAACGTTTTCATTACTCTTCTTTGCTGTCCATGGTATTCTAAAAATTCATTTGTAAAACCACATTTCCACAGCCTCCAGTCATCTTCTTGTCTGTTGTTCTATTATTCATGATTCACGTCCACATGTTAAGAGTGGCACTCATAACATTTATGAACTCTGTTTCTTTTTTATATTATAAGAAATGATTTGCATTGTATCTTCCTCCTTTTTTTTGTAAAGCTGAATAAGCTGTTAGTGCCTACATAATGGTATATTTTATGAGTTTTCTGGTCAGTGTCAAGCCAGGCCTCTCTACTCCCCCTCCCCCCCCAAAAAAAAAATATATATTTTTCAAATCCAGAACTTATTTAAGACTTGGTGGATCTAGGAGCTGTCACTGACGATATTTTGTCCTTAGTAGTCCAGTTGACAAACCGCAGTGGTACGGCGACTCTCACAAGAATTCAAAACTTCGGTAAAACTTTTCTTGTAACTAAAACATGCTATAGCATCGAACAAATCAAAGTGTGCAAATACAGCACAAGATAAATACACTATTAATATGACACAGCAATACCTGGACACACTATGCTGCATATACTAGTAAATTGTTGGGACTTTCAGAGTTAAGATTGAAGGATTAAGGAGAGTAATCTTCGGGTCAACGCAGAAGACCTCTTCTAAGTGTAGAGATTAATACACGAATTATAAGCCTTTTATTGTAATACTAAATTATGGATTAATAAACGTGCCATTAATTGAGATAGAGTTTTATCTCTTGTAATTCGTGAAATTCGGTGCACCTATTGCTGTGTGTGCAGTCCAGTGAATATGATTTTAACATAACAAAACATGACATAACGTAGCTTAACATACGCAACTTTTAAAACTGTTTAGACTTCCGTCTCCAAGATGGCGGATCTAGTCCACGTCCTCTTGATCGCTGCAGAAAATGCACCCAGGGTCTGAATAATTTCGGATCTTCATTGCACTTTTCTGCGTTAAAGTAAAAATGATGATATGCTTGATACATCTGTGTCGCTAAAGCGAGGTTGTAGGCCGACAACAGTCTGTTTTTGACGAATCAAGTGTTGTGAGTGAGACCTTCCACCGTCTAGACTTGATCTGCGCTCTACGTCACATTGGTGCTGTTCATGACCGTTGTTGAAATTCTTTGACGCAAGTTATTTCCATGTTACACATTAATGTAAACTACTTCGTCAGCCGCAGATTTGTCTCTTTGGGGAATTTGCTTCGTGTTTTATTCGTCGGAGGCTGCTTACACTTGAGTAATTAGACATAAATCTAAAGGGATCGAGATTATTTGTTCGGCGACATTGGTGTGTGCTATGTCATCGTAATGGTTCCCTAAACCGGTCATGCGCAAATCTTACGGTCTACTGTTTGATGTTCGACGGGGAAAATTTGACGTCTGACTGTGTGTCTCTATGTTCGGAATTGGAGTCATCGACAATGGCCTAACATCATTAAGTGCTACGACGATCATCATTTTCAAGAGGACGTAACTTACCGGTATATGGGGATAGGCGGCGGAAACAGTTGGAGGCTGTGCATGAAAAGTGTTCCTAGTTGCAGTTTCCTCATATTACAAGTCGCATGTCTGTGTTAGTCACCTCCAGTGACTCGGGCAGATGGTGCTCGTAAACCTGGGAAGGCCGACCATCTAAGGGCAGAATCCCCCTACAGAAAAGATCATCTGCTGCCTTGCAGGAAGATTGGGGACAATCAACGGCTAAGGAAAGCAAACCTAAACAAAATGCTGACTGAAATCGGATGCACTGGGCCACTGGCGCAGAACACAGTGCAACGTTTTAACAGGTATTCAATCGGAGTGGATCTAACAGGCTTAAACAGACAGCTGTTTTCGTGCAAGAGTCTTGAGTCCTACTCTGATTGAGTCCTGATCGGAGACAGAGAGAGAGAAACTGTTTTAATGATAAAGAAAAAGTGGCCATGGATTAAAAACCACATTAGCAGTAACCCGCACAGTGAACTGTAAATGTAATAGCCTAATGGCACCACTTGTCTGCTAGATCTGTCCTAACCTATGATATAAGTAGAGTACGACAGTGTTCATGGAGAAAATATATTCCAAATTAAATGTTGATAATGATTTTTAGTTAACGCGTAAACAACTGTCGTAGTTACAATGAAGTTAAAACAATTTTAAAAACATACTTAACAGGTTCTATATAACTACCGATAATTGTTATCTAACTAAGCTTTGTTTCATAACTTGAGCATTATATTGAACATTGAGCATTATATTGGACATTGAGCATTATAATGAGCATTGAGCTTATTATTGAGCATTATATTTAACAATATATTGAACATTCAGCATTATATTGAACATTTATCATTATATTGAGCATTGAATATTAAATTGAACATTGAGCATTATATTGAGCATTAAATTGAACATTGAACATTATATTGAACATTGAACATTATATTGAGCATTGAACATTATATTGAGCATTGAATATTAAATTGAACATTGAACATTATATTGAGCATTGAACATTATATTGAGCATTGAATATTAAATTGAACATTGAGCATTATATTGAGCCCTGAGCATTATATTGAGCATTGAATATTAAATTGAACATTGAATATTAAATTGAACATTGAACATTATATTGAGCATTGAGCATTATACTGAGAATTGAACATTATATTGACCATTATATTCTGCATTGAATATTAAATTGAACATTGAACATTATATTGAGCATTGAGCATTGTATTGAACAATGAACATTATATAGAGCATTGGGCATTAAATTGAACATTGAACATTATATTGAGCATTGAGCATTTAATTGAAAATTGAACATTATATTGAGCATTGAGCATTAAACTGAACATTGGGTATTATATTGGACATTATATTGAACATTGAGCATTATATTGAACATTGAGCATTATATTGCGCATTGAGCATTATAATGAGCATTGAGCTTTATATTGAGCATTATATTTAACAATATATTGAACATTCAGCATTATATTGAACATTGATCATTATGTTGAGCATTGAATATTAAATTGAACATTGAGCATTATATTGAGCATTAAATTGAACATTGAACATTATATGGAACATTGAACATTATATTGAGCATTG
Source organism: Megaustenia siamemsis (assembly GCA_032433765.1). Classification (NCBI taxonomy): domain Eukaryota; kingdom Metazoa; phylum Mollusca; class Gastropoda; order Stylommatophora; family Ariophantidae; genus Megaustenia; species Megaustenia siamemsis. The sequence goes on from JAVIAB010000092.1 coordinate 101,687,272, forward strand.
AACATTATATTGAGCATTGCATATTAAATTGAACATTGAACATTATATTGAGCATTGAACATTATATTGAGCATTGAATATTAAATTGAACATTGGACATTATATTGAGCCCTGAGCATTATATTGAGCATTGAATATTAAATTGAACATTGAATATTAAATTGAACATTGAACATTATATTGAGCATTGAGCATTATATTGAGAATTGAACATTATATTGACCATTATATTCGGCATTGAATATTAAATTGAACATTGAACATTATATTGAGCATTGAGCATTGTATTAAACAATGAACATTATATAGAGCATTGGGCATTAAATTGAACATTGAACATTATATTGAGCATTGGGCATTTAATTGAAAATTGAACATTATATTGAGCATTGAGCATTAAATTGAACATTGGGTATTATATTGGACATTATATTGAACATTGAGCATTATATTGAACATTGAGCATTATATTGGGCATTGAACATTATAATGAGCATTGAGCTTTATATTGAGCATTATATTTAACAATATATTGAACATTCAGCATTATATTGAACATTGATCATTATATTGAGCATTGAATATTAAATTGAACATTGAGCATTATATTGAGCATTAAATTGAACATTGGATATTAAATTGAACATTGGACATTATATTGAGCCCTGAGCATTATATTAAGCATTGAATATTAAATTGAACATTGAATATTAAATTGAACATTGAACATTATATTGAGCATTGAGCATTATATTGAGAATTGAACATTATATTGACCATTGAGCATTAAATTGAACATTGAACATTATATTGAGCATTGAGCATTGTATTGAACAATGAACATTATATAGAGCATTGAGCATTAAATTGAACATTGAACATTATATTGAGCATTGAGCATTTAATTGGAAATTGAACATTATATTGAACATTGAGCATTAAATTGAACATTGGGTATTATATTGGACATTATATTGAACATTGAGAATTATATTGAACATTGAGCATTATATTGAACATTAAATTGAACATTGAGAATTATATTGAACATTAAGCATTATATTGAACATTGAGTATTTTATTGAGCATTGAGCATTAAATTGAACATTGAGAATTATATTGAACATTGAGCATTATATTGAACATTGAGTATTTTATTGAGCATTGAGCATTAAATTGAACATTGAGCATTATATTGAACATTGAGTATTATATTGAGCATTGAGCATTAAATTGAACATTGAGCATTATATTGAACATTGAGTATTATATTGAGCATTAAATTGAACATTGAGCATTATATTGAACATTGAACATTAAATTGAACGACATTCTTTACACCAGTCACCTTTTAAAACTTTTTAATTTTCATCATTGAGTGCCGTCTCCGCATCGAAGGTTGGCTACCATGGAGCGCCATTCCATTCGGTCTCTTCCTTTGATAGTGCAGATTGTCATAGGCTGACTTGTCCATCTTTTGATGTTACTCGTCCATGTTAGTCTTGGTCTACTTCTGCCTCTTTTACTATGTATTTTCCCTTCCAATATTACTTTTATTAGGCTGTTGTGTCTTTTAACATGACCCAAAAATGTCATTTGTCTTCCTCTAATTGTGTTTAGTAGTTCTTTTTTTCATTTTTAGTTGTTTTAAAGCTTCCTCGTTTGTTTTCTTTTCTTTCCGTCCAATTCTACCTATTCTTCTATCAATCCACATTTCAAAGGCTTCAATTTTCTGTTCTGTTTTCAGGTCTAGTGTCCATGTTTCTGCACCATACAGGAATATTGAGAAGATGTAACATTTTGCTATTCTTAGTTTTAGCCCTGGTGTTATTTGTTTTGATGTTAGTATATTTTTCATGGCATTGAAATTACTTTTTGCCATACCGATTCTTTTATTTATTTCATTTGTGCATTTCCCATCACTGGTTATAGTATGTCCAAGGTAGTTATAGCTCTGAACTGTCTCTAGATGTATTCCTTCTACTTTGGTATTTAATTGTAGGTCTTGGGAATTTTCTTTGTTTATGATCATAGTTTTAGTCTTTTTGATATTCATATCTAATCCATATTTTTTGCTTGTCATGTTTATTACATTAAGTAAATGTTGTAGATCGTTAGGATTTTCTGCTAGTAGAACAGTATCATCAGCATATCTTAGGTTATTGAATATCTTCCCATTAATGTTTAGGCCTGGCATCTCAGTGATGTTTTTAAAGATTTGCTCAGTGTATAAATTGAACAAGCTTGGTGATAGGATGCATAATTGTCTTACTCCTCTTTTTATATCAATGGGTGTACAGTTCTCTTTGTTATATTTTATTATTGCTGTTTGCTCCCAGTACAAATTACATATCAATGTTATGTCTGTGTCATCCAGATTTATATCTTTTCATCATCATCATGTACCCTGCCGGTTGGCGTAGGCGATCATGTCCCTCCACAATCTTCTATCTACAGTGCATCGTATCAGTTCTGTTTTCTCTCTTTGTCGTCCGCGATCTCTCTTTCCTTTTATTTTGCCAGTTGTAACCAAGTATTCCAACTTTCCTCTTCTCATGATGTGCCCGAAAAATGTTGATTGCTTCTTTCTGGTGTTTTATAAGAGCTCCCTTTTTGTGTTGGCCTCTTTAAGAACTTCCTCATTTGTCTTTTTATCTGTCCAGGGAACTTTCAACATTCTTCTGAGAAATCCCATCTCTGTGGCCTCCAATCGTCTTTTCAATTGTTTGTCTACTGTCCATGATTCGCTTCCATAGGTCAGAATTGGTTCTATATAGCACCGATGAACTCTCTTTCTCATTTTTATTGACATAGATTTGTTGCATAAGATACTTTTCATTTTCTGAAATGCTATTTTGGCCTGAGCTATTCTGCTTTTTATTTCTGTGGTACATCTCCCATCTGATGTAATTATTGTGCCCAAGTATTTGAAACGTTGCACTTGTTTTAGATTTGTCTCGTTTATTTTTATGCTGCATGATGGTGATGTTTGTTTCTTCGATATAACCATTACTTCTGTTTTCTTACTATTCAGACTGAGACCTTTCTTGTTGCTTTCTTCTACTATTATGTCTATCATTTCTTGTAGTTCGTTCTCTGTCTCTGCTATTAAGACTGTGTCATCCGCATATCGCAAATTATTTATGTTGTGACCGTTGACTTCAATTCCTTTTTTGTTTACTATTGATATTATATATATCATAGATATATATTGATTATATCTTTTAGGCAGTCTATAAATTGATTATGGTGTATTCTATTAAATGCTTTGGTGTAGTCTATGATGCAGGCATATATTGGTTTGTTTACTTCTGTGTACTTTTCAATCATTGTTCTTATGCTGAATATGGCTTCTTTTGTCCCACTATTTTTCCTGAATCCGAATTGCTGCTCATCTAATTCAGTTTTAATTTTATTCTGAATCCTTCCTTGTATAACTTTTAGTAAAATTTGTGTTACCTGGCAAATTAGGCTTATTGTTCTAAAAATCACTGCATTCAACTGGACCATTCTTTTTAGGCAATGCAATGAAAGTTGATGTCTTTATTTCATTTGGTATGTATCCTGTATGCTATGTCATATCATATGTCTGTGATCACTTCAATGCCAAAATCTTCTAGTGCCTGTATCATCTCTGTGTATTACCAGGTTCTGTTACTTTTCCCTTTTTTATTTTTTTTTATAGCTCTTTCTACTTCAGATAAAAGGATTTTATAGCTGGATCTACATTTTATGTCTGTTTTGTTGTCCCTTTCGTCATGAAATAATTCTGTTATGTATTCCTTCCATCTATCGATTATATCTTTGTTGTCTGTTAGCATTCTTCCCTCTTTGTTTGCAATACATCCGCTTCCTGCAGCTTTTTTGTCTTTATTACTCATTATTTTTATTCATGTGTGCATTCCTCTTAAATTTTGTTTACTTTTCATAGTTTTGACTTCTAGACATCTTTGGTTGAGCTAGTCTCCTTTTGCCTTTTTGCACATTTTTCGTATTTCATTATAAATTTCCTTGTATCTGGCCGTGTTCTTCGTTTGTCTTCTCTTTTTCATTTTTTTCTAAAATGTTGTCAGTTATCCATTTTTGTTTTTTGTTACTTTCCTTTTGGGTAAGGTGATGCAGGATTCTTGTATGCTGTTTTTTTATGCATTGCCATTTGGTTGTGACTTTTTCTTCAGTATTTTCTCTTCTGTACTGCTCAATCCCTTCTTCTAGCAGCTTCTGATATGTGTTCTTTACTTGTACAGTTATAAGTTTCTTTTACATCTTTCTGATTTAAAACTGTTGTATCTATTGGTATTACTGAATTAGTATTTTGTTTCTTTCTCTTTAATTTGATTTTCATTTTAATCATTACAGGATTGTGATCTGAATTAATATCTGCTCCTGGATAGGTTTTGGCTTTCTTGACACTTTTCCGGAATCTGTCTTTTATCATTATATAATCTATTTGATTCCTCTTTCTATCTCCAGGTCTTTTCCATGTGTATAATTTCCTTTTCTCTTGCTGAAATTAGGTGTTACATATTATCAGCCTTCTTTCACAAAATTGAATTAATCTTTCTCCTCTGTTATTTCTTTTTCCTAAACCATGATTTCCTATAATGGTCTTATAACTGCCTTTTCCTACTTTTGCGTTCATGTCACCCATTACAATCAAGATGTCTGAAGATTTCACTTGCTTCATAACTGTATTTAGATCTTCATAGTATGCTTCTATTTGTTCATCTGTATAGTGTTGAGTAGGTGCGTATGTCTATATTATTGCTATGTCAAATAGCTTTGCCTTCATTTTTAATACTATAATTCTATCATTGTATGTCAAGTCTTCTTCTTCTTCTTCTTCTTTCCTTCCTCCATTGCCGTTGGTGTCGAGGGGAGATACAATCTGCGATTCTTTGCTCTTCTGTTGGCCTCTTCTGGTGTTATCCCTCCTAGTGACTCTAGTATTCCCTTTATCCATATCTTTCTCGGTCTTCCTCTTAATCTGGCGTTTTCGTAGCGTTTGTTTATGGCTCTTTGAGTCATTGTTAGTTCATTCTGTCTTGTTATGTGGCCGAACCAATTTATCTGTTGTTTTTTTATGTATTCGATGGCTGGTTCAATTTCGAGTTTCTTCCTCAGGTCGGTGTTTCTTACTCTGTCCCTTAAGCTGTTTCTTGTCATTCTTCTGACACATTTCATTTCGGTGGCCGTTATCTTTCTTATTGTTCTAGAGTCCAGCGTCCAATTCTGGCACTGATTGCACAGAGTTGTTAGAAAAATTTATTTGTATATTGCCCTTTTTGCTTCCGTAGTTATTGCTTGGTTTTCAATAGTGTTGATACTTAGCCTATAACTTGGCATGCTTTGTTACACCTTATATCTATCTCTGTCTCTCGGTTATTGTCTTGTGTTTCCGATATGCCTAAATATCTATGTTTAATCGTTCTGCTTCTACCATAAGATTTTCTAGTTTTCCTTGTTGGTATAAGGTCCTAACATTCCATGTGGCTGTTTTTAGTTCGTTCCTAAAACAGTAGTTAGAATTTCTCTCCTTGGCTTTCTTTGGAATGTTACGTGATGAGGCTCCAATCTCTTTCACGGTGGTCTGCCATATTCGTCTTTCGTGTTCTGAATATGCCTCATGTGTACCACACACTTTGCTGTTTTCGCTTGCTGGGCCGTTGATCTGGGCTTTTAATTTTATAGAGTTGAAAATATGACAAATCAAAGTTTATTCCCAACAAATGTTTAAATGTATGCAGTCTTCTAACATACATTTACAGATCACAGTCCCAAGGCACTATTTCACAATGTAAATTCTAAGATATAAGCACAAAATGACGTTTAACATTCTACCTACTCAAATTAATATTCTGCATTTTATCTACACAGATTCTGTCCCAAATTACAAATTCACATACACTATATCTATACAAATTCACACCCAAATGCCCACCTACATAAATTCCAGCCAACACCCTCCCTACATAAAATCATACCCACGCCCTACCTACATAAATTCATTCCCTACCCTCCCTACATAAAATATAACTAACGCCCTCGCTATACAAATTATAACTAACGCCCTCCCTACAAAAATTTGTATAAAGCCCCCCCCCCCTCCCTACATAAATTCATAGCAACACCTTCCCTACGTAAATTATAACTAACACCATTCCTACATAAATTCATACCAACGCCCTCCCTACATAAATTAATACCAACACCCTCCCTACATAAATTCATTCCAACACCCTCCCTACATAAATTAATACCAACACCTTCCCTACATACATTATAACTAACGCTCTCCCTATATAATTTGTAGCCAACGCTCTTCTTATATAAATTCATACCAACACCCTCCCTACATAAATTAATACCAACACCCTCCCTACATAAATTCATTCCAACACCCTCCCTACATAAATTAATACCAACACCTTCCCTACATAAATTATAACTAACGCTTTCCCTACATAAATTCATTCCAACACCCTCCCTACATAAATTCATTCCAACACCCTCCCTACATAAATTTTAACTAACGCTTTCCCTACATAAATTCATTCCAACACCCTCCCTACATAAATTCATTCCAACACCCTCCCTACATAAATTTAAACTAACGCCCTCCCTACATAAATTCATAGCAAGACCCTCCCTACATAAATTTAAACTAACGCCCTCCCTACATAAATTCATAGCAAGACCCTACCTACATAAATTTAAACTAACGCCCTCCCTACATAAATTCATAGCAAGACCCTACCTACATAAATTTAAACTAACGCCCTCCCTACATAAATTCATAGCAAGACCCTCCCTACATAAATTATAACTAACGCCCTCCCTACATAAATTCATAGCAAGACCCTACCTACATAAATTATAACTAACGCCCTCCCTACATAAATTCATAGCAAGACCCTCCCTACATAAATTATAACTAACGCCCTCCCTACATAAATTCATAGCAAGACCCTCCCTACATAAATTATAACTAACGCCCTCCCTACATAAATTCATAGCAAGACCCTACCTACATAAATTATAACTAACGCCCTCCCTACATAAATTCATAGCAAGACCCTACCTACATAAATTATAACTAACGCCCTCCCTACATAAATTCATAGCAAGACCCTACCTACATAAATTATAACTAACGCCCTCCCTACATAAATTCATAGCAAGACCCTACCTACATAAATTATAACTAACGCCCTCCCTACATAAATTCATAGCAAGACCCTACCTACATAAATTATAACTAACGCCCTCCCTACATAAATTCCAACCAACCCCCCCCCCCCTTACATAAATTCTAACACCTTGCCTACATAAATGACTTTCAAATTTCTTTCTTCTTCAAACCACGATTCACATTATACATAAACTAAAATCACTATGCCAACTCTAGAATACTCTTCTCGATAATCGAGTTATTCCATGCTTAAAGTTATTTGCACACAATTTCTCGTACATTGCACTTGAATTGATAGCTCTATCTTTCTCATCCTAAACTAATTTTCGATTTTATAAATGATTGCACAAATCAAAATTTATCTATGAAACGTTATGACTAGAAATCTCACTTCAATAAACTCAGTTATATGAAGATTGCACTCAAGTAAACATGAACGGAGTAATGCGCTGAACCAATGGTGAAAAAGAATTTTCTGTACGTAAGTGAGTGCCACGTCGCAATTCACAATTTTAGGCCATATCACCTGGACGTAATGAATGATCAGACGAATAGATGCCGCATTGGTGGGATTTCCCAGAAGAACGTTGAGACTTGCCAACATAACAGAAGAGCACATAAAAACACCGGAATGAAGCATTCGACGTTTTCCTGAGAAGTCATCTGAAGAGAGACGTTGGATTACTCGGTTACTATTGATAAAATAGAAAGAAAAAAAAAAGATTACGGACTACAAAGATACAAGATAGCTTGGTATTATGGCACAGTAAACAGTCAAAAAAAAGAATTTGTACGATGCATTGAAGACAGAGAATTATGGAAGGACATGGTCATCTATGCCAGCCGGTTTTATACTCAATTTGGAGATAAAGGACCAGTGTTAACAACTTCTCCAAATAAGTGATACATGGGCAATATTTTTTTTATCTTCCAGTTCGACTGATTGAGGACATATTAACAAAGTGTTAGCGAGATCTCACATTTTATCTGATACATCACGGTTTACGTTCTCTAGTCGATGCAAGGAAACATAATATGTACCGAATCCTCTGTGATAGAAAGAATGCATAGAGCACTAGTTAGCTGTGTCTCACAAAATGTATCTAATGGAGGTAGACTGCGTACATCGCAATTTACATCGGCAGTAATACTATACAGCTCGTCAAACTGGAAGTGAATCAACGTTCTCTCTATCGTCAAGCTAGTGCGCTATCCACTACTCAATACATTCATAAGTGGTACATCCTTTTAAATCCATTTAACACTCTACCAACCATTGTGTTTCCCCATGATTTTTTAAATGCGCCTCCTCATCGCCCATCATTCATATAAATCACCATCTTTTAGAAATAGCAAAGAAAGCACTTTTGCACTGTGGGATGTAAGAGATATAGTGTTTGTGCATATTTTTGTGACAGTTTCGATAGTGCGTGGCGGACATGTTTCATTCTGGGGAGCGCGCTGAGCACTACGGAGTTATTGGTTGTATGATGAAGATGATCTGGAGCCTAAACAAATTTTTCTAGATCTTATGGTCACTATTATGATGATGTCTTTCTTTCCCAGAAAAAAAAAACCTGGTACTAATTTCAGCGGGGTGAATATTGAAGCCGTCGATCGAGATCTTATCCTCAAATGTCGGGTTGGTTCCCCTTAGAACTCATTGGTTCTCTTTGATTGCTTTAGCTTAGTCATATCGTGGATGTTTCCTAAACTCATCACCTCCACCATCGTGGCTCAATAAAATTACTCTCATCAAAATGCATCGATATATTAATCATGGTGTACCGCCTAGTCTGGGAAGACGCTGGTTGTTGCTAGTAAAGAAAGTATCATATATAAATATTTCAACAAACAATGACATACAATGATAAACAATGACATACAATGGCATACAATGACATACAATGACATACAATGATATTTTTTAAATGTTATGAACAGAGATAGGATACCAAGTAACATATAATATGATGTGGAGTCAGGTATTAAAGTTCACAGAATCGGATCACCGCATTTGATGGTGAGGATGACAATGCTTGTCCTCGCAGTTATTACCATTACACACAATTTTTAAAGCAGCTAAACAAGTAGAACGACGAGACAAACTAGAACGTTTCGGCAAAAACCTTCACCAGGTAATGAAAGCACTAAAGCCAAATACAGTAACACTTACCTGAATCCTGGTCGCCGTTTCTATCCGCCGTTTTTCAGATCAGTGTTACCGTGTTTAGTTTTCTTTTTTTTTATTTCTGTGTTTATTTTAGAATAGTTTGTGTTTTTTTTACCCTGTGGCGGTTTTTGCCGAAACATTGTTCTTTGTCTTGTTTCTCTATTAGTTTAGCTGCTTTGCACCATTTTATATTATTTGACAAAAACGTTCAAGACAGTGAGTGAGACAGAAAGATAGATGAGCGACAGATAATGGAGGAGAACTAGAAAATAAAATAAATGATTTAACATACTGCAATCCTGGTGTATCTTCAGTAATAAAGAAAAGACGACGGTCATACGTTGGACATGTGCTGAGAAGAGATAATAATCGAATAGCAAAACAAGCCCTCATATGGGAAACAACAGATAAAAGAAAAAGAGGAAGACCCAGGGAGACACTGAGAAGAACATTGATGAGAGAGGCAAGAGCAGCAGGAACCGGCCCCCTCAATGAGATAGAACTGCTTGCACAGAACAGAGACAGATGGCGAGATTTGATAAAATATCTTTAAAAGAAAACTGCTAGAACAAAAAATTCATATAGGAGAAGGTGTATCTTGGTCTACGCCCTATGGGCCGGTTACGGCTCGAAAGGTCAATAGATAGATAGAATCCTGGTGCAATTAGTTCATTTCTATTACTAGACATTACGAAACTTGAGATTTCCCTGCTAAAGTTAAGTACAAGATGGTTGTTAAGTGGAGCAATTAGTCTGTGCAAGGACTTCTAGTTGGGGGACGGAGATTGAAGCAGTTCCAGCAGGTCGGTTTAACATACACCTCTCAATCGGACAGTGACAGACTCCTAATGAATACTTCGGAAGGTCTAGAATCGATGTCCTCGACACGAGTAAGTGACGTATATAGATGTTTAAGAACGTGTACTGATGTAGCTCTACTGTTCTAGCTATGTGGGAGTTGTGCATCAACGATTGAGCTTATTCGTTGACATCAAGGGCGTCTGTAGTGGGGTTAAAGGGAATACACGGAGACGCTGTCTTGCAAGCTCTCAATAATTGTACACTACAAATCGACACGGATGTTCATGATCTTGCAGTCATGTGACTAATGTATTTTGAATAATACGTGGGAACTATGCGGAAACGATTAACGTATAAATACCCTGGCTAACTGCTGAAAGCGGTTTACATCTAAACGTTTGTCTGGAGTGATGAAGTGTCAACTATGAGCTGATCATATTTCATATCGTTACAAAATTGACATCGGGAAGGCTAATTGGACAGACTAATGCAATATTCTTTATTCGAGAAAATGTAAGGCGACAAAAACCTGCAACTATATTAATATATTGAGCTTACTATTCGTCTTTAGTGACATAACTCATACACGATTTTAGGTAGATGTGGAGCGTACTTTACCAAGATCGTACGATGGTTATTTCTCAAATTAAATATTTTAGGCATAAAATGTACACCTTTTATAACCTCATCATGAAAGTTTAAAAAAAATTAAAACGTTAAAACTTTTGGAAAAAAGGTAAATGTAAAAAGTATATTAAAATAAAAAAAACCAGGACATAAATTGTTATTATTATTATGAAAAGAAGAAAATTGAATATTTTTATGAAAGGAAGAAAATTGAATATTTTTATGAAAGGAAGAAAATTGAATATTTTTATGAAAGGAAGAAAATTGAATATTTTTATGAAAGGAAGAAAATTAACAATTTTTTTTAATAAAAGGAGGAAACCGACGTTTTTATTGTCAAAGGAAGAAAATTGCCATTTTTATTATGTTAGGAAGAAAACCGACGTTTTATCATGAAATGACGAAAAGTGACATTTTTTATGAAAAGAAGAAAACCGACGTTTTATCATGAAAGGACGAAAAGTGACATTTTTTTATGAAAAGAAGAAAACCAACGTTTTTATTATCCAAGGAAGAAAATTGTCATTTATATTAAAACAACGGAATAGCCGGAAAATGTAAATGAAAGGATACTGTCCTGTTCAAAAAGGTTCGTATTGTCTGCATAATTCTCTATAGACACAACTAACGTATTAAGTATAAGACAATAGCTCAAATGTGATGTCAATATGTTTACACCTTTCATATTCAGGGTTGCTGATACTCATTTTCTGTTGATACTGACGATTGTTGAATCCTGAAACGCGATACAGTGCGGAATTTAGAAAATATCAAACAAGTATAGACATTTTTTTTTTTACATTTTAGACAATGTTGTCACCATAAGGTTAGACAGACTCGTGGTTCCTGAATAAATCTGCTGTACCTCTTTAAGGACTATTGAACCTGAAATACAACTTTTCGCTTGAAGGAACTTCGCCTTTTTCCTGAATAAATCTGCTGTACCTATTCAAGGATGATTGAACCTGAAAGCACAACTTTTCGCTTGAAGGAACTTCGCATTTTCCATGAATAAATCTTATGTACCTATTCAAGGATGATTGAACCTGAAAGCACAACTTTTCGCACGAAAGAACTTCGCCTTTTCCTCACAGCTGACCGTTCACTAACCAATGTTCTACCACACTCTTTTAGTGAATAAAGAGTAAAACATAATAATAGAGCACAAACAAGGAGAAACATCAAGACAAATGCAAATTATCAACATGACATGTGCGGATCGTGACACACGGAGAGCAACAATAAAAAAAAATGGCATCGCAACATTCTAGGCAGGGCTGATATCAAATTTGGAAGGCAAAGGGCGCAGGGGAAAGAAAACAGGACCTGGTACTGCGAGTGCATCTTGTTCGTTCTGTGGCCGGATCTGTTTTTCCAGTGTTGGCAGCAGATTCGGTCACGGTATAAGCTGTGCAGCAGGGCAGCATCCAGCATAAGACACTAACTTTTATACCAAATTACTGACTTATCATGATTGCTTGCTCCCAACCGTCTGTCAAGATGCCAACGGCCATATATATGATCACACTAAGACTGCCAAAAATAAAGAGAATATACGAAAACAAACAAAAGAAGCGAAAAGAGCAGACAATAAAAATAAAACAATTAAAAGATCAAGAAACAAGGAAAACCCTAGAAGAAAAACTAACAGAGGAATTCAAGAAACTCCCGAACGAAGTATGCACAGTAGAAGAAGATTGGAAACAATTTAAAGAAACAGTAACCAACATCTCTAAAACAGTTTGTGGAACGTAGCTAAGAACAAGAGAAGGGAAAAAGAGCACCCCGTGGTGGAACGAAACAATCAGAGAAGCAATTAAGGAAAAGAAGAAACTGTAAAAAAATTGGAGGGAGAACAAGAACCAAGAAAAATATGAAAAATATGCCTTAGTTCGAAAAAGAGTTAAAATGTTGATCAAAGAAGCTAAGTAAAAGAATTGGACAGAATTCGGACAAAACATGAGCAGGGACTTCAAGACAGCCACAAGAGATTTCTACAAAACAGTAAAAGCCACAAGAGCGAGAAAAGAAAACCATGATCCTACTGAGCTGATAAATGACAAAGACGGACAGCCAATATCAAATAACCAATGTATACAACAGAGATGGAAAGAATATTTTGAAGACCTGTTAAACATACCAACTACCATAAGACAACAAAAACCACGCTAGAACTCACAAATACTAAACCCAACATCATGAAAGAGGAAATCGAAGAAGTAATCAAATATGCACCAAGAAATAAAGCACCGGGGATAGATAACATACCAATAGAAATAATAGGAGCAGCAGGAGAAACAGGAATGCAATGTCTGCACAGAATATTTAATGCAGCATGGCACCAACAACAAGCCCCAGAAGACTGGCAAAACAGACTTTAATAGGTCTTGTCTTAACTGGAAAAATACAGATACACTACGTATTTCCGAGCTGTGATCGCAGCCTTATGTTATAGTCATGAGAATACCTGCGCGAAAAGACATTGTCCACGATAGCTAATTTTTTAGTTAGCTGAGTGGCAGTGTTCCCTAGCGTTTGGCTTTTCGCCGCAAGGCGCTGTGCCTGAGTACGGGTTCGACCCTGCTTTGGTCCATATTTTTTTCAGTTGTTGATTATTTGTCAATTTTTCCGAGTGCTGTAAACATACCTCTTCCTCTGAATTGATTCGCTGATTATCGCCTCGGATGTTTCCCTCTATAATAATATTCATTTATAATGAACCGTATATGTTTGACTGGTAAGTGTTCAAAGCAACCTCAGTATAAAACTATTTGCGTCCATAAATTAATTCCTAAATCGACAGTAGTGTAATATACTAGTAACTCTTTGTAATTGTATATACAATACTATATAGAAAATAAAACGAACATCACCATGCGAAGAGTTTGACATATAATGTTGGTATTCACATTATTCGTAAACATTTTGGATCACGCTGTCAGCACTACCCAAATTAACCATTTTATTGCTCCTTCCCCCAAAAATCTATGGCTTGTATATATGGTTATGGAAGGCCCCGGTATCACTGCAAACGAATTAAAATCCATAATTTATCAACCGTGCATGCAAGTAGAATCATCCGAGTTAATATCTTATCTCCCCAAAAAAGAAAGGTACCTGTAGTCCTATAATAGCAGATACGTGTTTGTAGTGCAACAGTAATTTTGCAGGTACGTTAAAAGCACCGCGGATCCTATTTTATTTTTTGCCGCTCCTTATTCAACTGGTCAGAAGTAGAATGATTTTGTTCAGCTATAATTCGCTGATCATGACTACAAATGACAAGTATTAATTACTGTCAGTGCATGCGCTGCGTCTGGATCTTCATAATCTGTTTGGAATGCGTGTAATTGTCACAAATGTTCAAACGGCTCTTACGTTAACGTGGCCTTTAGTGTCTTGACAGATGGTTCGTAGCTAGCACTAATAATCCATCTTAATCCATCATAATCTAATATATATAAAGACACAAAAAAACTTGAGATAATTTGTATTAGATGTTAAAATATATCATGATTGTAATTGTAATATAGAGAGCTTTTGTAAAGCTGTAGTAAGTTATTTGGTAAGTTATTATATAACGAATTAAAATCCATAATTGCTCAATCGCCAGTGCCAGTGTAATCATCCGAATTAATATCTCATCTCCCAAGGAAAGAAAGGTAACTGTAGTCCCCATCGTAGCAGTCTCAGCACATGCCAAAAGACATAAGGCGAAAACGCGCAGAAAGTGAACACAGCCAACTGTTCCCTGATATACGATATTATCATTCATCGTAAACAATTGGAATATTGAAACATGATCAAAACGAATGAGACAATCAGCTCACGGTGTGCAGAGTACTTAACTCAGTAGCTCCTGCAACAAGCCGGTCTTGGAATATGAGGAAACTGCAACCGTAGTAAGTGCGCTGGTTTAGTTATGTTGTAAAAGTTGGTTCTATCGAAGCTAAACAAATTCTTAGTTGAATCGGCTTTTGAACAAGGGTCTCAATGACTTATGGAAGGTAGAGTGAGAAAGAGTACACCTACAAATAGCATGAGAAAGAGTACACCTACAAATAGCATGAGAAAGAGTACACCTACAAATAGCATGAGAAAGAGTACACCTACAAATAGCATGAGAAAGAGTACACCTACAAATAGCATGAGAAAGAGTACACCTACAAATAGCATGAGAAAGAGTACACCTACAAATAACATGAGAAAGAGTACACCTACAAATAACATGAGAAAGAGTACACCTACAAATAGCATGAGAAAGAGTACACCTACAAATAGCATGAGAAAGAGTACACCTACAAATAGCATGAGAAAGAGTACACCTACAAATAGCATGAGAAAGAGTACACCTACAAATAGCATGAGAAAGAGTACACCTACAAATAACATGAGAAAGAGTACACCTACAAATAACATGAGAAAGAGTACACCTACAAATAGCATGAGAAAGAGTACACCAACAAATAACATGAGAAAGAGTACACCTACAAATAGCATGAGAAAGAGTACACCTACAAATAGCATGAGAAAGAGTACACCTACAAATAACATGAGAAAGAGTACACCTACAAATAACATGAGAAAGAGTACACCTACAAATAGCATGAGAAAGAGTACACCTACAAATAACATGAGCCAGTAGTGGGGTTTAAAGTACACTCCCACAAGGTTTAGTGACAGCTTAGCAAAAATGGAACACAACAAAATACTGACGTTCCGGCCTACACGAGGCTGTACTCAAAAAACGAGAACAACACAAACGAAAAAGTAAATAAAGATAAACTCTAATACATCTAGGATGAACGGGATGGGTAAATCAAGGAAAAATAAATAGAGGGATAAGAGATGAAATGATAAAACGAAAGAGAGATGTGTTACATATCAAAACCTCGTTTTCTGAGGAAGGATGCATGTAAGCCGAAACGTCAGTATTTTGTTGTGTTCCTTTTTTTGTAAAGCTGTCACCATACCTTGTAGGAGTGTACGATAGTAGTAGGTGTGGCTGTTTACCCACTCGCTGTTTAAAAGTGCACGTACATGCACCGAAAGACAATAGATTTGGCACCGAAACCGCACGAAACCTGCACCAAACCCGTGCAAAAGTCCGATAATCGGCTTATTATCTCGGTGGTCGTGATCGGTAATCGGTTTATCTCGGTGGTGTGCGTTGGTGCGTGACGATCTCGGTGGTCGTGGTGTGTGCGTTGGTGCGTGACGGCTTATGATCGGCTTATCGCGTCGCTAGCTCGCCGGTTATCGGACAGCGGTTCTCTCGGGCGACAGCGGTTCTAAAAGGGGCGCTATCTCGCGGGTCGGATGGCGGGTCGTTGCCGGCTATCGTGGCGTGCGGGTGGGGAAAGGGGGGTGCCTTTATTGGTCGAGTGTTATCATCATGTGTGGGTTGTGCCACCCTCAACATCATCATGTGCCACCCTCAATACCATCCCCTTCATGTCCTATCATCATCATGAGTCACCCTCAACATCATCATGTGCCACCCTCAATACCATCCCTTCATGTCCTATCATCATGTGCCACCCTAAACATCATCATCATGTGCCACCCTCATCATCATCCCTTAATGTTCTATCATCATGTGCCACCCTCATCATCATCATCATGTGCCACCCTCATCACCATCCCTTAATGTTCTATCATCAAGCCACACAAAGTATCAATCATCTCTCTCTCTCTCACATTCATGGTAAAGCAAAACAAAATTCGTTCTATATTTCACAACTTTATTAATACAAGAAATATACGACACATATAAAATATATATATATATATATATATATATTACTGTCCGGTTGTTGATAATTTTAAGCGTCTGGGCGGGCCCCTCGAAGCCGAAGTATCCACGGGGCGAGCAAACGATAAATGATACGGTCGTTTACGTGCTGTCTCGATGAAAAAGGCATGGGAATTCTGTTAAGTTTCGCGCCACGACACTTAAGAAGTATATAATAAACACAATATAGACCGCACGTGTTGCTAAACAAATCTTGCAACACCCGCGGGTTGTAGACGAATGGAACGTGTGAGTTTTGCTCTATAAAGTTTAAAATATCCACGTGTCTGGGAGGCAAACCGCAGGAATCGAAATACTCACATTCGCCGAGTCCGTTGTAAAATAGGGCCACCCAATGCCCTCCGGGTTCGTGGGCAGGGTCGGTGTTTATGACAAAGGCCGCGGTCGCCGTTGGGTCGATGCTCGGCGGTAAGTGGTTTCGTGGAATGACACTAACAAGGGAACAACGTCGAACGAAAATATCCGACATCAAAAGGTTGTAAATCTCCCTCGTGTTCATAATCTTCTTCTTCTTTCTCTCTCAAACGGCGAAGTCTGTTAGAATCTGCCTTGTCTTGGACACCTCGAGCACCGAGTCCAACTCGGCGTAGACGATAACTTGTAGGGGAGTAGTTGTGGGAGCGGCAAACTTGAGTGCTATCGACAAGGGTCCGCTTGTGGCTAGCTCAAAATGGGAGCCGTCCAGTAGGCTGGACGAGAGGTCAAAACCAAATAGACAGTATCCGTCCTTGAATTCTCTATAATCAACGTTATTCCCAGCGTCTTTACCAATCAGACCCATGGCCAGATTTGTGCCGAAGAAAGCTCTCGCGTATTGATTTCGTTCAAAGTCCATAGTTAGAGGCTTTCCCGAGATACATTTCCCGTCGACCGTCAGGTTCATATAAATCAGACCAAAGTGTTGAAAATTAAACGGGTTAGCCGTGTAAACACCATTAAAAGCACTGGCCGTAATCAGACCTATCACTATACGGGTCGGTGTTTGAGACAAAAATAAATTGTCTTGACTGTGGGAGAACATCCCGCTAGCGATGGAAAATGTCTTGATGATAACCCTCTTGATCGGGTACCGCGCATTCCCGCTTAAGAGAGCCTTTTCGTGGGCCAGAGAAATCGCGGGGTTTAGCTTAGCTTTCCTGACCACGAGCGCGGCGTAGGTGATAACACTCTTATAACCCACAGAGCTATCGTGAGCCGCGAGGCTGAACACATCCTTCGAGGGCGTGAGTTTTATCTTTACATCGACTCTGTTTAACATGTAACGATCCTGCACAAAGACATCAGAGTGCAAACGACCCATCATTTCAACCTCTTTACTACCCGAAGTCAAATCGCGCCGTGTTTTAAAACCCTAATTTTCTTTCAAATCGTCATGGTGGCCAGCTGTGTGTTTGTAGAACAGAGCGGCCGTCAAGTATCCCGTTTTCGCATCCTCCCCGTAATTTAGCGTGGCCTCAAACACTGCTCTAAAAGGATAGGTATTCTCCGACGGTGTAACCAACGTGTCGTTTAGCGATACGTCGACATGTGAAAATAGACTGTGAAGATAATTGTTGACCTGTCCTACCTCAGCATCGACAGGTACACTATCACCATTCGGGAGGGTGATCTTGACCCGCAGATGTAAAAACGTGTTGAAAAGATCTAGATACTCCTCGCTGTTTCCAGAAATGAAAAACTCTATCGGTGCGCTATGCGACAAAGCTGCGATCGGACGAATTTCAATAAACTGGCCAGAGTCGAGAGATGTCTGCGTTGGTGGAACGCTAAATAAATCCAAACCAGAGTGAAGACATTCGCACGATTTGGGGTGAATGAGGGACATTATTAGTCGAAAATATCCTTTGCCACCCTCGTCTTCGTCTTCTTCCCGCTGTTGTGCACCGAATGAAGGAAGAACCGTCCAGCTGTCGGTTTTATCCTCTTCGTAACTGGTTCTCCTGGTGGAGGTAACTTCATAACTCGCTTTCTGCTTTGACGTAAACCACTTCCGGATTGGTTGTTATCACGCAGGTTGTCTACGGCTAGTGTAGCAACCGCTGACCGGCCTCCTTAACTCGTTCTTTG
Source organism: Megaustenia siamemsis (assembly GCA_032433765.1). Taxonomy (NCBI): domain Eukaryota; kingdom Metazoa; phylum Mollusca; class Gastropoda; order Stylommatophora; family Ariophantidae; genus Megaustenia; species Megaustenia siamemsis. The sequence goes on from JAVIAB010000092.1 coordinate 101,705,947, forward strand.
AAAGCTTCGCCGACATTTTTCCCGACTAATGCGTCCTGTGCGACCTGCAGACCGGTCCCCAAGCCTTCTCTGAGCAAGGCCTTACCGCCGGTTTTTAACCAGGGTAAAATAGCCCTCCCGATTCCCCCGATAAACTACCGATTCCTCGACCGCTCTGACTTCGACCTCCTATAAACACGGGCATCCCATCGCCCGCCTGACAACAGTAAAAGTCTTCGTATAACTCAACATCTCTATGAAGGGGAGTGTGTTTCACCATTATACCAGCTCGAGATGCTTCTTGACTCGAAAGTGTACCGTTAGCACCGACGTCCCGCTGGTGAATGGAATGGTTTTTCCGTGTTCGTTGGCTAAAAGGATCTCGGCGGTATCGAAAGAAAATCTACTCAGGGGTAGGTAGTGAGGCTTATCGTAGATCTGAAACACCGAGGTGTGATTTCTATTGAGAACAGGCACGCTCCTGAGGAGAGGCACCATCACATCCCCGACCGGTCTGGGGGAAACGAGATCGCAGTAGACGTAGACATTCTTCGCAACACTTTCCAAGTCCATTACACCCACGCTGAAGATATCGGGAGCCGTGTCTGATATTGAGGTCGTGGGGAAGGCTAACATGTTTTTCAAAGTGTCGCTTATGGTAACACTGACTCCTTTTTCGTAAAGTTTCAAGATGGCTTTATTCACCTCTTTTGCGTAAATGAATCTCATTTTTTTCCCTTTCACTCCCCTGTACGACTCATCCTCCGCTTTTATGATCGACGCATTCAACGCGCCGATGAACGCATCGGGTTTCGTGTATAACCCAGGCTCCAATGTCACGTTGAAATAAAATCTGGCGTCGCAAATATCGTCGTTATCGAGAGATTCGTAGCGAATCCAGACATCACCCTCTATTACATTGAAATAATTTAGCGGAAACTGTATCTCCACCAGTGCGATCTCATACTGCGTCGAAATGTCAACGGTCTGAGGGAGTTTAACGAAAAAGTGGCCTAGGTTACTATCCTTAAAAAGTTCCATAGATGCATTGCTGGGCAGGGTGACATAAAAGCTCATTTTTTTACTCGTTTCACCGTCGCCTCTCCAAGTTTGGATTCGGTAGCATGTAACCCAAACAGCTGCTCAGTAGGGCTATCCACAGTTTTCCCTCCTTCGCGTCTGGCTTTTCGGTGGTCAGATTGAACAGCGAAACCGCGACAACGGTATATATAACTACCACTTGGCAAATAAAGACAAGTTCTAAGTAGGGGGATAGTTTCCCAAACATCGACCCCCACCAGCGTGGTTCGCCGTCTCTCCTGACTCCCGAGTTTACGGCTCGCAAATCGGGCTCTCCACCAAAAGTTACCACTTCTTCCTCTTCTCGCATCTCTAGTTTTTGTATCTGACAATGTCCTTGGACGGTATCCAAGTGTTAAATGAGGAATCGTACCCAAACCATTTGACTAAACACTCCTTTCGTCCAAAGGATGTGCGACGCTCGGTTATGATACTCTCGATTCTGTGCTTGTCTCCAACTTTTTGAATTTCCGGTGTGTAGAATGACCCCTCTATCTCATCGCCCTTATCGTCTTTCAACACATATGTAACGGGGTTTGTTTCATTTACTCGACTGATGGAAAACATTTCCTCCGTCCAAGCGCATAACCCTTTTTAAAATTGGCTCTGCCCAAGACCAGTCTAACTCGATCACCGGGCTTGTACAGGGGTCTTTCAAATTTAAAGTTGCGTTTGCTATTATACAACGTGTTCCATACCTGTTCTTGATTGTCTGCGTTGACGTCGACCGGTGCCATTTTTATACTTCTGTGATACGAATGGTTATAACTTCGAAGTAGGGCGGGGAGGACTCGGACATAAGACAACTTATTGGATTTCGTGAAATATCGCCACATCCGTTGTTTCAGAGTCCTATTAAAGCGTTCCACCACGGCGGCCTTAATATCTTCGTTCTGCGTAGTGAAAAAGTGAACGTTGTTGTCAGCGAGGAATTTCTGAAATGTTCTGTTCAGAAACTCTGACCCCTTATCGGTTTGAAAACTCGCGGGTTTCCCATCAAGAAATATCTTACCGACGGCTTCCACTAAGGATTTCCCCGTTTTGGTTCGTATCGGTACAGACCACGCGAATTTACTGAAAACGTCCACGCAAGAAACCAAATAGGAATATCCATCGTTGTGTTTTTTCAAATGTCTCAAATCGATTAGGTCTGCCTGATATTGCTGTTGGGGGCCACTCGTTATAATGGGACGCCATTCAAATCTGCGACGAATTGGTTTATGAAGGGTGTAGGTATCCTGATGATTCAGCCATTGTTTGATCTTTGCGAGTCCCAGTTTGGTATTACGTTGCAGGGCCGTTGCACCACTATACGCCCCTGGTCGACTAGGGTCAAAGTAACGACGTCTCAATATTTTCTCCACCGTTCCCATTTTGGTGTTGGGATTCCGCTCTTTCTTTTTTTAGGTCTTAGTTTATACGTGGTTACGGGCGGAGTGGTTTCATTACCTACCTTTGGGGTTTCCGCTGGTGGTGGTGGTGGTGTCTTGGTCTGCTCTGGTGATACCTCGAATGATGGTGTTGGTGGGGAAGGTGTTTTTTCTGTTGCCGTGTTGTGTTGAATGAGATCGACCGAGCCCAATGAGCGTCGTTTATATTGCTCCAATCTAGTTAAATATTGATGCAGGGCACGTTGGTACACTCTGGCCTTATCGGCGGTTGCTAAATCATCGCGGAATAGGATACGTTGCATTTCATCATCTAAATCTCTCAAGTTGTCACCGATCGCCTCGGGTGGGCTATACGACGTGGTAGTAGTCTGTTTAAGACCCTCGAGGAATCGAGGATCCATCAAAATCATTTTTTTGGCCATTGTTACGCACCTAGTACTCCACCGAGAATACTTAATATAGGACGGAGCAAAGCACCTATAAACCCACCGGTTTGTAGAATCTCTTTCCGCCGCTTAAGATTCGGTTTCTTTTTAGTGAGAAGTCTCAACTTGTTCTTGTGTCGACGTAGCTCGCACTTCTGTCGCTGAGTGAGTCTAACATTACCTTTTAATATGTTATGACAACACTCGCACAAAATGTTAATGAGTTTGGGAGAGGCTGTTTTTAATATGGCTCTTAAACCGCTCGGCGAGGCGGCGCGCATACATTTCAACATTTCACCGTGCCGTCTAAGTGCTTCATCACACATGATTCTCTACTTTGGCACGTAGACGATTTGTCTCTCCCCCGGGAATATTTTTGTTCTCAACCTAAGATTATCAGGTGTATCCTGACGAAGATCGACCAGCAAATAACCGTGAGGAGACGCTGACGCGTCCTTAAAACTATCTTGGAGGTATCCCACCTGACCTGGGTACATTTGTTTACCCAGATTCATAATTTGACTCCCGTCTCTCGGGTTCTTGAAAAGGACTAAATAGTGCGTATTGAGACTTATGGTTCGATGTTCTTTATTTTTTCCGAATAGATTTTGAACAATGTACATCACACTAATATCTCTGTGATGACTACCTTTGGTGAATAATTTTGTTACCCGCTCGTCCGTCTCAGACATCAAGTCATCGATGACGATCAGTCTTCTCTTCTTACCACCTTCCAATTTATCGACGTCTGGTAGACCCTCGATAAATCTCACTGACCCCATAGTCTCGTATATCGATTGCCATTCCCCATAACACCATATAACTTCCTCCGGTACGGGGACAGCTAGCTCGTGAAGGTTCTGTATAAACTTTTGCACAAATACCGTTTTCCCACACCCGGTAGGACCGGCTATCAGAGCTGTGAAGGGATGATTCCATCGGGGATCCATCTTCACGTGCTACTAACTTTAGTGATTACGCCCCCGACGAAAATAACAACGAGTGATTTTAGGTCAGCGCGCGAGGTTTCCCCCTCTTCAACTAGCACCTATTTTTATAAGCCACAACCTATATAAACACTACAGGGGGGAGGAGGAGTTTCCTAGTCTCAGGCCGCATTACCTGAGACCGAATTGTTACACGCGTCATATTTCCCCACACATCACCCTATTGGTCAGTTCCAGAGGTCACTGAACATGTCGCAACACGACTGATTACCACGCCTGATAACGTATTGCGTTAGCTGCTATAAATAGACGGTCCTCGACCCGATAAACGGGTATAAAAACCCCCCAGTCAAGCAGTGTACACGCACACACATAACCAACGTCTGTTGCCAGGTGGTTTGTGTTTGTTTTTCTTTGAATATGGAGTCGTGTAGCTTGAATACGCCAATTTCGTTTGATGTTAGTGATCAGCGCATATTTATGTCACGTGGAAATGAGACTGTAGTTCCATTGTCTAAAGATTGCGTTAAGGCAGTCACGGTTTGTGTTTTTCGTAACAGACCATTTATAAATATAAGGACATACAGTGGTGATAGTTTTTTGAAGTTGCCTACCAGAACTGGGATAACACTATCGAGAGAGGAATTTATCACGTTAGTCGAAATGCGAGAGGAAATTTTAACCGCTTATGCTAACCTCAACTACACGCCACCTGTAGTTGACCAGATCAGCTACACGCCACCTCTCGTTAATCAGATCAACTACACGCCGCCTCTCGTTAATCAGATCAACTACACGCCGCCTCTCGTTATCCACCAAAACTACATACCATCTCTTGTTAACACGAATCTCATCGACTACACGCCCCCCTTTGTTAATCAAGGGAACCTCGCTCTTGTTAATTAGACGACAGATCCGGCACCCAATATGAATGCCGCGGGTGTTTCAGCAGAGTCACCAATTACCTATTCCAGCTTTGATCAAGGTTTTGTCAAAATGGAGGGCGGTTGTGTTTTGAAGGCTAATGAAACTTCCTATGCACCCGTGCTTGATAGACATTTAACAAACAGTACCACCAAAACAGGAGGGAGGAAACCCAGACGCTTAAAATTATCAACAACCGGACAGTAATATATATATATGTGTGTCGTATATTTGTTGTATTAATAAAGTTGTGAAATATAGAACGAATTTTGTTTTGCTTTACCATGAATGTGAGAGAGAGAGATGATTGATACTTTGTGTGGCTTGATGATAGAACATTAAGGGATGATGACGAGGGTGGCACATGATGATGATGATGAGGGTGGCACATGATGATAGAACATTAAGGGATGATTATGAGGGTGGCACATGATGATGATGTTGAGGGTGGCACATGATGATAGGACATGAAGGGATGGTATTGAGGGTGGCACATGATGATGTTGAGGGTGGCACATGATGATGATAGGACATGAAGGGGATAGTATTGAGGGTGGCACATGATGATGTTGAGGGTGGCACATGATTTTTATTTGACTTGAGTTAGCTTGGATATGCAATAGAGAGAAAAAAAATCGCTATAATCACACCTGGTACATGATGCTAACGATACTAATAATTGCTTGTCAGCGTTTTTTACATGTCGCCTCCTGTTGCCTAATACCCACACATGATGATAACACTCGACCAATAAAGGCACCCCCCTTTCCCCACCCGCACGCCACGATAGCCGGCAACGACCCGCCATCCGACCCGCGAGATAGCGCCCCTTTTAGAACCGCTGTCGCCCGAGAGAACCGCTGTCCGATAACCGGCGAGCTAGCGACGCGATAAGCCGATCATAAGCCGTCACGCACCAACGCACACACCACGACAACCGAGATCGTCACGCACCAACGCACACCGCCGAGATAAGCCGATTACCGATCACGACCACCGAGATAATAAGCCGATTATCGGACTTTTGCACGGGTTTGGTGCAGGTTTCGTGCGGTTTCGGTGCCAAATCTATTGTCTTTCGGTGCATGTACGTGCACTTTTAAACAGCGAGTGGGTAAACAGCCACACCTACTACTTACGATACACCGCACTACGTGCTCCTGTTACCAGCTTTACCGCAGTGCTGCAACTATTCGTCTGTTCCCTGCAAATAACATGGTCAAGTTGGTTGGAGCTCCTTCACTTTGCTCCAACATCACGTGGTATTAGAGATTCTAAACATTTAAATAATCTACTTTTTAGTCAAGTCATATAATTCTAATGAATGTATACCCATCTTCTCTATTTCTACTTTGATGCTATCTAAACTATAAATCGATATCTTTTGTGTTAACACACACACACACACATATATATATATATATATATATATATACACACACACACACACACGAACATGGGGAGGAGGCATACACCACTTATGCAATGTAATGATACGGTAATAGTTGAAATATATTGTGAGAACTGAAAAAATTGAGGGGACACGACATAGAGCATGGCACTGAGAGAAAAGGTACTAGATAATTTTAAAATATTGTTAGATAGAATGCTTGATGAGGTTGTTTCTTTTTTTGTCTAATTGAAAAGAAGGAATACGAGTTGTTTTTTTTAAGCAGTTAATCATTTCTGTTTTAATCCTTTAGCTTTTCACTACTGTAACGTTTATTTCAAATGCTTGCATATCTACAAATGAGTAGCGTTTTATTTTGGCATCAGAATAGACAACAATCTGTTCTCACTAAAGCATAATTTGAGAAACCAAGATGTCTAGAAACATTGCAAGAATACTTGATGGGATTACGAAGAAAAATGTCATGCCACGGCCGTAACACTTCTCAACACCTTCAGACAAGCAGCTTTGACGTGTTAACAAAAAATTTGCGTGAATGCATGCCCCAGGTTTAAATAAACAACACTAACGTATTAACGGAGACACGCATAACAAGTCCAAGCTTGTGTCATCATCAGTATAAATCAAGTTAATTCCGTTTTGATTACACGTATCCTGTTTTAGTTCATCTCGTAATGAACACAAAGTTACTTAATTCTCTGACGCATGCTCTGCTTTTAAAATGACATACAGGGTTTGGACTGAAAGCGATCAGTGACTCATAGCTGACTAATTACGTCAGGGTGAGTGAATAAGAACTAATTAAAAATCTAGTGCATCTCTCCGTGGTGGTATTGGAAACAAATTAGTCAGTTTGGTTAAGTGATTAAAGAACAAAACTGGAAGGCAAACCCGGAAATTCTTAAATTTCGCGCCGACGATGAATCTAGCAGCATACTGGAGACACACTACAGAGCACTGGCTAAAACACATCATTTTTTGCTTGGTACTGAAAGACAAGAGAGAAAGACGAATTCAAAGTAAAGCAACTAAAATGTCGGGCGTGTTTGCAGTGTACAACGCAGCAACGACTACTTAACGCTCTTCTTATCTTGTATGAAGAACATTAGTTAAGTAAGGTGAAAACACTATATAAGAAAACAAAGAGGAAGCAAACAAAAGAAGTTCTTAGCCCTTTCTCTCATCCTAAAAACTGATTAATATGTAGTAAAGAATTATTAGTTCTGTTGTATGTTAATTATTCTTTCAGTTCATTGTTCTGTTGTACAGTTAATTGTTCTATTGTACAGCTAATTGTTCTATTGTACAGCTAATTGTTCTGTCGTACAGTTAATTGTTCTATTGTACAGTTAATTGTTATTTCAGTTCATTCTTCTGTTGTACAGTTAATTGTTCTGTTGTACAGTTAATTGTTCTGTTGTACAGTCAATTATTCTGTTGTATACTTAATTGTTCAGTTGTACAGCTAATTGTTCTGTTGTACAGCTAATTGTTCCAGTGTACAGTTAATTGATCTTTCAGTTAATTGTTCTGTTGTACAGTTAATTGTTCTGTTGTACAGTTAACTGTTCTATTGTAAAGTTCACTGTAAAGTCTAGGGGGCCTTGGTAGCCTAGTTGGGAAACCACCCGACTAGGCTATCAACCTTCGGACAATCCGTGTTGATTTCCGCTGGAAGCAGTGTGAGTCGTACTCGTGGTTGGAAAAAAAATACCCTCGCGGTCGACCCAGCCGCTGGCAGAAATGGGCATCAGGGTAGTACTCTTGGAAGGTGAGGAATGCCGCCTTGCATCGTGAGTTTTGATGCTTGAAGCGACACTATTCAGAAGTTTCCGAACATTACTAATAGGCGGCCGAGCACATTTTGGTGGAAACTCGCGTGCTAAGACGCCGATTCAAGTCTCGTACTTTACCTCTATCTTTACCGTAAAGTCCTCTCGTCAAAATCGCAGGATCAAGCAACGTTTCTTGTTACTGAAGCAAGAACACATCATCATTGCATTTCGTAAATTGTCTCACACGTTGTAACATGCAGTCATGTGTTGTTACACAGTGGAATGCAGTTTTAGACTAGAACAATTCTAAGTAAACTTCCACAATAAAGAAGCAAGCTAAGAGTGCATGAATATCCCAGTGCTGTTTTCATTTCCTAAAGTGTCAATTGCTGCTGTAGTAAACACGGAACACAATTTTATGAAAATGTGTCTTGGAGTGTAAGATGTATACTGATGTTTCTATGTTAAATTTGCAGCAAAATATACATATGTTTTATTTATTTATGACATAAATTTATAATGAAATTATGTTATCAATGCTAGAAATAAAACGCTTTCCTAAACATTTTTATGATGATAATCTTTGTTCAAATTAACAATGATTAAGATGCAGTATTTTGCAGATATTTATTAGCAAGCATAACAAATATGTAAATCTGAAAACATAAACAATAAAAGCTCTGTAACATTATATGAATTTTATTAAATAATAACATTGCAGAACATGTATCTGCCGCTAGGTGATCTCTTTTTGATACTTATTAATTGCACAGTTTAGATAGAGATTTAAAATAAAATATAGAATAGGGATTGATGTACAAGTGAGAAGATAATGGACCATGATTAATAGGCATGATTGTGTACAAAATTGTGAATTATTCTATTCTATTCTATTCTATTCTATTCTATTCTATTCTATTCTATTCTATTCTATTCTATTCTATTCTATTCTATTCATGAAATCATTGTCATTGTAGTCAGTCGAGAATTCCTATAAAAGGATGCATTATTTAAGGGAATTAGTGATGATTGTTTTAAGACAAAGAGATGTTGATGGACGAACAGATGGGTCAGACTGACCGACAGAGTCAAGCAGGTGGTCAAGCAATACCAAATAGCAAACACAAGCAACAGAGGTAGAAAGATTATGTGGAAGACCTATTGAACAATACATAGATAAAACAATGACAAATGCATACGATTGTGTATTCATTTTACATGTTTTCTGCAGCTCGTCGCGTCCCTCATATTATTTAATATATTATATATTTTATGACCGCAAATTATATCTCCCCTCGACGATGCAATGCAAATTAGGAAGAAAAGAAGAAGTAGAAGAGAAGAAGGTTATATTTTATATTTGTGCTTCTCTTCCTGAAACCATGCTTACCAATATTGTTATTTCCAGCCCACGTGCATTTTCTCGTGGCCATAGCATTTTAAGTTCCTCTATAAGATGTTTGTTTATAAGCTACTTCTTTTAGTGCTTAGGTCTGTTTATACATTAACAAGAAATATAAATAAATATATTTAAAAAATAAATATAAACTTACTTCCTCTCGGGCACAAGACAGCAGACAGTAAAATGACTCTCCATGCTTGACGATTCTCCGCTAGGATTTGTAGGTATTGTTTTTTTTTTCTTTAGCCATATAGATAAGTTTGCCCGTGTGCTGCCGGGGCCCGGAAGGGGAGTAAAGTATAGCGGCGCTGTACCCTACCAGGCATGTTCGTAAGAGGCGAGAAAGGAGGGTTAGGCATGGGACTGGCTATCCCATACTGTAAAAAAAAAAAAAAAAAGCCGAAAAAACTTCACAAACATGAACAAGTCAAAGAAAGATAAAGTTAATCCGTCAACCAGGAAAGAGAAGGGCTCTCTGTCTAAGAGACGTATGACGCAATCCGGAGAAAGCCATAAGGAGTCCGGGTTGCCGACTCACCCTTTGTCTACCAGGAAATCATCCAGAATTGGCACCTGGAATGTTCGTACCCTTAACGAACAGGGAAAAGCGGCACAAGTGGCAGCAGAAATGACCAACTACAAGATAGATATTCTGGGAATGTGTGAAACAAGATGGCTGGGAGCGGAGAGAATAAAATTGAATACAGGGGAGATGATTTTATCATCAGGACACCAGGAACCAGGAGCACAACATAGCGAAGGGGTAGCTATAATGCTATCAAAGAATGCACAGAAGACACTAATAGAATGGGAGGCAGTGGGACCAAGACTGGTGAGAGCAACATTTAGAACAATCAAAAACAAAATAAAATTACACATTATACAATGCTATGCACCAACCAACGATAAAGATGACTCAGTTAAAGATGATTTTTATAAACAGCTACAATGCCAGATGGATGCAAGACGAGCCAAGGATATTATAATCTTGATGGGAGACCTAAATGCTAAGGTAGGATCAGACAACAGAGGCTTCGAAGAGATTATGGGAAAACATGGACTTGGAGATATAAACGAGAATGGAGAGATATTTGTGAATTTCTGCGCCCTTAATCAAATGAGCCTAGGAGGAACAATATTCCAACATAAAAGAATACACAAAGCTACATGGGTGTCACCAGATCATAGAACGGAAAATCAAATTGATCACATATGTATTAATAATAAGTTTAAGTCATCCTTACAGGATGTAAAAGTATATAGAGGGGCAGATATAGCTTCTGATCATCATCTTCTGTTAGCCAAACTTAAAATTAAATTAAAAAGGTATACTACAACGAATAAGAGCAGAAAGTATTTCAATGTAGGGTTTCTTAAAGAACAAGGAATTAAAGATAAATTCGCAGTCACAATATCAAACAAATACCAAGTCCTCCAACAACGAGAAAATACAATAAATATAGAAGATCATTGGAAACAGGTAAACAATATATGGAAAGAGACATGCGAAGAAACACTGGGGAAAAGAGAACGCCAGAATAAGGCATGGATGACAGCAGAGACCCTGGATAAAATTAAAGAAAGAAAGAACAAGAAAGCAGACATAAATAAAAGCAAAACAAGAAGTAATAAAGCCAAGACACAGGAAGCTTACACAGAGGTGAACAAAGAAGTGAGAAGATGCATTAAAAGGGATAAGAGGAAATATATAGATGAATTAGCTAAAGAGGCAGAAGAAGCAGCAAATAAAGGGAATATGAAAGAACTGTACAACAGCACAAAGAAATTAGGTGGAAAATACAAACAGATCAACGCCTTTATCAAAGATAAGAAAGGAAATCTGCTTAGTAATATAAGGGAACAAATGGAGAGATGGAAAGAGCACTTTGAAGAACTTTTGAACAGACCCGGCTCAAATAATCCTCCAGATATACTACCAGCAGAAGAAGAATTATACGTTAACTGCGGAAAACCAAGCAAAGAAGAAATAATGAAAGCCATCAAACTATTAAAAGATAGTAAAGCCACAGGACCAGATGAAATTCCTTCGGAAGCCATCAAAGCAGATATTATCACCTCTACCAAGATGTTACATAATCTATTGGATAAAATTTGGGAGAGGGAAGAAATACCTAAAGACTGGAGAGAAGGTTATATAATCAAACTACCAAAGAAAGGAAGTTTACAGGAGTGCACAAATTATAGGGGAATTATGCTACTATCAGTGCCAGGAAAAATATTAGGCAGAATCATTCTGGAGAGACTAAAAGAGGCTATAGAGAAACACTTGAGAGATGAACAAGCAGGTTTTAGGAAGAACAGATCATGTGCTGATCAAATAACTACTTTACGTATAATAGTTGAACAAAGTTTAGAACTAAAATCCCCACTTTATATTGGATTCATAGATTACGAAAAGGCATTTGATAGTTTAGACAGAAGAATGCTTTGGAAGTTGCTGAGTCATTATGGAATCCCCATAAAGTTTATTAACCTGATAAAAACAATGTATGAAGGAACAAAATGTAGTGTGGTGCATGAAGGACAGCTTACAGAAGCATTTGAAATAAGAACAGGAGTAAGGCAAGGATGCCTTCTGTCTCCATTTCTCTTTCTACTGGCCATAGACTGGATTATGAAAATAACTCAAAAAAACAGAAATGGGATCCAGTGGTCACTGACAAAACAACTTGATGATTTAGACTTTGCTGATGACATAGCTCTCCTATCACACAGCCACCAACAGATGCAAGATAAAATGAGTATATTAGATGAGAGATCACAACAGCTAGGACTAAAGATTAATAGAGATAAGACCAACATTATGAGAATTAATGCAGTTGGCAATAACCAAATAAAACTAGGAGAAATACCTCTACTAGACGTACAATCTTATATATATCTGGGCAGTAATATAGATAAAGAGGGAGGAACAGAAAACGATACCAAAGTAAGGATATCAAAAGCAAGAGGAGCTTTCATTGCACTGGGAAACATATGGAAATCCAAAGAAATTAGGCTAAATACAAAAATACAAATTTTCAACTCCAATGTTAAGTCGGTTCTATTATATGGCTGTGAAACATGGAGAATAACAAAATTGACAATCACGAAGGTACAGACTTTCATTAATGGATGCTTGCGCAGAATAAAGGGATGGAAATGGCAGGACAAAGTCACTAACGTGGAATTATGGAAATGTACCGGTCAAATACCAGTGGATAAAGAAATACAGCGAAGACGATGGCGATGGATAGGACACACACTACGGAAACCAACTGAGAGTATTACACAACAGGCCCTTTTTTGGAATCCCCAGGGGAAAAGACAAAGAGGAAGACCAAGGAATTCTTGGAGAAGACAGATTGAAGCAGAGATGAAGATGATGGGGAAGACATGGAATGATCTTAAAAGAATTGCAAAAAACAGAACGACTTGGAAAGTGTTTGTTGAAGACCTATGCTCCACTGGGAGCTAAAAGGTAGAAGAAGAAGATATAGATAAGTTCTCTCTATTAATTGTTCTTCCTGAAGTTACTTCTGGTCATCCTTGTTTTCTGTTGTCACCCAGTGTCCACATGAAGGCCTGGCGCAGGAAGTCTTCTTCTGTCAGATCTAGACTGATATCATAGAGGAGAGGGGATGAAATAATCAAGAAGTTAATACAACCGAAAGAAAAAGAATATAAGCGTATAGATCATTAATGGGAGGGTAAGCGAGCATGCAATGGAGACAAGAATATAATCACACCTTACTTTTCCTCTCGTTATCATTTATCGTGTATTTTGTTGTCGAGACCGTCAAGACATACAAACAATCAAATTATAGCTCGTTTCAAATCATGTGCCCAACTTTTAAAATCGATATCTTTTTAATCTCTTTTGTATTTTTTTCAAAATTTGCATGTACAGTTATAATGATTAGAACCCAACAGGGAATTAATGTCATAAAAAAAAACATTTGGTTATTATTGTTGCTTATTTGATTTCTATAAATTTATAACGACCCATTGATGTAGTCAAAACTTAATGTTTACAGTATTTTAAGTTAAAAAAAGCGATTAAAAATCCATACACGGTACAATTGACGTTTTTGCACGCATTCCACGGGGGCTTTCTGACACAATTAGACACTTGTAGAAAACACGAGGCATTGTGTGTTCCATTGCCGTTCATTCAGCGGCGAAGCCGTCCTCGAACTGAGCAGACAATAATTCTCCTGGTGTTTTGTCTTATTAGGTTATTTCCCCATTACGGTCACGCCTTTACCTAGTGAAAATTAATCATAGACCAGCAACTACGGTAATTTCTATTCTTTAGGGCTTCACAATTTACAATTTTGACAAACATCAAAGAAATATCGCCGCTTTAAGAAAACTGCAGCTGCAAGATATTTGTTAAATATACATTTAAAGGGTCTTTTGCATTCTAATAACATTTGGAAAATTTCAAAAGTTTTTAACAAACGGTTAGAGAGTAATAACGTTTTGAAGTTGGGCACATGATTTGAAACGAGCTATAGATGTTTTGTAGTGGTCTTTTTTTTATTTATGAGAGGAGCTAGATGAGATCATAGGCAGAGAAAAAGATGGAAAGACAAATGGACAGACAAATGGACAGACCTTAGCGTTGCAAAGTACCAAAGAATGTATGCAGATAGAGAGAAATGAAAAATGCTGGCCAAGTATGTCAGTGATGCACCAACGACCCCTTGGGTTATGAAATGAAGAAGAAAAAATCTATTTATCTTGCCATTCTCTCTCCCCTCTACTCTCTAGTGCTTTATTTATCAATGTGTCTTTCTACTTATATGTTAATCTGTCTATTTATCTACATATTCACATGACATATGTATCAGAATATTAAAAGCAGCAAATATTTTCAGAAACCTTAATGAAATATGGAAATCACAATTACTAAACACAAAAACAATGCTCAGGATTTTCAAAACAAATGTATTATTCACCCTTACTTATGCATGCGAGAGCTGGAAAACAACTAAAGAAATAAAAATAAAAAAATAAAAAAATAAACAGGATGCATTTGAAAACGAATGCCTGAGTTAAATACTTCGTATACAATAGGACTTAAAACAGGACCTCAGATGGGAACCAGAGAGTAAAAGAAAAAGAGCTCGACCTAGAGAAACACTAAAAAGAACATTCAAATGAGAGGCAACAACAGCAAGTATCAGCTGCCTCGTCGAGAGAACATTTTGCCTAGAACAGAGTTGTATGGCCAGACACAATGCAGGTCTTGTGCAAGGTCTGACAGTTGAAAGATCGACAGACAACAGTCTAGAATTAGATAGACAGACAGACAGACAGACAGATAGATAGATAGATAGATAGATAGATAGATAGATAGATAGATAGATAGATAGATAGATAGATAGATAGATAGATAGATAGATAGATAGATAGATAGATAGATAGATAGATAGATAGATAGATAGATAGATAGATAGATAGATAGATAGATAGATAGATAGATAGATAGATAGATAGATAGATAGATAGATAGATAGATAGATAGATAGATAGATAGATAGATAGATAGATAGATAGATAGATAGATAGATAGATAGATAGATAGATAGATAGATAGATAGATAGATAGATAGATAGAAACGTATACCCGTATCATGTATATAGCTACCGACTACAATGCCTAACCTTTGGCTTGACCGTCTGTCTCACTTCGTTTCCCTAATCTTATTTTCACCTACCCGTACGTACATCTCATTGTGACACAATATTCTTCCAGCACTACGTGGCTCTAACATTTTATTACATTCTTTGACCATTTATTTGTATTATTTTTTCCTCTCTGTTATGTCGTTTCTCTTTCTCTCTTTCTTCTTCTTCTTTATACGGAGATTGTAAAAAAAATTCTCTACATTAAAAATAAATTGCATGAAATTTGCTGTCGCGTGATGATGTTAGATTGTCTCGTCTTGTCTTAATATCACGGGTAGATAAGATCTTGGTATGAGGCAGTTTGTAATAGCTTTCTTGAATTTCAGGACTTTATTGGATAAAGGGAAAAATATTTCTACCTAGAGGTGATGCAATACTAAGTCACCTATATCAGTAAATGATCTTGATTATCAAAAAGAAATACACAATAGCCTCCACTAGACCTTCTGACAAGACGAAAAGGGCTATACTATATCAGTAAATGTCACTACAATGTAGAAAACGGCGATTCTTGTCCACGGCGGACGGTGGGTTCGATAAGTGAGACAGTCAGGACGTGAGACCAAACTTTTATGTTAACCTTTAATCTGATAATTTTCGACATAAACGTTATTGCAATGTGTGCCAAGTTATATAGTTCAATCAATTATTGTCATAAATTAGCATAGTTGTAGTTATATCATACTATCTTAGTTATTTACATTATAAGTTATGGGAAAAACAGTTTTTCTGTTACTTGTGTCTTACAGCTGTGTTCGAATGTTATATATATATATATATATATATATATATATATATATCACCATCATTATCAAGTACCATGCCTGCTGACTAGGTGATCGTGTCTCTCCACAACTTTCGATCTTAACAGTTATTTATCATTTCTGTTGTTGACCTTCTGCCAAGCCATTCTCTTAAGCTGTCTGTGATCTTTTCTTTTTACTTCCCTCTATCTCTTCGTTCTTCAATTTTTCCAGTTGTTACAATATATTCCAGCTGTTCCCTTGTCATTACATGGTCAAAAAATGATGATTGTTTCTTCATAATATTGGATAGTTGTTCTCTTATTGCTTTGGCCTATTTCAAAACGTTTGCATTACTCTTCTTCGCTGTCTTTGATATTCTCAATATTCTTCTGTAAAACCATATTTCTACAGCCTCCAGTGATTTTCTTGACTGTTGTCCTATTGTCTAATAATGTTAAGACTGGTTCTACATAGCATTTAAGAACTTTATATATATATATATATATATATATATATATATACAGTGGCATAGTGCTTTGCCACGAGAAGCGGTAGGTTTTTTCGGAGAGATTGAATTGGTATTCCAGGCAATGTCTTGGTCATTTGATGCACCTCTCCACTTGCTATTGCGACTGCAGGTCGCAGTCGCTTGAGTTCGCAATGACGATACATTAAAATTATGTAATTAAACCTGAGAAGGATAACGTGGTCCACGCCCACCTCCCTAGAAGATAATCTATATCGGGCAATTGAATCACTTAAACTGACAACTAACTTCATAAGAGAGTCTGGAATCCTACTCTGATTGAGACTTGATCGCAGAGAGAGAGAGAGAGAGAGAGAGAGAGAGAGAGAGAGAGAGAGAGAGAAAGAGAGAGAGAGAGAGATGTAATTAACGACTGTTCTTCATTAAATTAACTTAACTTAAATAAAATATATTATAGATGATTTCTATTAAAAAGCCTAATATCGTAGTATCCTCAATCTCCTTGGTATATCAATGTTCTAAGTCTCTCGGTCGGTGGCGACCTCTCCTAAAACAAAATCTAAGAATCTTCCAGGTAGGGTCTAAGCATTAACATTTCAAAGGTCACACACCATCTTGTTCAACATCAACAGACATCAATGGATTTAGCAAGACATTATCAAGTTCACAGCGGATGAACATGCCGGATTAAGTTGTCCCACACAGGAGATTGCTGTGGGGTTTTTCTCTTCAACCGGAATTTCCAAGCTTTTGCCTGCAGTTAGTTCAGGAGTAAGGAACGAGTGGAATCTTGTTTCTCCTTCTTTATTTCTTGTGGTCTTCTTCAATATATTCTATTATTACTGTCCTTTTTTCTGTCCCTTTTTTTTACCTTTTCACTCTTACTATATATCAATTAGTAGACTTGTTGTGTCTATTATGCCATTTATCTGATCTTCTTCTTCTATCCGTCCACATTCATCTGCTCGTCTTCACTTTCAACTCGTCTGCTATTCTTCACTCATCCTTTTTCACCCACATGTCCTCTTTGATATATCGTCCTCTTGTATCTACTTTTTTTAAAAATTCACTGGTGTTCTTTTTGAACACCTCATCTTTCATCTACTCGTGTTCATTTTCCATTCAATATGTTTTATCTACTCATTTTCTTTCATTTGCTTTTGTTCATTTTCTACTAGTCCACTTTCTCCACTCATCTTCTTTAATCTTCTCACCCTCTTTCATATAGTCATCATCTCTCATTCTTTTCATCGACACATCACATTTTCACCCACTCGTCCTCCCATTTCAATAGTCCTCTTCCATACACTTGTTTTCTCTTTCTACACCAGTTTTTACTCCATGCGCCTCTTTCATTCACTACTCTTCTTTCATTCCCTTGCCTTTTTCCATTTACTAGTCTAACCTTGTACTTCTTCTCCTCTGTTATCTTATACTCCATTTTTTGTTCTCTATTATTTTTATTTTTCTTTATTGAAACTCTTCTTACATCTCTTATTCTTTATTCTCTGTAGCCACCTTCCAACAAATTCCAATCAGGGACCTAACCTTCAGAGTAATAATGTAACATTTAATGACACTGTTTTTTGTGTGCAAACTATATGCGTATTCTCCATTTTAATCATCACGTTTCTCGTGAAAACGCGCGTTTTTGTCACAATTGTCACAAGAATTTGGATGGCAGCTGTGAGGTAGAATAACGGTTTTACACGATGTATAGATCATATGACAGGGGTTGTATTTCATAAAAATAAGTTGTCAATAAAAACAAGGTTGTTACAGAAAAAAAAATTATTTCTTCATTTCTCTGAGGAACTAACCATTAAGGTCAGTAAGGATTTTACAACCAGTTTCCCTTATTCCTGTCTTTTCGTTCGAAGTTTCGTCTTTATTTGACGATGTCTTCCATTCTCTATTTTTTTTCCATCTGAGCTGTTTATTCTCGATACTTTAGTTTGCTTGCATGATAAAACATTTCGGAATGATCGCATGCTTAAGGTTCATATGTTATTAATTTCAACTAATAGATAATGGAACTTAATTGTAATAAGACATGCATTGTGAATTTGTTAAGATGGAACTTAATTGTAATACAACATGCATTGTGAATTTGTTAAGATGGAGCTTAATTGTAATACAACATGCATTGTGAATTTGTTAAGATGGAACTTAATTGTAATACATGCATTGTGAACTTTTCTCTTTTTATGATGATTGTTTCTTCCTAATATTGGAAATTAGTTCTCTTTTTGCTTTGACCTCTCTCATAACACCTACATTATTCTTCTTATCTGTCCATGGTACTCTCAACATTCTTCTGTAAAACCACATTTTTACAGACTCCAGTGATTTTCTTGTCTGTTGTCCTATTCTCCATGATTCACATCCATATGTTAAGAGTGGCTCTACGTAATATTTAAGAACTATTTTGATTCCCCTATGGTCAAATCAAATGCGACAATAATTTTAGAGGTTTTCTGGTCAGAAACAGTCTTCCTCGCTCCCACCGTAAACACTTGGGTACGTTCCTCTGTTTACGTAACTGTATTACCAATGATTATGTGCTCCGCACCGACTCTATCTTATTCCCTAACGGACGGTTCCAGATCAAGGATGGTTTCAAATGTGTGTCTCGCAATATCATTTCTGTTATCATATGCCAACGATGTCACATGACATATTGGCTAGTCTGAGAGATCTTTAGCGAAAAGATGTTGTGAACATTTTCGGGATGTTCAACAGAATGAACGGAATGAACGCACTCTAGTGGCGTCCCGTTTCAATTTGTCATACCACAAGGGCAAAAACGACATCCGTATTACTGATATTGTCCTTTGCCATTCCCGCGACAGCAGCGGTTCGCCTTAGAGAATCGCCTTATAGTCCAATGGGGTTTGCTGACCCCACGTGGCATGAATGTATCACCCTCACTCACATAGTTTCCCTGTAGCTGCTCCTTCCCTATTGAATCTTCTACTCTTATGCACATGCTATTCTATTCACAGCTCTCGTCTACTAGACTACACAGCGACACTTTGGTGATTCCCTATTTCTCTTGTGTATGGGCTGCTTACTTTTGTACAAGGCGATACCCTTTCCACCTGCACCAACACGGTACCTTACCTTTTACAAGTTCATAGTGAACCCCACTCTGAGACATCTCACTCATTCCTTCTTTCGGGTACCCTGTATTCTTCTGGTTTATTCTTTGTGCTTTGTGTATTCACACGAACCTAGGTGTGGACACTTCTGTGTATGTATGCTGAATGCGCACTTTTTCACATATTTATGCCTTGGTTAATTATTATTACTACTCGTGGCACTATAGCTCTAGAGATGTTCAATTGGTTGTATCGACAAAGTCTTTTCTCTCACCTACTAATGACGAGCTGTGGATTTTACTGCATGGGTAAGCAACCTTCCATACTACTAAGATTAGACACGCGCTAATAAAAATCCCCTACATATTTTATCTTCATCTCTGGAGACTAGCAAAATGCCATAATCGCCATCATCAACGATCATAAATATTACGTCCATCACTAAACCACTTGACGGAATGGAAAATAAATATTGCTTCCCATAGCTCACCATCACGTCCAATAACCATGGACATAGACGATCTCATTGACCACTTGATCTAATCATGGACCAAGCTTTAACGCAAGAATTGTTTACTTTGCAACAGAATAATTATATACACAGTGACAGCTGATTGCATGCAACTAGAATGGTGATATTATCATTCATCATTTTCCTGGTTAGTTTCTATAGTGAAGTTTGAACTATTTTTGCTTCTAATGAGTTAAAATAAATACGAACTAACGTTCTGGCAACGATAAGTTAGACAGTGTCTATCAAAGTTACCTTCTAGTTGACGTCAAATGGAATTAGTATACTCACAATTATTATGTTTTGATGATTGCTTTGAATATTAGTAGAACAAAATGTAAGTAAAGTGCCCCCGTCACGCTAAGTGGCGTATTGGGAATATGGTGTTAGTGACCATACATTTTACAGACCTTCAGCACATGATTTTTGGGGTAATGTGGTCGGTATTACGCCCGTGCCGCTTCACTTTCCCAGAAAAAAATCCGGTACCCATTAAAGGCTGGGTGAACCCGGAAGCCGTCGGTTGGGATCGAACCCTACCCCTTTGTCCTTTGTAGTACAGTTCACTAACCACTGAGCTATCACGGCTCCCGCTTTGAATATTGCAATTTAATATATAAGTAAGTTGAAATCTTGGTGCTTTCCTCATGACGAATAATTGTATTCTCGTATTTGATAAATTGTTAGTAAGTAAAGACGGTGAACTGCAAATTATAATTCTTGTACAAGGGTAAAGCAGGGAAATTGTTGGCGTATAAAAGAATTGTATACGCAGGGCGTTCTTCTCAAGAATGCACGGAAAAAGACCAAGAGGAAAACCCAGAAAAGAAGATTGATAGATGCAGTGACAGAGACATGTAACAACAAAGGGAAATCACTAATTCAAACAGTTCAAGAACGACAAATGATATAACCACAACACCTTTTAAGTATCAGTGAAAAGAGAAATGAAAGAAGATAAAAGAATCACACAAAGAACAACACAGAAGAAAGAATGTATAAGAATAGATTACGATCTATAATGGGAGCCATTATTAAAAGAAAGAAAGCAGTCACATTTTGAAAAATAAAACCACCATTTATGATATAACACATGTCATCATCATCTTGCGCTATCTCCACATAGAAGACTGGATATTTGAGCGCCATTTCACCATGTCTCTTGCCTTATGGAGCACTATGCCCTAGGTTCTTTTGTCCATCTCTTAATGTTGTCAATACACTTCAGTCTGTGTCTGCCTCTTCCGTGTTTGCCATGTATTTTCCCCTGCAAAATGACTATCATTATGTTTTTGTGTCTCTTTAAGGTTCATGAAAACTTTATTTGTCTTGTTCTAATTGTTTTTAATATATTTTTATTTATTTATTTACAGGTTTTTTCAAAATTTCATTATTTGTTTTCTTGCCTTCCACTATAGTTTTTCTCACTTTTCTATAAATCCAATTACAAGGGCTCTAACTTTCTTTTCTGCTTTCTATTATAGTGTCCATGATTTTGCACCATAACAAATGATAAAAGCAGATGGAACACTTTATTATTCTCTTTTTTAGTTCAAATCTTATTTGCTTTGTTGTGAGTACAGATAGTTTTGTTTCAAAACATTTTTTGACACCTATTCCTCTTATTTTCCAGCATTAATTATATGTTAAAGATAGCTAAACATTTGACCTCTTTCTAGGTTACTTACCTTGATAATGTCATGCACGTTATGTATTATCTCTTTTTATTACCATTGTTTTTCTCTTCTAAATATTTATACCAAAGTCATATTCTCTGCTTTGTTTTCGTTAATCCAGTTGTTGCTGTTATTTTTTGCTCTCTGCCTGTCATTGATGTTTAAATTTGCCATTTCCACAAAGATCTCATCAAAGCACAGATTGAACATGATTGATTGAATGAGATAGAGCACAACCCTATCTGACTCATTTCTTTATATCTATATAATAGACGGAGTTTCTCTGTTATTAAGTCTCACAGCTGTCTCTATCTAGTATACGTCAATCATTACTATTATGTCTTCATTATAAATCATCATCATCGAGTGCCACCTCCGCTACGTAGGTTGGCTACCATGGAGCGCCATTCTGCTCTGTCTCTTGCTTTGATGGTGCAGGTTGTCATAGGCTGATTTGTCCATCTTTTGATGTTACTTGTCCATGTTAGTCTTGGTCTGCCTTTGCCTCTTTTACCTTGTATTTTCCCCTCCAGGATTACTTTTAGTAGCTGTTGTGTCTTTTAACATGGCCCAAAATTCGCATTTGTCTTGTTTGAATTGTGTTTAGTAGTTCTCTTTTCATTTTTAATTGTTTTAAGACTTCATCGTTTGTTTTCTTTTCCTTCCATCCAATTCTACCTATTCTTCTATACGTCCACATTTTAAAAGCTTCAACTCTCTGTTCTGTTTTCTTGTCTAATGTCCATGTTTCTGCACTATATAGGAATACCGAGAAGATGTAACATTTTGCTGTTCTTAGTTTTAGCCCTGGTGTTATTTGTTTTGATATTAGTATGTTCTTCATGACATTAAAATTACTTTTTCCATTCCTATTCTTTCGTTTATTTCAGTTGTACATTTTCCATCACTGGTTATAGTATGTCCAAGGTAGTTGTAGTTCTGATCTGTCTCCAGGTCTATTCCTTCAATTTTGATATCCACTTGTGGGTTTTGAGTTCATTATATATGTATATATATATATATATATATATATATATATATATAAAGTAAAGTACCCCCGTCACGCCAAGTGGCGTATAGGGAAATATGGTGTTAGTGACCCCATATTTTACAGACCTTCAGCACATGATTTTTTGGGGTAATGTGGTCAGTATTACGCCCGTGCCGCTTTACTTTCCCAGAAAAAATCCGGTACCCATTTAAGGCTGGGTGAACCCGGAAGCCGTCGGTTGGGATCGAACCCTACCCCTTGTCCGTGGTAGTCCAGCCTTCTGTCAAAAGCTGTGGTACAATCTATGTATATTATTTAATTAGTTTTTCTTTATTTTTCTGTACTTTTGAAATAACATCCCCACGTAGAAGATAACTACTATTTCCCCATTGCTTTTCCTAAATGTGAACTGTTGTTCCAGTACATGTCCAAAAAAAAGTCCAGATGAGTCTTTACCATTCAGTGAAATGTTAAAAATGTTGGAGTCTTTAGCACGAGGTAGTTATGAATGTAACATTTAAAAATAACTGATAATGTTCTTGAAATTTTGGATTATTACCATTAGGTGAAATATTTTCTTTCTGGTGAACATGCTACCTTAAGACATTACGATTACAACTGTATAATTTTTTGTGTGTGACGTATGACGTTATACACCTGAGCTGATAGGCTTTATTTTAAAACAAACACTATCTATACCAAAAGTCGTTAGTTTATGATCAAATGAAACTCAATATCTCAAAATAAGTCTCATGATAAGCTTGTATTCGTATTAAAGTGGTGTTGTTTATTGTGTATATACACACAGTCTTGTCATAATTACGTGTTTTACATTATGCAGGTGTATATCTCACTGTTATGCCCATAACATCGAAGTGTTAAAACACTTATATTTGTAATAAAAGTAGAATTCGCTTTTCTATTTTGTTTTTTTAACTTCGAGATATCTAGTGTCTAGATATCTGTTCTCGTGTTATTTCTAAAACGCGACTACTACACACTGATCACAGTTTAATCTTCTGGTCATATATTGAATGTACTCAAACTTGTCTAATAATACGTTTTTTGTTTTCGGTTCAAATCTATAGCATGAACTCACAGAACAACTCTAATTCCACTATTTTATGTTATCAGAACATCTCTAATTCCACTATTTACTCTTATCAGAACATCTCTAATTCCACTATTTTATGTTATCAGAACATCTCTAATTCCACTATCTACTCTTATCAGAATATCTCTAATTCCACTATTTTCTCTTATCAGAACATCTCTAATTCCACTATCTACTCTTATCAGAACATCTCTAATTCCACTATTTTCTCTCATCAGAACATCTCTAATTCCACTATTTTCTCTTATCAGAACATCTCTAATTCCACTATCTACTCTTATCAGAACATCTGTAATTCCACTATCTACTCTTATCAGAACATCTCTAATTCC
Organism: Megaustenia siamemsis; assembly: GCA_032433765.1. Lineage (NCBI taxonomy): Eukaryota > Metazoa > Mollusca > Gastropoda > Stylommatophora > Ariophantidae > Megaustenia > Megaustenia siamemsis. The sequence goes on from JAVIAB010000092.1 coordinate 101,729,936, forward strand.
ACTATCTACTCTTATCAGAACATCTCTAATTCCACTATCTACTCTTATCAGAACATCTGTAATTCCACTATCTACTCTTATCAGAACATCTCTCCACTATTTTCTCTTATCTAGCGTTAAAGTCATTTAGTTATTCAGAGGTCGATAAAATCTGAAAATAGAAAATCTTACTTTAAAAAAATATACATATCTTGTTACAAATCCTGAAAATTGTCTTTTTTCCCGTTCCTGATATATACATTCACACAGATTACATATGTACCTCTATATGTGTATGTATATATGATAAAGGTTTTCACAAAACCTACTGACATATGGCAGTAGTGTGCAGAGGTTTCACTTTTCTTTGGCTCATTCTTTGCATGAACGCAGCCAGCTTCTCTATCATCTGACACCTTCCAATCATTGCCCAAAGCCTGGTGTCTATTTTACTTCAACGGGGTCGGCGTGTGAACGTGTTTCGGACACTGATGTTTTGTATTAACGGAATATGCACGCATATGTGCCAGGATATACATTCGCGCAAATACACACATACACATATACATACACATACACATATACATATACTCATTTTCATGGACGTGGAAGTAATTGTTAATTCAACATCTACTCCTTATCTCTGCCTCGTGAAAATAGTTGTGAGTCACAACCAGATCCTGGTATTTTCACGTGGGCGGGACACATGCAACAACCCTTGAAGAAACTGCACTGGTTGCCAGTTAGGAGAGAAAACAAATTCACAGAGAACACTTTAAAACTCGTCGGTGTTATTATTTCTATCCATCGTGAGCCTGGACGAGAAAGTGAGAGAGCTGTGGATAATGGCATAAAACAGTTATATCAGCACACGAAGCTTTGGTGAACCCAGTTTACTTGTCCGTCTATTCGTCCTACTGCCTATTCATTCATCCCCCCCCCCACTTAAACACACATATATATATATATATATATATATATATATATATATATATATATATATATATATATAATATATATGTATGACTAGTTGGTCTCGAGGCAAGACGCCGGACTCGAGATACAGAAGTTGTGGCTTCAAATCCCGGCTAAACAGTTGGGATTTTTAATAAATAATTTCTCTCTGCAGCAACCACCCCTGGTCTCAGCAGCGAGGCCCGGCTTGAAACGTCAATTACTCATCGACGGAAAAAATATGAGTACCTTCGAAGACGGAGTTATATGCTCGCGTGACGAGTGACCCCTGTTCACACGGCTGCCAGGGAAAAATGGATTAACGCGCAAAATTCAGTCCCTAGTTTCTAAGGACTTCGTCAGTAGTATAGTATGTCATTTAGGACGGATAAATGTGCCTTTGAAGGCACCTAAATCCTTATATAAATAGTCTACACGCAGATCGAGGCACAATTTTTGGTGCCGTTTTTCCTTATATGAGAGTCTACCGTTTTTTTCCTTATATGAGAGTCTACCCGCCCATTTTTGTTCCGGTGACCTCTCGGGTGACCTCCCGGTGACTTCTCGTGGCGGTGGTGGTGACCTCCCGCGGCGGTGGTGAAGGGGCGGTGGTGGTATCATAAATCTATTATATTATTTGTACTTTCAATGGTTCCGTAACTTTCATAAATCTATCCTTTCTTTATACTCTCAGGCAATAAAAAACAGTGACAAGTTTATTTATTGTTTTAAAAACTTCCTTTAGAATTAAAGGTAACAACTTAGGCCGTTACACACGCTACACGAAGGTACATTACCGAACTTAGTAACTACACGCCAAACGAAAAAAACACCGCGTTTAATGATAAGCGAGATCAAAGAGCTCAGTAGACGCGCAGCGAAGACGCGCAGCGAAGACGCGCAGCGAGGGGGCCGCGTTTAATGTTAAGCGCGATCAAAGAGTTCCCGGTAGACGCGCAGCAAGGGGCCGCGTTTACATCAAAGAATCCGCCTCCCGCGGTGAAATCTCCCAAGCCGGTAAGTGTTCATCAGGAGAGTCATTTAACTGGGGAATTTTACGATACCGATGTTTTAATGTGAGACGCTTGGGGGTAATTAACAGTGACAAGTTATTTATTTATTGTTTTTATTCGTATATATCTCACAATAGATAACACAGGGGTAGACAATAATGTAGTCTTTAACTATTGCACATTATAGACAAGTATAATACATAAGAAACAAAGTAGTTTATTTACAAGAATGAAAGTTGTAGTAGAGCAGGGGACGACGTTCAAATTACGTTACTCCCAAATCCACGAAAGCTTAGACTTTGGAGTTCTATATCTTTAGCACTTCAACGAATAACAGACAACAGTAATGGTGAACCTTACAGAGAAGAAAACTTAGTTCCAAACCCCAAAAGTTCGTCTCATAACTAAAAAGTTGAACTCAAAACATTAAAAATCTAGGTCCAAAGTCAAAATAGTTAGACACGGTAGGGCAAAAGGGCATATTCTTTCCAACCAATACTCCCTATTCTTCTACACATCTGCATCTCGAAGCCTTCGAATTTATATTCAATGTTTGGCTACTGACTATGTTTTGCGCCGATTGCGCAGAGTCGATTCTATATTCAACCACTGAACTCTCTGTCGATGTAGTAGACACGTATGTCATGTCAATGTAACAGTCATGTCAATGTAACAGTCATGTCAATGTAATGGTCATCTCGTTGTAACAGACACGTATGTCATGTCGTTGTAACAGACACGTATGTCATGTCGTTTTATCAGAGACGTATGGTATGTCGTTGTAATAGCCATGTCGTTGTATCAGTCATGTCGATGTAGTAGACACGTATGTCATGTCAATGTAACAGTCATGACAATGTAACAGTCATGTCAATGTAACAGTCATTTCGTTGTAATAGTCATCTCGTTGTAACAGTCACGTATGTCATGTCGTTTTATCAGAGACGTATGGTATGTCGTGATGGACGAATGTAGGTTGTCGACTGTGCCATGATGGATCATGTAGGTTGTCGACGGTGCCATGATGGATGAATGTAGGTTGTCGACTGTGTCGGGATGGATCATGTAGGTTGTCGACTGTGCCATGATGGATCATGTAGGTTGTCGACTGTGCCATGATGGATCATGTAGGTTGTCGACTGTGTCGAGATGGACGAATGTAGGTTGTCGACTGTGTCGAGATGGACGAATGTAGGTTGTCTAGTGTCTCATGATGGATCATGTAGGTTGTCGACTGTGCCATGATGGATCATGTAGGTTGTCGACTGTGCCATGATGCTTGTATGTAGATTGTCTAGTGTCGCATGATGGCTATATGTAGGTTGTCTAGTGTCTCATGATGGTTGTATGTAGGTTTTCTAGTGTGTCCGGATGGCTGAATGTAGGTTCTGTCTAGTGTGTCGTGATGAGTGTATGTAGATTGTCTAGTGTGCCATGATGGTTGTATGTAATTGTCGAGTATGCTCCAACAAATCACCGCGCCATTTAAACTTCTTTGAACATAATGGACACGGATGTTCACCAGAAGAAACCTCATTATGAGAAACCATCTGGAGAAAATCCAATAACCCTTTCCTCAACCATATTTAACATACCTAGTTTAACTTCATCAAACATCAAGCTCAACAATACTTAGCATACCTACTTTAAACACCTCGATAAAATTGAATAACCTTTTATCGATAAGCCTTAACGTACTTTAAGAGAAAACAATCCAACTTACTGTGTAAAATAGAATCTCAATCCGTTAGACTGAACACTAGTATGAACTTCCTTGAAACAACCAAACTTATAACACGAAAGCCCTGAAGGGTCTTATAACCATTCAGAAAAGAGCAATACTGTGAACGGCAGAGTGATTAACCAATTATAGAAGAGCGTAACTTTGAAAACGGTTCCAGTTCCATCTTAAGGTAAATGAATTGGTCGGGTTCTCAGCGAGGATCGTGGGCGTTTCTGGTCCATAGAATGTGTTTGGATAAACTTATGAAGGAGTTTATGTTCCTGGGGTTGATATTATTCATACATATGATAAGACGTGTAAGAAACATTCCAAGTTTTATAAAGCTATGGCTAACCTAGTATATACATTATCGGAGAGAAATGAGCTGTTATTTACTGGAATAATTCAGAGAGTCGGTGGTCATGATATCTACGCCACGTTTGTAACCATCGTTATCGAAATACTTTCAGACCGAGTTCACAATTTCGGTCGTCTTGTCGTTCTATATACCCTCGCCTATCGATTAGTTAAGAATCATATCAAAGACATGTTCGACTCTGATTCCGACATTTGTGTTTTAGAAACGGACTTTGGTACTTGGACCGGTGGTATCATCGGAAGAGAATTTGGAGAGTGGTTACTAAAAGAAGGTAGTTTGGAAAATTTTCTAGACCTCTCTAACGAAGAAGCTACAACACTGTGGACTCTACTTCGCAACAGCCTTTGGTCTTTAAGAGCTTTACCTATAAATGTTTATCTGTGAGTTTATATATTTTCCCTAATAAAAGTTTGGTAACCCCACAGCATTTGTTACTGCCTTACAATATTGCTTACCAGGTCACGACACCCCCTCGCACAGATGCTGAGGGTTGTCCTGTAGTAGGCCTGTGATTGTAATAAGAATGGTTTGCTCCAGCTTTGAAATCTGAAATTTTCACAAAAAGAGATGGTGTTACGCAGTTCCCCTATAATGGGGATGTTGAGTTACTAAAAATAGATTTTGATCTCTGATGCAATACCTGATTAGTTACTAAAAATAGAATGTGACCTATGATCCAATAACAGAATACTCATTGCACTGGTGACCAATTGAGACTGATGGAAAAGTGAATTCCCAGTCATAGAAAAGTATGTTGTCACGATAGGTGTGTCAATAACAAGGAATAAAAATCATTAAAGACATCCTAATTAAGTTGTGAAATTTTGGTGCTTGAGAGATAAATCTGAAGATAAGCACATCAAACTATAAGAACAAGGAAACAATCGTATATTACACACTCTTAGAGCCAGTGTTACGTTAACACGTATTTAGTTAAAATAGAAGGTTATAAATTGAGTAGAGGTAAACTTATACCTTATGGCTCATCTACTTTTTCGAATAAACTCAAGTTCAGAAGACAGTGATGACGATATTGATTTGTCAATTGGCACGCAAACCACGATAATATGGCCTAGTGGTAATTTTAATAATGGTTTAACTTTAGACTCAATTTTCAAAAAGACAAATATACGTGAAAGGTTTTTAAACTCTAGTGAAACCTCTGACACCTACATCACCGGCTCTCAAAATCAGGGAGCTGGAAGACTGGAGATTCCAACTGAAATAATTAACAACCACTCCTCGACTGGTAATAGAGATATACAAATCTTTGAACATGATATTTATTTTGAACAAATTAACGCAACGTGGAACGAACAATACGCTTGCAGCCAGCAAAGTGATACACTAAACGATAGAGCTACCAAGGTAAGTAATTGCTTTGGAGTCGAGTTTACCTTTTGATTTTGATATTCTCTGTTTCTCCTTCGTTATCTTTATTACTGGGTTATTACACAACTAGTAGAGACATTATCTTTATTGATGATGATAAATAGTAAATTTCCACGTGTAATGAAAATTTTGAAACTAGTTGCTAGTAATGATTGACGTTATAGTAAAGGAAACCGAAAAAATAAAGGACTCATCCTTGATACCATAAAGAAGTAACTGTAACATCAAAGAAAAAGACAAGTGGAATAATATTAATACTGGTAAATCATTTGACGTGTTATCCTCTGGAGGTGGAGTAGAGTAAATTTTACGTAGAAGCAGGTTTAACTTACCCAAGAGACTCATGGACAATAGGTTACTAGGTGGGAAGTGAAAGAGATATCCAATACTTGGATGTTGTGACTTGTAATGAGAACCGCTGTAATAACTTGTACCAACTTGAAAACGTGAGGGGTGAAAAGACAGAGGGAAACAAAGAGAAATGACATCAGCTACAGAGTTGTGCAGAGATATTTTATTATAAAGTGTTTTTCATTTAGAAGTTTTTGCTGGCTTTTAAACCTAAATTGTCTCGTTTCTTCTAGGTTCATTTTTGTGAAGAAACGATTGTTTTAACAATCCACGATGATGAAAATGACGAACCCAATTATTCTTGGCAGCAGTTTTCTATAGACAAGGAGCGCTTCATAAACCGTATACAAGAATGTGGCAAAATTATTTCCCCCATCCTAGCTATTGATCACAGAGCCAAGATTCTAAAAATTATTTCAGAAGTAATAGAAACTAAAGTTTAGTTGATATTTTACTTGTCAAGCCCAATCATGTGTTCACAAGAACACTTCCCTCTAATGAACATAACATGCTATACTCGAGTTTGTCTCCAACTTGTCAGTGTAGGCCCCGCCCTCTGGATCATCATTTGTTTTGATGACTCCATGGATACATCGGCCTCGTGGGAAAACTTCCCATGATTCATCAAAGATGGCCGCTCTCTGAACATGTCTCATCACGTCCAATGACGTATTGCATCAGTTACTATAAATAGAACGTATTCCATTGGTTACTATAAATAGACTGACCACGCCCCCTTGTTACAGGGTATAAAGGGCAGCCGTTCTCAGTGCTGCTACATACAGAAAGTCAGAGCCCTGCTACCAAGTCGTGTGCTTTTTAGAATGGAGTCCGTTAGAATGGATATGTGTGATTCCGCTGTTAATGTTGACTGTGATGGTGCTTTTTTCTATGCCTCTCGTAATGGCGAGTATGTAAAGCCTCTACAGAAGAATGGTTTGAAGGCTGTCTCAGTTTCGAGATATCGAGCAAAGACTTTAATTCATCTTAGAAAATACGATGGCAAAACGGGGTTGAAATTCCCAACACGTTACGTTATAACACTAACACAGCCTGAATTTGAGACTTTAGTGGGTCTGAAGTCTACGATTCTCTCAGAGTGTGACAGACTCCGAGTAGCCACAGGTGATGCGTCTACGATTCTCTCAGCTGAGTGTGACAGTATACAAGCAACCACTGATGGAGCATCTACATTTCGCTCAGACTATGACAGAGAACAAACGACCAATGAGGGTGAGTGGGCGATCGCTGCTCCTCCCGTTTATGACGACTTCCAGGCGTCTACAATTCTCTCAGCAGAGTGTGACGGTGTACAACCAATTACTGATGGAACATCTACATTTCGCTCAGAGTGTGACAGAGAACAAACAGCAAATGAGGGTGACTGGTCGCTCGCTGCTCCTCCCGTTTATGACGACTTCCAGTATCAACAAAGTGACCTTTCGACTGTTCTCACAGACACAGCTCACAAACGAATTGACCCCTGTTCGATCACTAATATAACTGATGGATCTTATGGTATTAAGAACAATAAACAAAATTGTGTTAAATTTTGCGATCCTTGTGTATTTAAAAAACCACGTGGGAGACCACGTAAACTTGTAATTTAAGCATTAAACACATGACTATGTTGTTATATGTGTACTTTTTTAGATGATTTGTATCCATATTTGCACTATTTAAAGCATCATTGTTCAATTATAAACATTTGAAAGTGTAACATGTGTTGTCCACGTTGATGTATTGAAATAAATTTATGTTTCATTGTGAAAATAAACATTATAAAAAGATCATATTTGTTTGTTTTTATTTGACTTATTTTAATTTTAATGAGTTTATTCGAAAAAGTAGATGAGCCATAAGGTATAAGTTTACCTCTACTCAATTTATAACCTTCTATTTTAACTACAGATAAATACGTGTTAACTTAACACTGGCTCTAAGAGTGTGTAATATACGATTGTTTCCTTGTTCTTATAGTTTGATGTGCTTATCTTCAGATTTATCTCTCAAGCACCAAAATTTCACAACTTAATTAGGATGTCTTTAATGATTTTTATTCCTTGTTATTGACACACCTATCGTGACAACATACTTTTCTATGACTGGGAATTCACTTTTCCATCAGTCTCAATTGGTCACCAGTGCAATGAGTATTCTGTTATTGGATCATAGGTCACATTCTATTTTTAGTAACTAATCAGGTATTGCATCAGAGATCAAAATCTATTTTTAGTAACTCAACATCCCCATTATAGGGGAACTGCGTAACACCATCTCTTTTTGTGAAAATTTCAGATTTCAAAGCTGGAGCAAACCATTCTTATTACAATCACAGGCCTACTACAGGACAACCCTCAGCATCTGTGCGAGGGGGTGTCGTGACCTGGTAAACAATATTGTAAGGCAGTAACAAATGCTGTGGGGTTACCAAACTTTTATTAGGGAAAATATATAAACTCACAGATAAACATTTATAGGTAAAGCTCTTAAAGACCAAAGGCTGTTGCGAAGTAGAGTCCACAGTGTTGTAGCTTCTTCGTTAGAGAGGTCTAGAAAATTTTCCAAACTACCTTCTTTTAGTAACCACTCTCCAAATTCTCCTCCGATGATACCACCGGTCCAAGTACCAAAGTCCGTTTCTAAAACACAAATGTCGGAATCAGAGTCGAACATGTCTTTGATATGATTCTTAACTAATCGATAGGCGAGGGTATATAGAACGACAAGACGACCGAAATTGTGAACTCGGTCTGAAAGTATTTCGATAACGATGGTTACAAACGTGGCGTAGATATCGTGACCACCGACTCTCTGAATTATTCCAGTAAATAACAGCTCATTTCTCTCCGATAATGTATATACTAGGTTAGCCATAGCTTTATAAAACTTGGAATGTTTCTTACACGTCTTATCATATGTATGAATAATATCAACCCCCAGGAACATAAACTCCTTCATAAGTTTATCCAAACACATTCTATGGACCAGAAACGCCCACGATCCTCGCTGAGAACCCGACCAATTCATTTACCTTAAGATGGAACTGGAACCGTTTTCAAAGTTACGCTTTTCTATAATTGGTTAATCACTCTGCCGTTCACAGTATTGCTCTTTTCTGAATGGTTATAATACAGATGTCAGTCATTTCTTTGCTCCGCCTCCCATGCTAATACTCTTCTCTGGTTGGTTAATCCAGATATCAGTCGATGTTGGCATAGTCACTCTCTGATTGGATAATGTATTCATTTGTTACCAGGATATATTTAAACTAGACCCTTCAGGGCTTTCGTGTTATAAGTTTGGTTGTTTCAAGGAAGTTCATACTAGTGTTCAGTCTAACGGATTGAGATTCTATTTTACACAGTAAGTTGGATTGTTTTCTCTTAAAGTACGTTAAGGCTTATCGATAAAAGGTTATTCAATTTTATCGAGGTGTTTAAAGTAGGTATGCTAAGTATTGTTGAGCTTGATGTTTGATGAAGTTAAACTAGGTATGTTAAATATGGTTGAGGAAAGGGTTATTGGATTTTCTCCAGATGGTTTCTCATAATGAGGTTTCTTCTGGTGAACATCCGTGTCCATTATGTTCAAAGAAGTTTAAATGGCGCGGTGATTTGTTGGAGCATACTCGACAATTACATACAACCATCATGGCACACTAGACAATCTACATACACTCATCACGACACACTAGACAGAACCTACATTCAGCCATCCCGACACACTAGAAAACCTACATACAACCATCATGAGACACTAGACAACCTACATATAGCCATCATGCGACACTAGACAATCTACATACAAGCATCATGGCACAGTCGACAACCTACATGATCCATCATGGCACAGTCGACAACCTACATGATCCATCATGAGACACTAGACAACCTACATTCGTCCATCTCGACACAGTCGACAACCTACATTCGTCCATCTCGGCACAGTCGACAACCTACATGATCCATCATGGCACAGTCGACAACCTACATGATCCATCATGGCACAGTCGACAACCTACATGATCCATCCCGACACAGTCGACAACCTACATTCATCCATCATGGCACAGTCGACAACCTACATTCATCCATCTCGACACAGTCGACAATCTACAAACAACCATCATGAGACACTAGACAACCTACATTCGTCCATCTCGACACAGTCGACAATCTACATACAACCATCATGAGACACTAGACAACCTACATGATCCATCCCGACACAGTCGACAACCTACATTCATCCATCATGGCACAGTCGACAACCTACATGATCCATCATGGCACAGTCGACAACCTACATGATCCATCCCGACACAGTCGACAACCTACATTCATTCATCATGGCACCGTCGGCAACCTACATGATCCATCATGGCACAGTCGACAACCTACATTCGTCCATCACGACATTCCATACGTCTCTGACAAAACGACATGACATACGTGACTGTTACAACGAGATGACTATTACAACGAAATGACTGTTACATTGACATGACTGTTACATTGTCATGACTGTTACATTGACATGACATACGTGTCTACTACATCGACATGACTGATACAACGACATGGCTATTACAACGACATACCATACGTCTCTGATAAAACGACATGACATACGTGTCTGTTACAACGACATGACATACGTGTCTGTTACAACGAGATGACCATTACATTGACATGACTGTTACATTGACATGACTGTTACATTGACATGACATACGTGTCTACTACATCGACAGAGAGTTCAGTGGTTGAATATAGAATCGACTCTGCGCAATCGGCGCAAAACATAGTCAGTAGCCAAACATTGAATATAAATTCGAAGGCTTCGAGATGCAGATGTGTAGAAGAATAGGGAGTATTGGTTGGAAAGAATATGCCCTTTTGCCCTACCGTGTCTAACTATTTTGACTTTGGACCTAGATTTTTAATGTTTTGAGTTCAACTTTTTAGTTATGAGACGAACTTTTGGGGTTTGGAACTAAGTTTTCTTCTCTGTAAGGTTCATCATTACTGTTGTCTGTTATTCGTTGAAGTGCTAAAGATATAGAACTCCAAAGTCTAAGCTTTCGTGGATTTGGGAGTAACGTAATTTGAACGTCGTCCCCTGCTCTACTACAACTTTCATTCTTGTAAATAAACTACTTTGTTTCTTATGTATTATACTTGTCTATAATGTGCAATAGTTAAAGACTACATTATTGTCTACCCCTGTGTTATCTATTGTGAGATATATACGAATAAAAACAATAAATAAATAACTTGTCACTGTTAATTACCCCCAAGCGTCTCACATTAAAACATCGGTATCGTAAAATTCCCCAGTTAAATGACTCTCCTGATGAACACTTACCGGCTTGGGAGATTTCACCGCGGGAGGCGGATTCTTTGATGTAAACGCGGCCCCTTGCTGCGCGTCTACCGGGAACTCTTTGATCGCGCTTAACATTAAACGCGGCCCCCTCGCTGCGCGTCTTCGCTGCGCGTCTTCGCTGCGCGTCTTCGCTGCGCGTCTACCGAGCTCTTTGATCTTGCGGCCCCTTGCTGCGCGTCTTCGCTGCTGCGCGTCTACCGAGCTCTTTGATCTCGCTTAACATTAAACGCGGTGTTTTTTTCGTTTGGCGTGTAGTTACTAAGTTCGGTAATGTACCTTCGTGTAGCGTGTGTAACGGCCTAAGTTGTTACCTTTAATTCTAAAGGAAGTTTTTAAAACAATAAATAAACTTGTCACTGTTTTTTATTGCCTGAGAGTATAAAGAAAGGATAGATTTATGAAAGTTACGGAACCATTGAAAGTACAAATAATATAATAGATTTATGATACCACCACCGCCCCTTCACCACCGCCGCGGGAGGTCACCACCACCGCCACGAGAGGTCACCGGGAGGTCACCCGAGAGGTCACCGGAACAAAAATGGGCGGGTAGACTCTCATATAAGGAAAAAACGGTAGACTCTCATATAAGGAAAAAACGGTAGACTCTCATATAAGGAAAAACGGCACCAAAAATTGTGCCTCGATCTGCGTGTAGACTATTTATATAAGGATTTAGGTGCATTCAAAGGAACATTTATCCGTCCTAAATGACATACTATACTACTTTCGTCAGAGGTAAAAGGTAGCGTAAGAAAAAAAATATATGTATATAATATGTGTGTACATATTACGAGTTACAGATTTTCGTAGTATAGCAAGAATAAAAGAAACAGAAATAAACCCAGTCACGCCACGTGGCGTTTATGTAAATTACGGTTTTGGTGCCCATATTTTACTTAGAACTTCGCCAAATTACTTTTGCGGTGATGTGGTTAGCCTGTGCCGCTTTCTTTTCGCAGAAATATATTCGGTACCCATTTAAAGCTGGGTTTACTTAAAAGTAGCCAGTCAGGATCGAAAACGACTTTCTCTTTTTAGTAGTTCAGTTCACTACCTCTGAGCTTTCGCGACATTTTCTGTGAAATTGTGTATTATCGCAGGACAATGAAAATAAAGTGAATAGGATTACAAGTGAACAAGGAATCAGAGATACACACTTTAGAGACCGCCAGAAGAACTGCTATCTATAGTCCATTCATGATTTCATGAACACGTTTGTTTTTTATTTGCGGGAAAACTACCCGTTGTATCGCAGTTATTGTTTGTATGCATCCTTAGAATATTCATGACGTTATATACAATTTTTTGCGCTCAGACATTTGATCTAGTCTGCAGGATTTTGTCTTAATGTTATACTAAAATATCGACTAAATTGGACCTAATTTTAGCAGATTTACGGTACTCTGTTTTTTTCTTCTTCTAAATATAGTTTCGTTTTCACATTGAAACAGGCCACAGACAAAAACTAGTTCTGGATTTCCCAGTGCACCAATTCTACTTTCAGTTGAAACCGGTAAACTGTAACGTAATAATGAGTAGCAGCCGCTCATCTCAAAGGCGTATTTTGTTATTATAGTAAAGTTATTATTGTATAATGTTGGCTTCTAAAAACTGACATTTATATCGTTATAATAAGTTTGAAATGCAAATTTACAACTATGCAAGAGGTTACTCTTTTACTATACCAGCACCTCCGCAGGGAATTAAGTTGGGTTATTTATATTGCGATATACATGGCCAAGATCGACGACCATACTTGGCACTTGGTCTGGATAGATTATCATTTTCCCGTTGGTTTATACAAAGCTCAGAGTGTACTCATGTCAACAAAGGAAAAGGAAAGTTGACGACTCTGACGTAGATGGAAAATATTTAAAATGTTTACTCCAAATATCGTCATTACTCTCGGGAAATTGAAAGTGATATTGCATGCAGGCTGCAGTTTTGACATTTCTAAAAGTACTCTATGCAAAATTGTGCAAGCCGCCGGCTTCAATTTCAGGAAAACTCTAGAGGACAAGCACATTATTTGTGAAAAACCACATTTGATTGCTGCCCGAAGCAAATACCCGAGGCAGGTCCGTGAGTGACAGAGTCAAGGTTGTGATATTTGTTTGTCTATTCCTGGGTCAATGCGTACCACACCTGTGCTAAAATATGGCAATACGTAGACGGTGAACAGAAAATAGCAATTCCCAGAAGCAAAGGCCAGCACATCATACTAACTCATGCTGGAAGCAGTGAAAACGGCTTGCCCGTGACGCGGAACTTATTATCCAATCAAAAAGTACCGATAGTAGGGACTATAACACATACATGCATAGACACATTTCTCAGGCACTCTTTTGAGAACGATCTTCTTTCAATCCTGGATAGACCTTTATGTCTAGTAGCGGATAATGCACTTATCACATTGCTGTGTCAGCGGAAGACAAAGTATCAACTGCTTCAAATACAAAACATCAAAGTAGGACATGCCTTGCAAAGGAAAATGTCAAATTCAAAAACATATATTTTAATCCGAGTTGTTGGAGCTTGCGAGGAATACACATAGGATAAGGGTGTTTCGTAATGACAAATCATTGAGGAATACGGTCACACTTCTCAGCGACTCCCTGCATATCACGCACACCTCAATCCGATCGAGCTTGTGTGGGTTAAAGTCAAAGGACAAGTTGCAAAACAGAACAGAACAGGATGTTTCAATTGTGTGATGTTGAAGTTCTGACACGTGAGTTCCTCTCAAGTATAGACATTCAGTTCTGGAAGTGCGTTGCTTATGTGCTCCGTGTGGAAGACGAGTATTGGCAACGAGATAGATTACAATTTGTTCAGCCATTAACCATTATCAACCTATTGCAATCGTCAGATTCGGAATGATGAAGACCATATTTTGTTGACAGGTCGAATAACAGCCTCGGATGATTAAGTGTATTTTTAGCAAATGGTTAAGTCGTGGACTATAGCAAACAAATATATTTCCATATCAAAATGCGTCTATCATTCAATTTGGGGTGCAGCTAGAAAACCCTGGGGTCTAATGGCGACTGAAGGGAAAGACTTACTGCAGCAAAATAAATGGAGTCATGTTTGCAATTTTCCATAACGGGCAACACACACAAAGCTAATTGATCTATAAAAGTATTATGTAGATATGCCTCTGAGAAGAACTGAACTGGAAATTAAATTGTTCTCTGTAAAATATAAAATTTGAATGAACTTATTTGCAACGGTCCTAAAAGATCAAAGTAATTAACCTATGTACAAAATCTGTTGAATAAAGAATAGCAATATTTTTGTGTCATGGATATGACACACTTTAACCCATATTCTATGGCTATTCTTACTAGTTCTACATCTTTCTGTTGCAGTTATTTTTTTATTTTTATGTCATTAGTTCTTAGATTTTTTTACCAAACCACGGTCTTCAACTGTCTAATATATGTTATTCCCCTCTCACTCCCTCCCTCCTGCCATCCCTTCCTTTCTCTTCCTTCCTTTCCCTTCCCCTGTGTACATCGTGCCTTCCTTCATACCTACATTCTTCATCATATAGGCCCGAAAGACCTTGGAGCAGTAGTGACAAATTACCTCAACCTTTTCCATTAATCTCTATCAACAGTCATTCTTTTGGACTCTGAGGTCGAAGCCTGTCTTTTCTTTAATGTTGTATTTTTAACTTTCACTGTCTACTTCTTCGTTTTCTTCCTTTCACCGTTTCTTGCATAAAAATCCTTGCTAGGTCAGATGAATGAGGTACGCGTTAACGATTTTGAAAAAAAGTAATGTCTTCACAATAATCAGAAGATTATGTGTAGTAGGATATGAGAAAATTAAAAGTTGCACTTAAGTAAGTTGTTAAAGAATAGTCTATAGCAAAATAGGTCAAGGATATAAGACCAGACAGTGTGGGCGGATATACATTTAGGCGAGATCAGCAAGGAGCGTCCACAGGAAAGTGTGGGAGTATATAAAAATATAAGTAAAAATATGTCAACAAGTGAGTGGCTAGGAGTGGCCTGTATATAAAAAGAGTGAGTAGAGAGAGAGAGAGGAGAGAGAGAGAGAGAGAAAGAGCACACAGACGACATAACAGAAGGGTTAGACAGGTTGCTAACTAGCCTAGATAGATATGACTTTAGAACAAGACCAATATTAGACCAAAGTTAGTAGAGCACAAGATGTAATTAGTCTACAACAGGACATGTTTGTCGATATTAGTGCCATAGCTATTATCTAATATATAATGTGTTAATTATTTCACAGATACATTGACCACACCCAGACCACAAGGTAGTAGTAATGTTAATGACTTTAGCAGTGATGTATCGATTCTATTATTATGGAATGTTATTCATGTAATCTCAGGGCTGTGAGGTAGTACATTCATAAATATATTTTGGTGTTAATGAACACCGCGGGCGTTTTCGCTTATGAAGAATAAAAGGAATAGATTTTACTTAAATGTGGGTCAATGCTAATCTAAAGAGATGGCCTGAAGCGCAATGTGCCCACATATGGCAAAAATCCTATATTTATAAAAATAAACATGAAGAAGTACAAGTTAACATAAGGAATATAGCAAAATATAATACTATATAATGGATTCCCAACTAGCAAGCATCAATACCTTTACAATTTTGTCATCAACAGTTTAAGTTCAAGTTTTCTTTACACATCATGCACTTTGATTGCTTGCTGTAGCCTTTTGCGAACGGTTTATTTGTGACATGACCTAAGTAAGAGATGCTGAAAACACTTTAGATAACATTCCAATACCAAAGCTTGCATGTTGTTTCCAATCTCCACTAAACTTGACCTAGCACAGTCTACATGCTTACAAGCGCCTTGAAATATAATGAAGCAATTAAATGTGAAGCAGGTGGTAAACGATAAAGAGATCAGCCTTGCTAATAAGCTAATAATAAAAGAACACTGAGCCGAGGACAGCAACAGCAGGCATCAGCTCCCTTGTCCAGATTGAACATTTCGCCCAGATTAGAGACGTGTGGCGAGGCATAATGCCGGTTCTGTGCAAGGTTTGATACTTCATAACAAAGATCGTCGGACAAAGAAAGTTTACAATTTCTGCCTTATGTGTCGTTATCGACTCGAAAGGAGATTAAAGAGATAGAATTAAATGTGCTTACTTAATGTCATTATTAGCTTAAAACAAAATGTGTTTTTTTTTCTATTCCCTCTTTCTCCATTCCCCTTGGAATCATTATTATTGTCATTAACGACTATTATTATTATTACTATAACTTAGGCAGCAGTCACTGTTTCACACACTCCAAGGCAAAACGTAAGGCTGAGACAGAGTATTCACATCTTTTTCTTTACAGTCAATACAAGTTGGTTATAAGTTTGGATCACATGTCAACAATGTCATAATGAGATTAGATATAACTGTAATAAATTCACGGAAAACTCGATAGGTATTACACTGGTAAATACATACCAGAGAGGTATGTTGTGTATAATCTTGTTTGATGAAGGTAAGGGTAAAGTACGAGACTTGAACCGGCGTCTTAGCACATGAGTTTACACCCATATGTGCTCGGCCGCATATCCAGAAATGTTCGGAGATTTCTTGATAGTGTCGCTTCAAGCATCGAAACTCACGATGCAAGGCGACATTCCTCACCTTCCCAGGGTAATAGCTTGGTACCTATTTCTGCCATCGGCTGGGTCGACCGCGGAAGTTTTTTTTTTTTTTCCAAACACAAGTACAATTCACACTGCTCCCAGCGGGAATGGAACACGGGTTGTCCGAACGTCGGTAGCCCAGGCGGGTGGTTTTCCCCGAAGTCCCCTTGTTTGATATGGAGATAACACAACAATGAAGCGTAAAGCTAAGTGCAGATCACAGTAGGCAGGCATCCTGTAGACACACATATGTATATGGATGTATGCATAGTCTTTGGCGTCTTGACATTGACACACGATTGCTGACAATTTGTCAGCAATCTGGTCATTTGTTAGTGTGTTAAGTTAGATTGGGAGCCGCGATAGCTCAGTGGTTAGTGAACTGAACTGCAAAGGACAAGAGGTAGGGTTCGATCCCAACCGACGGCTTCCGGTTCACCCAGCCTTTAATAGGTACCGGATTTTTTTTCTGGGAAAGTAAAGCGACACCGGCGTAATACCGACCACATTACCCCAAAAATCATGCGCCGAAGGTCTGTAAAATGTATGGTCACTAACACCATATTCCCTATACGCCACATGTCGTGACTTTACTTTTTTTTATTTTTTATTATGTCGGATTCTGCTTTATGGAGCATCTTCTCTCGTTACTAAATCTGCCAATAGACATATTTGATAGCAGAATGAATACGATGAATTTTTGGTGTCATGTCTCAACTCTTTCCTTTTGGATATCTTGTCTTTTGACTTTGACATCATCGCTTCCTGGAATGTTACTGTGCTGCTTTCGTACGTTGTTCTCCTCCAAGTGTTATGATCTGACACCAGATTTTCCGTTTCTTTCCTTAACTCTGTCCGTACGTTTCGACGTACTATGCGCCATCCCCATTTCGGTGATGTACGTTTAGCCGCACAGTGCGTCACTCTCAATTTGATTAGTGTGTACCATCATCAAATCAAATTCTTTTTACAAGTCTTGTATCATCTTGGTATTGGCGTAATCTAATTCCTTGTTTATTATTTTTAAAATTCATATATAATATATTAAGTGTTAGAAAAATATAAACATGTAGATTAATATTTAAAAATCATGAAAAATTTTGTCCTTGGAATCACTAACGCTGGATTGATAAAAACCTTACGTACTGAAAGAGTTAACCGAGAATTCTATCAAAGAAGACCAGCAAATATCTTTATATCTCAAAACTGTCCTGCCGTTGTGTCTCTTTCTATTTCTAAGTCAATATACAATAATTATTTGGGATTATGATTATCTTTATCTTTATCCTTATCACATGACCTAACCATTTTAATTTTCGACTCCTACCCAAGTGTTCTTATGATAGATGAAAGTTTGACTTTTTCTTCTTCTTCTTCTACCTTTTTAGCTGCCAGTAGAGCATGAGTCTTCAAAAAACATTTTCCAAGTCTTTCTGTTTTTTTGTCATTCTTTTAAGATCATTCCATGTCTTCCCCATCATCTTCATCTCTGCTTCTATCTGTCTTCTCCAAGAATTTCTTGGTCTTCCTCTTTGTCTTTTCCCCTGAGGATTCCAAAAAGGCCTGTTGTGTAATACTCTCAGTTGGCTTCCGTAGTGTGTGTCCTCCTATCCAGCGCCATCGTTTTCGATGTATCTCTTTATCCACTGGTATTTGACTGGGACTTTGACTTCTTGCAAGACGTTAACGTTTGTTACTTTTCCCTACCATTTGACTTGTTTGTGTGTGTGTGTGTGTGTGTCGTTTGTGTGTGTAATTGTCTATAGTTCGTGAGATACGCATAGGTGGAACAACCATATTTAAAGATTCTCATATCTCATTGAGCCATCAGTGGACTACAATTTCTAGTCATTATTATGGGCTGAGTGTAGATTGTGTATCACAGCGTATTCGCAAAAAATAGAGTAGAATTGTAAACAACATTTTTTAAATATTTGTTTAAAAAGTTGCAATGTTAAATTCGGCCGCTTATCTTAATACAAATAAAGCGACTACGTCCTTTATTTTTCCGACCACGAGTTAACCAAAGTGAAGGTCTAGTATGGGATACATGCCCTAACAATATTTTTTATTTTTTAAATATTTGAACTTGACATGCCTTCCTTCAACCTCGAACACATTTGTCAGCCGCTACGATTCACAAACCTTCATTTTACGGCGTCCTTTGTCTGAAATGAAATTACGAGTTCTCTAATAAATAATAAATAATGGAAATTACCAAATGTTTCTCTCTTATCGGCCCAAAAAGCTCCCACTAAATGCGACATTGGAAAATATATTCGCTAATTCGTTTCTTGTGCATCCAGGAGTGATCAAGATAGCAGATCCACACACTGTCCCGAAAAATTCAAAGCCTTTAACATTTTTTTATCATTTCCTGGCGATAACGCCATTTTTCTTTCTTCAAACACTTGGACTAAAATCTAGCACTTTAAATGTCCTCTTGAACGGGATCTTAAAGGCCAACTCAGAGCCGCTGGGAGAAAAGCACATCTAATTAAGTTCGAAGGATAACAAAACCTCTTTAATAGACTAATTGGGCGGGCGGTAATATAAAAAATCTTGTTGAGACCTTCCACAACTGTTCTAATTATGGTTCTTGCAACATCTATCGTCATTTCCCCCCCCCCCCCCCCCATTAAATCTATTAATGACTTCATATTTCTTATTGTTTTATTTAGTGTATTCTCTTTCACTGAGAAATATATCGTGTTGAAGTCGGATGTGTTGGGCCGAAAGGCGCAAATATCACAGTTATACTGTAAACCACAACATAACGCAGACACACCCACTTAACGTCCTTTTAAGGGCGGATGGTGAAGCGTAATTCTGTAGTCTAGAATACTTGAGTCATCGGGCGAACGCAAGCAAGCAAGCACTGAGAAATATGTGAATGTTGTGGAATTACTTATATTTTGCTATATGTTGGCATTTTATGACATTTTTTTAGCCGTTTACTTTCTTTTCTTTATGTTTCTTTTAATTTAAAACAGTTATAACTTAAAACCACATGTTACTTATTTGATTCTTACATTTTGTCACTTCTGTTTTTCTGTATGAGCGTCGGTAGCGCAGTGGTTAGTTTGTGTGCGCGACAAAAAAGCAAACGTTGGTTCTGTCCCAATCTGTTGCTCTCCAGTCAAACGAACTGGACAAATAAATGACCTATGGGTGTGTGACAGAGCTGGAAATGGAAATAACAGCGAGGAAATAGACTGCTCCATCCACCTACACAACTAGGCAGCTTAATACCGTAAAATTGTAATACTCTAATCTACATAAAGAGTAAAATTAAAGGGGGTATAAATATGTAGTCTCAATATGGCAACATAAATCTTAAGAATGTGGCATTGCCTTTGTGAGCTGTCAGTGTTTATTAACATAACAACAAATATTACACGGGTGGAAGCACAGTTCAAGCAGCTTTACTTCATTACTTTGAGTGGTACAATTATAAAACAAATTTAATTACCAGCTGGAAAGCGTTGCTATATAGTGGGGATGTATATCACTGCTGAAAGTAAAGAAGAGTAGTATGTTGCTTAGCAGATGATAAGATGAATCTTAACAGATGATCCTACATGCAGAAGATATACAGGAAACAACACCATCCTGGATGATGGTGCATCCTACGAACGAAGGTACATATAAGGAAAATGCACCAGCCTGGCAAGAGCAGACAGTGGGATGGGAAAAAGTCGCCAAAATGTTGGTGAAATTTGTGTATAATCAGGGTATATGTTAGTAAGGAAGGGTTAAAGGTGTAGATGAGTGGTATATATATATATATATATATATATATATATATATATATATATATATATATATTTATATTGTGATTTGACTGTAAGGATAGAGTAATGCTTTTAGTGGTCATGATAGGTGAGAGGAATAGTGAGTTGAATTAAAGGCAGTGTATTAGAGAGTGTGATAATGAAGAGCGGCAGTAATGAAAACAGTACGAACAAGTAGTACAACAAATGTGACAGCGAGTAATTAAAGAAACATAAGACGCATGGTATATGCGTAATACGATGCTAGCACAACAATGGAAATGGAGTATTAAATGGTGTTTAATGTTCGGTAGTTTATCTATATCAATTTCTTAAACTGTAATGTGTTAGGAATCAGCTAAAGTCCTAAATGACAAGTTAATGCATTCCAATGTAGATGATCAGTAATCAGTAGGGGTAGGTACCATACTGATAGACATATCGAGTGGGATGCATATTGATGTGTGTGAAAGGTATGGTAGACATGGGTTCCCTGATGTGTTTTTTACGGGTTCCTTTATTGTTGCGCAAAAACCGCCGTTGCATTCTGTGAATTGTAGAGTCCACCAATTTATCATATGAAATAGTTTGTTAAATCGCATCCGCTTTAATGTAATCCACATTTTCCACAAATTTGTTTGTTACGCAATGGTGTGCAAGTTGGAGTGGCTGACTCTCCATACACCCACTCGTAAGAGCTCTCCATATTTTAATGATTTCCAGCTTGTGTAATGCCATATCTGTATAAAAATGATACATAATAGTAGTGTAGACAAAATATATTAATTATTTTAACAAATTCATAAATCCACATCATATCAGTTGTAGGTATGGATCCAATCTGAAAACATCCCCTTACCGCGTTAGTTGCTGGTCCGGCTGATGTGGTAAAGACACCTGTTTGTTAGGAAATGTCTAGAACATGTGTCAGACCGGGAAGTCCCGTATCTGAGGAAGTTGTGTACTGATATGGTGAATAGCAACCGTATATGTGACGGTGAAGAGTATTCGATTTAACAAAGGACTTCCTGACGTAGAACAGTGCCGAGGATAAAGGAGACGACTTATTGCTACAGATGATTTGATGAGTGAGACTGGCGATAGGTTCTTGAAACTATTTACCACTAGCAGCCATCATCGGAATATGAGGGTCGTGAATATTGTACAAAACTTATTTGGGAAATTAAGAAAAGGAAGCGATAAATCTCAACAGTCACTATAGAGTATGATTTATAAACCCTCTAGACGGGGCAGATTACTCATTTAGTTAAGCAGATGTATATCCGGGTCGCGTGTCTTATATTCAAGGATAGTTTTAAGTATACAACGATGGGCTCCGCATTTGTTGCTCGACCTCAGACAGGTAACGTCAGATCATTTAAGTTTACGCGCCAATATTTTTTCAAAAGAGCTTCAGGTAGTCTACGTTACAATATAATGACATGGGTTAGTCAATATAATGACATGGGTTAGTCAATATAATGACATGGGTTAGTCAGTATAATGGCATGGGTTAGTCAATATAATGACATGGGTTAGTCAATATAATGACATGGGTTAGTCAATATAATGACATGGGTTAGTCAATATAATGACTTGGGTTAGTCAATATAATGACATGGGTTAGTCAATATAATGACATGGGTTAGTCAATATAATGACATGGGTTAGTCAATATAATGACATGGGTTAGTCAATATAATGACATGGGTTAGTCAGTATAATGGCATGGGTTAGTCAATATAATGATATGGGTTAGTCAATATAATGACATGGGTTAGTCAATATAATGACATGGGTTAGTCAATATAATGACATGGGTTAGTCAATATAATGACATGGGTTAGTCAGTCAAAAAAGATTGTGAGATGTTACTGTTCCGGTGCTGTGCTAAGCTGTGATGAAAACAACATCTCCAGATCTCATAAGAACTCTGTGCAAATGTTATCACAACATGTTAAAAAGTAACGTTCCACTCACGCCGACTCTCAAGAGACGTTTGTGTCATCAAACACGACATGCGGATACTCCTTCGAAAAAAACAAACTTTGAAAAGAAGGAAACAGATATTGCATAACGATGGTGTCATAGGTGCACTAATTAAACCAGCTCTCGGTATCCTGAACGATACCATACGTAGCTATGGCCAAGGAAAAGATTGTTATCGAACCTCGTCTATTCAGAGACAAATTACCCTTGTAGACTCAACTGTCGGCATTTATCAGTCATGAATATAGTATAGTTGTAGTGATAAAACAGAAATTCTGCCCCAGGTGAAGTGATTATCTCTGAAAAATTGCAAAGGAATAACACATATAATGCTATTTTATATTATGAAGTAAATCAGAAAATAAGGGCTCGTGTTTCTATTATACAATTTTTGTTAAACTGTCCATATGTTTTGTATCGTCATTCGATAATTCATGTGTTCTGTTTTACGTACACATTACACCCATACCAACATTTATGCATTCGGTTTTAACTTGTAACAGAGAAAGTTGCATTTCAAAATCATACGATACATGGATACTGTGATTTATTCTAACCTCACATATAGCCGCGTTTTGCCTGATTGCAGAGAGGTTCCTTATTTTATATTTAATATTACATTTCTAAAACTTTCATCGTAGACAACAGTTAAAAACATTTCTTCTACAACATTTTATATAATTCAATATCACTAACTTTCCTATAGGTTGTGTAAGACACCGCCCATAATTTTTCTCCAGCCTATCAATTTGAGTCGTACTGACGGTAAGAATTGCCAGGGCATACTCGATTGGTGCGAGGACTAATCCCTGGAACAGAAGAGTAAGTAGCCTCTGCTCGATGTTGGCAGCTGCCATGACCTTCAAGGCGGCTAATCCTTTGCGGGATTTTACAAAATGAAGCCATGCGCATTATCCTGGGATGTACGAGGGACACTCCCTGTCTAGCAATGAGGTATCTTCTTGACTTTCCAACCATGGATGACAGAATCAAGATCTGGAGAGTACGAGCATACCTGAAGATTAGTACAGATACAGAGCATCCATTGCACCACGTGCTCAACACAGAGGAAGGTGCTAGGCTAAAAAGAGGCAAATCATGGGTGGGCCGAGCAAAAGAAGTCATCAAACAGGTCTGTGGGCTTACCAATATCAGCGTTGGCAAGGAGTGGATACCGGTGCCTACGTCAGTCAAGGGGACTTTCTCATGTATTGTCACACTGACAGGAAAAGTAGGGAACAGAACCCGGTCGTGGTTAATGCTGAGGTCAAC
Source organism: Megaustenia siamemsis (assembly GCA_032433765.1). Lineage (NCBI taxonomy): Eukaryota > Metazoa > Mollusca > Gastropoda > Stylommatophora > Ariophantidae > Megaustenia > Megaustenia siamemsis. Next base: position 101,753,804 of record JAVIAB010000092.1, read on the forward strand.
GGTCTCATCTGCGATAACACCGATGAGAAAGATGCAGTCATATATACAGACGGATCTGTAAGACGACACCAAAGAAGTTCATGGACATTTACAACACGCTCGGCAGGCAGAATAGTCAAGGAAGACAGTGGTGCATACTTCATGACCACGAGTAGTATGACAATGGAGGCGATGGCAGTGACCAATGCATTCAAATGGTTAGAGTCACAAGACTACACCCACGCATGCATACCGAGTGATTCGATGAGCATGATAAAAAAAATGGAGGCGGGCTCAGTACGCATGCAATGGGTAGAGTCGTTGCAGAAATCCAAAATACGTAAGGTCACCTTTGTCTATGTCCCTTGACATGCGGGAGTACGGGGAAATGAAAGAGCGGACAGGTTGGCCAGCTACGTTGTCGTTGAGGACGAGCAACCGATGGATCGGGCGGACATTATCAATGCCCTCCGAGATGTGGGAAGAGCACATGACTTCGACAAACACAGATCCACGTCACTTCTTCGGATGAAAGAGATGGGAGTTAAGATGGGCACAGCCAGAAACGAGAAACTTAGTGGCCGTGTAAGAAGACTTATCAACCAACATAGAAATGGAGTCGTCAGTCGCTGTACACTGAGGGAATTGCAGAGGAGGGGATCTGAGCACCTATGTACATGTTCGGAGTGCAATGATGATGACCCGCAAATAACTCAATAACTCAATAACTTCCCATCATACATTACAAACAATAAAGCCATACATACAATACGATATATGGACGAACATATATCGATAATCTGTGCTTTTTCCATTGTGTGGAGGTACTCGGAGAGGGGGGAGGGCTAGTCTTACTAAGTTACACAGACCCTCACACACACTCTCTTGAAGCAGTGGTTATACTGTCAGTCCTTATCGTTTGTTGGTGACTTCCCAGTTGCAACTTTAGGTCAGGTTCTGTTACTGGAAGATTGTTTTAAGATTAAGGTACAAGCCTATCCGTTTGATGGGAGCCGTGATAGCTCAGTGGTTAGTGAACTGGACTACAAAGGACAAAAGGTAGGGATCGATCCCAACCGACGGCTTCCGGTTCACCCAGTTTAATGGGTACCGCATTTTTTTTCTGGGAAAGTAAAACGGCACGGGCGTAATACCGACCACATTACCCCAAAAATCATGTGCCGAATATCTGTAAAATTTATGGTCACTAACACCATATTCCCTATACACCACTTGGCGTGACGGGGGTACTTTACTTTTTATTTTTTAACTATCAGTTTGATGATGATGCACTCGTGCTACAGCTGAAAAGCAGTAGTGATGAGGATAATTTACATGTCATGTGTTATGGGAGCAATTAACGTACATTTACGGATATAAACAGAGAGACCTCACTATTTTTGGTATGAGTGTTTGCAGGAGTCAATATGCAATGGTGATAGGATAGATGATGTCTATATTGGTGGCGTATACACTCAACGGGCGAATATTGTGGAGTTGATAGCTGGTCACAGTACAGATTTTTATAATGATTATGTTAAAACATAACTAACACGCTACCTTAATAGGAGGTAAATTGCAATACAATTAAAATTACTGAGGACATGTACCTTACCAATAGCAACCATTGGTTGTGAATATTTTACAATCTCGTAAACTGCAAGGAAAAGAATCGATTCATTTGAAACAAAATACTACATTTAAAAAATATGTAAGTTACCTTGGGTAATATAAAGGAGTAATGAAGACATATTAAAAGTTTTAAACATAGAAAGCATACAATCGTCATCCCAACCTCGTGTTACCAATGTCAGTCCAGGACCCTAGACTCAAGAACAATAAGAATCATAACCTCTGCTGAGATGAAATGTGTCAGACGAATGACAGGAAACAGCCTAATAGACAAGATCAGAAATTAAGAACTGAGAAAAAAGCGAGGAATAGCCTCTGCAATAGAATATATAAAGAAACAACAGGTAAAATGGTTTGGACATGTGGCAAGGCAGAAAAATCAAACCACAACATAACGAGCCTTCAATAAACGTTGCGAGAGCACCAGACCCGAGACCTGACCACAAAAAAGATGGATTTATGCAATATTAGAAATACAAGGAAACATAACAGCAGTAGAGGCGAACAAAAGAGCAAAATACTGCAAATTATATCCCCCCTCGACACTCAACGGCAAATTTGGAAGAAAAGAAGAAGGAATATTAAAAAGAATTGACATATAAACACCATTCTATAGAGAAAGTTAGAAGTCTATGTCTACGCCAAAAACACAGTGGTCTGGAAAGAACAATGGAAGGCATGGTTCCTTGGCGACGCATCAGGGGCAGACCAAGAAGAGAGTGGTTTCGAGACATCAAGGTGACTTTTAACATGAAAAGAGAATTAGTGGAAGATCCGCCTAGAAGTATAGATTCTTTCAGACAGGCTGTGGTCAATGCAACGTTCTGCAAAGGCCATCCTGCTTGATGATATCGTCGGTGAAGCATAATGAACATGCTAGGCATCCAAGCACCTAGGGAACAATGACATTCAATATATGATTATTGTGGAGGCTTTTGCCAGCCGAAACTGTCCGAAATTCTTTCCAGTTTACATTCAGAACGTTAATAGTCAATACACTTCACAACTCACTGCCTGCTTTTTATTTAAATTACATTTAATTAATGACATACAAGTATAAACAAATTTTGAGAAAAGTAATATTTGTTGTCATGTTTGTTCACTGGGACTTCAGAAAACTAGTAGATTTCAGTATGACCTTTTTCGTTTTACAACGATAAGAGTTCCGGTAAACTTTCTTTTCGAAGAACAAGTACTGGTTATTATTATATTTCTTATTGTTTAGAATAATATCGACAATAAACGATTATCTATTCTTTAATTTAGGAATAGTGTTAACAGAATATTAAAACTTTACATTGAATTCAAATAATTCAAAATCACTGCTCGTTAACTTTTCTGGAGGTCATTTAGCAGAAATCGATATGTTTTCTTCTTTTCCTGTAGCTTTCTTCTCCGATTATATTTCATTGCATCGCTGATATAATTCATGACTCAAAATAGAAGTTATTGGATTTCATTCATCCTTAATTGGATACAAGAAAAATACTTGTGAAGTCGGTTGCTAACAACGAATGATGCATTAGCCACATGTGTACACAAAAGATGCGTCAGTCCTGGCTACAACTGTGGCAGCAGTTACGAGTAGGGATTGCCAGGTTGTGTGTTCAGACTCAGCTTTGACAAAAGTAGGAGACATAAGTAGGCTGGCCATATTTCCGTCAGAAACAAACGGGACACAAACTGGCAACAATGGAACTTCTTCTTCTTCTTTCCTTCCTCATCTGCCTTTCAACGTCGAGGGGAGATATAATTTGCAGTCTTTTGCTCTTCTGGTCGTTTCTGCTGATGTTATGTTTCCTAGTGTTTCTAATATTCCATCTTTTTCGTGGTCGACCCTTGGGTCTGGTGTCCTCCCAACGTTTGCTGAAGGCTCGTTGTGTTGTGTTTGATCTTCCTGCCTTGTCACGTGGCCAAACCATTTTATCTGTTGTTTCCTTATAATTCTATGGCGAGGACTATTCTTCGCTTTTTTCTCAGTTGTTCATTTCTGATCTTATCTCTCAGACTGTTTCCTGTCATTCGTCTAGCACATTTCATCTCAGTAGAGGTTATTTTTTTGGTATTGTTCTTGCATCTAACGGACATGGATTATGTAATATAGTTTAATCATGATAAATTAAGACAACAAACAAATTGTATTTAATAAGCACACTAATCTTGCCATTATTTTCAAGTGACGGACCTCATAGAAAATGTAAGTAGAGATGGATTATATTTCTCAAGTAAAATAATATTACGCAACAACATTCGATCTCTGAACACATCATTATAGTAAAATAAATTAAATAACAAGTAAAGTACCCCTGTCACGCCAAGTGGCGTATAGGGAATATGGTGTCAGTGACCATAAATTTTACAGACCTTCAGCACATGATTTTTGGGTAATGTGGTCGGTATTACGCACGTACCGCTTCACTTTCCCAGAAAAAAACTCCAGTACCCGTTTAAGGCTGGGTGAACTCGGAAGTTGAGTTGGGATCAAACCCGACCCCTTATCCTTTTTTATCGTGGTAACTAGGGGGAAAGTTGGTACCGCTGGTGATTATATTGATGAAGGAAACGTTATCATCATCATCAGTATCATCTTGAAACGGTAAAGGGAGTTATTATTCGCCGGGTATATTATCAGTTTATGCCCCTGATATAATCATCATGGTATCGCTGGTATTGTTCGACGTGATATAAAAGTTTATTCCCCCCGGTATACATAGGTGTTCAGATCCCTTCCTCAGCAATTATCGCAGTGTCCAGCGACTAACGACTCCAGTTCTGTGTTGGTTGATTAGTCTTCTTACACGCCCACTAAGTTTCTCGTTTCTGGCTGTGCCCATTTTAACTCCCATCTCTTTCATCCGAAGGAGTGACGTGGACTCATGGTTGTCGAAGTCCTGTGTCCGTCACACTTCCCGGAGGGCATTGATGATGTCCGCCCGATTCATTAATTGACCGCCCTCAACAATAGCGCAGCTAGCCAACCTGTCCGCCCTTTCATTTCCCCGTACTCCCGCATGTTCTGGGACGTAGACAAAGGTGACCTTACGTATTTTTGACTTCTGCAATGACTGTACCCATTGCATACGTACAGAGCCCGCCTCCACTTTCCTTTATCATGCTCATCGAATCACTCAGTATACAGGCGTGGATGTAGACTTGTGACTCTAACCAGATGAATGCCTTGGTCACTACCATCGCCTCCATCGTCATGCTACTTGTTGCCATAACGTATGCACCACTGTTCTTCTTGACTATTTTTCCTGCCGAGCGTGCTGTAAATGTCCATGCACTCCTTCGGTGTCGTATTACAGATCCGTCTGTAAAGATGACTGCATCTTTCTCATCGGTGTTATCCCAAATGAGACCGTTGAACTTAGCATTAACCACGACTGAGTTCTGTTCCTTACATCTCCTTTCGAGTGTGACATTACCCCTTGAGTATGACCAATGTGAATGTCCCCTTGAATTACGTAGGCACCGGTATCCACTTCTCGCCAGCGTAGATACTAGTAAGTCCACATACCTGTTTAATGGCATCTTCTGCTTGGCCCACCCATGATTTGCCTCTTTTTAGCCTGGCACCCTTCCCTGTGATGAGCTCATTATGACATGAATGCTCATTATCTGCGCTTATCTCCAGGTATGCCTGTGCCCTCCAGATCTTGATCATGCCATCCATGGTTGGAAAATCAAGAAGATACATCATTGCTATACAGGGAGTGTCCATAGTACACCCCAAGATATTGCGCATAGCTTCATTCTGTATTTCTCCAGCTTGTCAATTTGCGTCTTACTGACAGTAAGAATTTCCAGGGCATATTCGATTGGTGTGAAAACTAGTCCGTGGAACAGAAGGGCAAGCAGCCTCTGTTAGATGTTGGCAGCTGCCATGACCTTGAAGGCGGCCAATCCTTTGCCGGATTTTGTTATCACATGGTCGACATGGTCCCGAAAACACAGACTGCGATTAAACTTTACTCCGAGGTATGCCATCACGCCGACCCTGGTCACCTCATCTGCTCCCATTCGTACCACCGGAGTTTCCGTGTTAACGATATGATTGTTAAGTGAGAACCATGCAACTGATGTTTTATGAAGATTAACCATATAATTATATGGTACATGTTTGGAGATTCAATGCAATCATTATGAATAAAAGAGAAAAAATGAACGCGTTTAATTTAAACAAAACATGCATGTTTTGTGATATCGTAATGGTGTCCTTATTGACATTTCTTGATGTGATTTTATAATATTATTATTAATGTTTATCCTAACATTTTATTACAGTATTTGTATTTCTCCCAACACTTTATCTTCATAGTCTTATTATTTCTCTTATAATTTTTTTTTTTTCTGGCGTGTTTCCTATGAAATCATTTTAAAATGTTGAAATAGGTAGAACCATCCTCACGTGCCAAGTAATCTAGATAAACAACTTTTTTTTCTAGCAATAATACAACACTACTGAGTAGCAATGACAAGCAAGAGACACCCTCTGTGAGCTGATACAATCCAGATTATTGTGCGTTTCAGAAACAGCGCAACGTCCTTGTAATGTGTGCACAAGCTGCTTGCACATGGCTTTACCTGTAATGAGGTGACGCAGAAACCCCAGAAGAAAATAAATAAAACATTTTTATGTTATAATTGAATCTCTTATTTATCATTACTGTGCAAAAAAAAATATCGTTTTCATATCTTTGTCTTGACGTTTTCTTTATTTGATTCTACTGGTTGTGCTGTGTAATGCCGGAATGAACAAAGACCATGTAATATTCTGGTATTGACTAGGTATGTAGTCTGAGCTTTTGTCTAAGCCGTATTTTACTTAATGTCACTTAGATTCTGTGTATGCATCCATTTTGTTTAATTTGTACGTGACTAATTATTTTCTAGCTTTTATATCTGTTGTATGTTTTATATCATATTATTGTTATTTAAAATTGATACAGCTTTTGTGATGTCGTGGAGAACGGATGGTCGAATATATTAACTCATGTTACTTTTGTGATGTAGTGGAGAACGGGTGGCCGTCATAGATTAACTCATCTTACTTTTGTGATGTCGTGGAGAACGGTGGCCGAATAGATTAACTCATGTTACTTTTGTGATGTAGTGGAGAACGGGTGGCCGAATAGTTTAACTCATCTTAATTTTGTGATGTCGTGGAGAACGGGTGGCCGAATAGATTAACTCATGTTACTTTTGTGATGTAGTGGAGAACGGGTGGCCGAATAGTTTAACTCATCTTACTTTTGTGATGTCGTGGAGAACGGGTGGCCATCATAGATTAACTGATGTTACTTTTGTGATGTAGTGGAGAACGGGTGGCCGTCATAGATTAACTCATGTTACAAACTAGGTGAGAGTGGGCTCAAATCTCGGTAGGGTCAAATTTTTGTTTTCTATCGAGGGTGAAATAAAAACTCAGACCGGACCGGAACACCTCGTGGCGACAGCTCAGGACAAGCGATATTTATTCTCTGATCCTAAAAGTCCCCCCAGCAGACCCCACTAATGGTTATATCGTCAAGGTTGTTATGGTGTGTTTCATTGACACTGAACAAATAATTTGAGATACTATCAACGACATTTATAGGTTCACTAAGTCTAAGTAAGCGGAGATTATTTCTGAGTAAAAATAAGCGCTATGGGTGTTGTTCATACCATAATACATGAAAATATTATGAGGGACTCGATAGCCTAGTTGGGAAAACAACCCGACTGGACCCACCGACGTTCGGATAACCCGTGTTCGATTCCCGCTTGGAGCAGTGTGAATTGTACTTGTGGTTGAAAGAAAACAAATATATACCCTCACGGTCGACCCAGCCGTTGGCAGAAATGGGTACCAGGGTATTACCCTGGGAAGGTGAGGAATGTTGCCTCGCATCGTGAGTTTCGATGCTTGAAGCGACACTATCTAGAAATCTCCGAACATTTCTGGAGAGGCTGCCGAGCACATATGGGTGGAAACTCGCGTGCTAAGACGCCGGTTCAAGTCTAGTACTTTACCTTTACTTTACCTTTATGAGAATATGCCATAATTAGCAGAAAGAGATGGGCTCTAACATCATTTTCACTAAATAAAAACTCACTGAGGCTTCCGGGGCTCTTTCTACCTGTTCCTAAGATGCCGAAAGTAGAAATCAAATAAAGATTTTCCTTAAATACATCATCAGAGGCAACCGCAAGAAAGATTTTGTAAAAAGACATACAAATTAACTCACCAGATATATTTCGAGAGAAAAAAGCCTCCTTCCTATCTGTTGTCCGCGGATTCTCTTTCCTTGTATTTTCACAGTTGTAAATAAGTATCCAAACTTTCCTTCTTCTTATGATGTGCCCGAAAAATGTGTTTGCCATATTGAGAATGTACTTGTTGGTCTTTTTAGCTGTCCAAGGAACTTGCAATATTCTTCTAAGAAATCCCATCTCTGCGACCTCTAATCGTCCTTTCATTTACTTGTCTACTATCCATGATTCACTTCCATTAGTTAAAATAGACTCTATATAGCAATTATGAATCCTCTTTCCCAAATATATTGACATAGATTTATTACAAAAGATGTTTCTATTTTCTAAAAAGCTGCTTTCGCCTTTGAAGTTCTTCTTTTGATTTATGTGATATATCTTTCGTCTGATGTTGTTACTGTGCTCAAGGATTTGACATTCCGTCTGATGTTGTTACTGTGCTCAAGGATTTGACATTCCGTCTGATGTTGTTATTGTGCTCAAGGATTTGACATTCCGTCTGATGTTGTTATTGTGCTCAAGGATTTGACATTCCGTCTGATGTTGTTATTGTGATCAAGGATTTGACATTACGTCTGATGTTGTTATTGTGATCAAGGATTTGACATTCCGTCTGATGTTGTTATTGTGATCAAGGATTTGACATTCCGTCTGATGTTGTTATTGTGCTCAAGGATTTGAATATTCCGCCTGATGTTGCTATTGTGCCCAAGGATTTGACATTCAACACTTGTTTTAGATCTGTCCCGCTCATTTGTATGCTGCATCCTTAAATCTATGAAGTTCCGGCAAAATTATGTTTCATTCATTGTGTGCTGTCTTCGCATCGAAGGTTTGTTACCATGGAGCACCATTTTACTCTCTTGTCTTGATGGTGCAAGCTGTCATAAGTTCACTTGTACATATATTATCAGCCACTTTAGTCTTGGTCTGGCCCTGCGTTGCCTACCTTGTACCTTCCTTCCAAGGTAACATTTAGGATGTCTCTTCACATGTCCATGAAACTTCAGTTATCTTTTTTCGAATTGTGTTAAATAGTTCTGTTTACATATCCAGGTGATTCAGAATTTTCTTGTTTGTATTTTTTTCCCTTCCACCTAATTGTACCCATTTTGTTTTAATAGATCCACATTACAAAGGCTTCAATTATTTTCTGCTTTGTTTTCTTATTTAATTATCCATGTTTCTTCGTCATACAGGAAGATTGAGTAAAAACAGCAATTTGCAATTCGTAGTTTTAGTTCTGATAAGTGAAACGTATGTGAACATTATAAAAGCGTTCTATTCAGATTCAGTTTGCTATGTGAGAACAAAAACTGGTAACAGTGACTGGAAAACTGGTGACAGTGACTGGTCCCAGTAAAAAAAGTGTGAGAAATTGATGCTTCTTGTCACCTCTTTTATTCGGAATTGCAATTGATTCTGCATTTTGATTGGGCATGTGAAAATCCATAGAAGACAGACAGTTAGGCATTCAATACAATTTATAATAAGCTCATGAAAAGTCTCGACTTTGCAAACGACGTGGCACTCTTGAGCTCAACACAACCTGATGCTCAAGAAAAAACATAATGACTCCACAACATTTCTGGTCATGCAGGCTTCGAGATCACCACGACCAAAATGAAAAGTTCTGGATATTATCAACATACTATAGGCAGTTATAAGTAATAGCGACATCTTGCATGAGGTCAGTGACTAAAGTGAGTCTTTGAAATACTCTAGGAAAACAAGCGCACAATCTATCTTGGGTAACTTCAAGAGAAGATAAAATGCTAAAATAGCGTCTTTCATAAAACAATTAATTAATTGCCTTTGAATACAGATGTCTTTGTAGGATCTCAAACATTAGTTGAACAGAATACATTTCAAACTAACAGATAAGAAGAAAAGAGGCGAATCTGAACAAGAATACGTGTCGAGCTTTATAAGAGGAATATACTGGAAATACAATGATCATGTGCTGCGAATGAATGAAGGAAGACTTCCCCACAAGATATTAATGTTAAAGCCATCTGGTAAGAGAAAACAAGGCAGACGCACAGAATCGCTACGCAGAACAATCATTGGGGAAGGCTCAACCATGGAACTAAGATACATTCAGCAACCACAAGAACTAGCAGCAAGTCGTCAATCGTGGAAAACTATGACTTGTGCCATCTTTCGACCGAGAAGAAAACGAATGAAAAAAAAAAGCTTAATGATGGGGAGGGTGGTTTCTACGATATTATCATTATCTATGGTTTCTTACTGCCGAGGCTGAGACCTTTCATGCTGATTTATCTCACTATTATGCTGCTATATCGCACATTGACTCACAGTTGGTGTGTTGACAATATAGTTGGTTAGAGAGAAAACCATGTTACACTTGATTTCATAGGATTGACTAGCGTCCCTGCCACACAAAACCACATGATTAATCGGTCGAGTTCTGTTTGCAGTTCTTTCTCTCGGTCTTTACTCTGACGGGACACCAAATTATCGTTGGCATAAAACATTGCCCTCTCCGGACCGGCGATCTGCTCGCTTGTCATGCTCACAGCGTAGGCAGTGAAGAACAGGGATGATGTGTGTCGGGTCTAATTGTATCGCTGTTGCTTCAGAGATCCACGTGACTCATTTCAAAACCACTTTTTGCTTGAAAATGGCAGCAGTTAAGAATGAACGTGTTGATATTGCGCTGAAGAAACTGAATCGTCAAGAAAATAAAGGAATTCTATTGTACGTGTCCTCGAGGTTGATTATGGTTATGGTTATGGAAGGCCCCCGTATCACTGCAAACGAAAATCCATAATTACGCAACCGCCCGTGCCAGTGGAATCATCCGAATTAATATCTCATCTCCTGAACAAAGAAAGGTAGCTGCAGTCCCCATCAAAGTAGTCTCAGCACATGCCAAAAGACATAAGGCGAAACCGCACAGAAAGTGAATACAGCCATCTGTTCCCCGTCATGCGACATCATCATTCATCGTAAGCAATCGGAATATCCAGGCACTATCAAAACGGATGAAACGCACAGCTCACTGTGTGCACATAGCATTTAACTCAGTAGCTCCTGCAACAAGCCGGAGGTTGATTACAGTACAACAGCACATGTCTCAAAATAGTGAAAAACCACACGCGCATCACTTTTACAAAAGGACAAAGCGATGTGACAGAGAGGATTGCTAAGACATATTCTGCAGAAACAACTGATTTTACTGTGTGAACTGGGAGTGAAGACTGGCGTTGCTAACACAGAGCGATACTCTGGACGAATTAGAGGATTTGTCAACCAACATTGAAGTGGCACAATTAGTCGCTGAGAGTTGATGGACATTTTAAAGAGAATATCGGAGTATCTATGGATGTGCCCAAAGCGTTGCGACGATGATCCTAATTTAATATAACGTAACACCAGATGTTTTATTAATTATCACTTGCATTCGTAGTTTCTTAATTGACTTTTTCACATTTATAATCACAATATTAATGTGACAATATTATTAAAATTGCGATCTAATATAACCTAGAAGACAAATTTTGAAGGTTAAACGGATCGTGTCCCTCCTAAAAAAATCAAGGGAAGGAAAAAAAGAAAGAAAGAGTGAGAAATAAGTAATGAATTAAGGAAAGAAAGAAAGAAAATAAGAAAGAAAGAAAGAAAGAAAGAAAGAAAGAAAGAAAGAAAGACCATACATGAAAGGTACCCAGTAGCACTTTGACTAAAAGAGGTCAGCTACTCATAGCTGACTGTTCGCATTAAGATCAATGAATACAAATTGATCATAATCCTAATCAGTAGTAATAAAGATTAACTTGAACTACGTATCAAATATCTCAATATATTGGACATTTTAAAATAAATTCAAATGTCTTAGATCGGCCATCTTTATAATTGGATTTTCTTTTTGATGTGATTAACGTTGTCACGTGTTTTGTAACGTGAAACACGGCGTTAGCAATAATATATATTATACAACCTTAAATAAACATTGTCCCCCGTTTAATAAAATAAATAATAAGCTCCATAAACGTGAATAAAAAGACTTGAAAGATGATATTAGACAGTCCACTTGTCACAAATAGATAATGGTAACTTTCCAAGGTAGCGTCTTCGCGTGAATTTAAACAACAAAGAAATTAATTAATTTGAACCTGTCTTTAAATTGGGGAGCCGCGATAGCTCAGTGGTTAGTGAACTGGACTACAAAGGACAAGGGTAGGGTTCGATCCCAACCAACGGCTTCCGGGTTCACCCAGCCTTAAATGGGTACCGGATTTTTTTCTGGGAAAGTAAAGCGGCTCCGGTAATACCGATCACATTACCCAAAAATCATGTGCTGAAGGTCTGTAAAATATATGGTCACTAACACCATATTCCCTATACGCCACTTGGCGTGACAGGCATACTTTACTTTTTTACTTTACTGTCTTTAAATTGAATTCTAAGGTTGTGTTTAAAAGCTATACAATCCCTCTGAGGTTAGTGATGTTTATTATATAAATAAAATATTTCCATAACGACTTGAGCTAAGCCCGGACAGAAAAAAAATATTTGTACAAAGATCATTGGTTTAGTAGTTTATTGATACGTAGTAAATGTTGGGTATCGAACGTAATTATCGCTCTTGTCCCTAGATCTCTATTCAGATTATTTATTGTGTCATTATTTGTGGAGATTTGTGATCATTTTTATAGGCTAGAAAGTGCCCGTTCTCTGAACGGTTAGGGTCATTATAGTAGCAGAGATGTAGTTTAGCCTGATAGACAAATGTAAGGATATAAAAGCAGCAATAAAATTTAGATTGAGCAATGATTGTTGAGGATATAGTGGAAGTAATTTTAAGATATAGTAGCAGGGACGTAATTGAAATTAGCAATCACTTGTTGGGGATATAGTAACAATTTAATGGTATAGAAACAGGAATGTAATTACCATTAGCAATTACATGTTGAAGATATACTATAAGTAATTTAATGGTACAGTGGCAGGGATGTAATTACCATTAGCAATTACTTGTTGAAGATATACTATAAGTAATTTAATGGTACAGTAGCAGGGATGTAATTAAAATGAGCAAAATTTTCGTTGGGGGTATAGTAGCAGCAATTTAGGGATATAGCAGCAAGGATGTAACTGGAATTAGCAAACACTTGTAGGGGGTATAGCAACAGAAATATAATTGAGATACCAGTTGTCCCGTGATGTCATGCTTATACACAGACGCATAATGGACATGTATACTTGGATGCACGAAAGCCACACCATGCAGGGCGATGCGGTATCTCCAAGACGTTCTCACCATCGCAGATAGAACAACGATGTCTCGAGCACGTGATACTTCCGGGTCATTGCTGGTATAGAACCTCCTTTGCACAATGAGATTGGGAAGGAAAGATGCGGCAGGCTCAAAAAAGGAAAATCATAGATCGCGCGGATTGAGGACATTGTTCAACAGATTTGTCCACGGGGGGGGGGGGGGATATTGAGCCTGGGGAAGAGTGGATACGGGTGTCAGGAGAGTACTCTACATTCGTTTCTGTTTACATCAAGCTTAACAGAGAATGCAGGCAACAAAAGCCTGTGGTTTAGGGAGCAGTAGTGCAGGCCTTCATCTATGATAATTCACCACTCATCTGAGGGTTCGACAGTCATCTACACTGATGGATCTGTTCTTCAGCCCAGTCGAAGCTCATGGGCTTTCACGGCCTATGTCAAGGGAAAAATGGTGAAGGAGGAGAGCGGTGCTTTCGCTGTAATTGCAAGTAGCATGACCATGGAGATCATGACAGTAACTAAAGCGTTGGTCTGGCTCGAAAGAGAAGCAATTACTCATATGTGTTTTCTGAGTGACCCATGACTATGCTCAGAAAGATCGAAGGGGGCTGGGTTCGAAAAGAATGATTGGTGTTAATAAAGAACTCAGGACTGACTTGGATCTGTTTCATATTGGACCCTGGACATTAGGGCGCGGAAAAAAAAGAACGAGCTGACAGCCTGGCTAGAAAAGCTCCTGTGGACGGCGGACAAGAAATCGAACGGGTTGACATTCTGAATGCACTGCTGGAGGTGGGGATGTATCCGCTGCCACTGCGCCTTTATTTAGTCAACACACACTGATGGTATAAACTGATGATAACGTTGCTAGTGACGAGCCACGCTCCCCACTGGATACCAATCAATGTCCGCGTTGACGCTGGTCTCCGGCTGCACTTACTGTTGGCCTCCTCCCTGACAGCCTTGCTGGAAGGATGGACTCGTGATTTGCGTCATTGCCTGACTGCTTCTTACTTTATGGAACAGCAGCTCAAAACTGGCCATGAAACTAATGCTGAGCTTCCCCTTGTGATCCCTGTATAGCGGTACTTCGCGCTGTTTCACTGATGGACGGTCAGGCAGACATTGAACCCTAGACTTCTCCGCAACCCTACTGTTCGTTCTTCCCCTTGTGATCTCCGTATAGCGGTACTTCGTGCTGTTTCACTGATGGACGGCCATGCATATTACAGTAATATATAACTAAACTGCTGACAAATCATCATTACATGCTACCAACAGTCTGTCAAAACCCTACAAGGCTATATATATATATATATATATATATATATATATATATATATATATATATATAAGTCATATTTAGTGCTACAGAATCTATTGTTTTCAATGATGACCATATTAATAAGAAAAAATATTAAAATGTGCTGATGATTAAAACAAACATTTGGACACTAACACTACATACGCTATAGTCGTACGCTGGGAAGCAAATCGAGTTCTTTCATGTTTGTATATACAGTTTACTATCCCCCCTACTGTTTATAACATACATGCACCATATAAGCTAGCCAACCCATCAGAGACAGAGGAGGTCAACGAGCTACTATTTGCAGACGATCAGGCACTAATACACGAAACAATAGAAGACCTACAAGAACACCTAAACAAACTCAACATCTCAGGCACAAAATACAACATGAAAATCAACATCAACAAAACAGAAGTCATGAACGTCGCCAAAAATAAACAGAACATCAACATAACTTTAGAAGGCAGACAACTAAAACAAGTAGAGGAATTCAAATACCTAGGAAGTCTAATGACAAACGATAATTCTCAAACGGCAGAGATAGAATCAAGATACAACAAAGCTTGTGAAATCATCGGACAGTTATCACCACTATTGTCCAACAAGGAAATACTCTGGAGGCAAAACGAGCACTATATACAATACAATATTCATCCCAAAGTTGTGCTACCAATGCCAGACATGGACCCTAGATGCAAGAACAATAAGAAAAATAACCTCTACAGAGATGAAATGTGTTAGACGAATGACATGAAACAGTCTGAGAGACAAGATCAGAAATGAAGAACTGAGAAAAAAGCTAGGAATAGCCCCCGCCATAGAATATATAAGGAAACAACAGATAAAATGGTTTGGCCACGTGACAGGGCATAAAGATCAAAACACACAACACAACGAGCCTTCAACAAACGTTGTGAGAACACCAGACCCAAGGATCGACCACGAAAATGAAGGGTCGATGGAATATTAGAAGCTCTAGGAAACATAACAGTAGCATAGGCGAAGAGAAGAGCAAAAGACCGCAAATTATATCTCCCCTTGACGCTGAAAGGGAAATGAGGAAGGAAAGAAGAAGAAGAAGATATACAGTTTGGGTTATCATCTTAACAACATGAAACTATTATAATGCTCTGATCTATGTTTTAGTAACAGGAAGCTAGCAAAATAGTTCACGAGATCGAAGTGGCAAATGTTCTATTATACTCTATCTAGCATCATCTTTGTCTGTTATTTGCTGTAAAATTGCTATCGTTTCCGAGACATTCTGCATTACTTATTTTATTAACAGCATCTGTTTAGTGTACACACAACCATTACATGAGACGTATACGTCACTTCATCTGGGAATAGAATGCAGTAATAATACAAAACAGTGAGAGCTGCGTAACTCATCATCAAGTCGCATGTCCTTTGCAGAACGGTGCATTCAGCACTGCCGATCTCAAAGAATCTGTCTCTAGCTAGATCTCCCAGTTCTTCCACTGTTTCTAGGTCTCTTTGAGTGTCGAAGCAACCTTCTTCTTGGGTTTCCCCTGACGCGTCGTCCAGAAATCGTGCCTTCAATTATATTTTTCCATAGTATTTTAGTTTCATCTGTTGAATGGTGTTTATAATAAATTTCTTTTAATGTTTAAATTGTTTAATGTCTTCATTTCTCTTTTTCATTATCCAAGTTATCTTAATGACTTTTTTCTGTCGCATTTTCTTTCGAAAGAATCATTATTTTTCCTTGAAGTTTACGACTTTGTCCCTATTCACAATGAAGGATTGCTATCGGGAAGATACATGTCTCAGTAATTTTAATTCTACTGCCTTGCAGGTGTTGTGCCACATGTTTATCATGGCGTTAATTATTGTGTTGTTATTGCTAATCTTCTTTTGATCTCTTTCCGAGAGTCTCAATTGTTAGTTACTACAGATTCCAGATATTCATAGTTTGTTACAATTTCAATTTTCTCCGGAACAGAAGTACTACTAAGATGTCGTCAGAATTTCATGTTCATTTCTTGATGGCCATTGTGGTCTAATTCAACTTAAAAGACTTTGTCTGATATTGAACGGATCATGCATTGCCAAGAAGTAAGCAAAACCACCAAGGCAACAACCGTGCTTTCTGTGTTTATTCAGTTCATACACTGAGCAGATCTTAACAGACATTGAAATGTCAGCTTTAAGCACCAATGGGTGCTTAATAAAATAAGATATGCCCAGACACATGTTGCACTACTAGGAGAAAGTCCAGGAGGAGAACTGCAACGACTATAGCTTGTTTCATAACTCGTGCCCAACTTTAAAAATCGATAGCTTTTTAACCGCTTGTTGTAAGTTGTTCAAAATTTGCATGTAAAGTTATAATGATTAGAACCCATCAGGGAATTAATTTCATTAAAAAAAACATTTGTTTATTATTGTTGCTTATTTGATTTATATAAATTTTTAGCGACCCATTGATGTAGTCAAAACTTAATGTTTACAGTATTTTAAGTTAAAAATAGCGATTAAAAATTCATACACGGTAAAATGTACGTGTTTGCAGGCTTTTACTGTGGTTTTTTGACACAATTAGACACTTGTAAAAAACACGAGAAATTGTGTGTTCCATTTCCGTTCATTCATAGGTATAGACGTGGAACGATAACATTTATCATGAGTCTTAAAATGAAATTCTGCAGTTTACAAAACATCGCAATAAAAATGTTTGACTATTTTTGCAAAGAGGCTAAACGAGGACGATTATTTCATTCTTTAGAAAACCCTGAGAATAGGACAACACACATTTTGGATGTATCTAAACGGTCATTTAATCGCTGGATTCAAGCACGTGACCGTCAATGTTCCAAATATACAAAATCACAAGGAAGAGCAAAAATTTTGGATAATTTCGACAGTGAACTTATTAGAAGTGAAATTCGCAAAATGTTGGGTTTGAATGAAACTGTTACAATAAGAAAATTAAAAGTATCGCTGAAAAAGAACAACAGTATTGAAATATCAAAGTCTACATTATGGAGGAATGTGAGAGCTGCAGGCTTTACATTCAGAAAATAAATATTCCAATGGACGAAACATCATCTGTGAGAAGCCACATATAGTAGTCATGAGAAGCAAGTACTTACGTGAAGTAAAAGAGGTGCGCAAGCAAGGTTATGTGTGTACTTGGATGAAACATGGATCAATGCTCACCACACTAACCAAAGGGAATGGCAGTCATCAGATGGAAAGATTAAGAGATTAATACCTAGCAGCAAAGGACAGCGCTTGATAATTGCTCATGCAGGTAGTCGACAACATGGACTAATACAGAATGCAGAGCTCATTTTTCTTTCAAAATCCATAGACAATCGGGATTATCACTCTGAGATGAATGGTCACATATTTAGACATTGGATTGAAAATTCTGTTCTCCCATCACTAGATCGACCATCTTGCCTAATAATGGACAATGCAGCGTACCACAACATTGTTGCACTTGAAGATAAAGTCCCGACGTCATCCAGTACAAAAGATGCTATTAAGATATGGCTCACAAAGGAGCACATACAATTTAATAACATGTACTTAAAACCTGAATTACTATCTCTAGTAAAGCAAAAACAAAGGACAAAGATTTTTCAAATAGATAAGATTATCCAAGAGCACGGTCATATAAGTTTGAGGCTGCCACCTTACCATGCTCATTTAAATCCAATAGCACTAATCTGGGCAAAATTAAAAGGACAAGTGGCAGATGAAAATACAACATTCAAAATATGCGATGTAAAGACTCTTGCTAATCTCGCTTTATTAAATATAGACAAAGATTATTGGGCTAAATGTGAAGACCACGTCTTAAAACAGGAAGAGGAATATTGGAAAAATGATGGTTTGTGGAATGTTCAACCCCAAACAGTTATTAATCTTTTAGACTCGTCTGATTCAGAATGAAAGTATATAGCCCCCACAATGTTGGCCCCTATATTACCTTAAATTAGTTCAACAAACGGTCCTTATCAGGACCACACAACTATGAAAATTGGACATACAGGTATACCTTGATATTATCGTCCGTCCTCGAACTGAGAAGACAATAATTCTCTTGGTGTTTTGTCTTATTAGGTTATTTCCCCATTACGGCAACGCCTTTACCTAGTGAAAATTAATCATAGACCAGCAACTACGGTAATTTCTATTATTTAGGGGTTCACAATTTACAATTTTGACAAACATCAAAGAAATTCGCCGCTTTAAGAAAACTGCAGCTGCAAGATATTTGTTAAATATACATTTAAAGGGTCTTTTGCATTCTAATAACATTTGGAAAATTTCAACAGTTTTTAACAAACGGTTACTGAGTAATAGCGTTTTGAAGTTGGGCACGTGATTTGAAACGAGCTATAGTTAGAGAAATAATGTTCAAATGCCAACAAAGGGGGCGCGAACTGTTCTTTTCAAATCTGTGCTTTCTTCATGACGTTACCTGCCCCTGGTCTCACGCTATTGAAATCCGGTGTATCCCTTGGATAGCGACAAGAAATAGGAGTCTCCGTGTTTATAATGGCGCGCTTTAATGAAATCTTTGTAGTTAAATGTAGAAAAGTGTAAACCAAAAAATGGCCGCTGTTCGAACTAAAAATAGTGCTAATTAAAATAAATATTTCAAAACCGAAGACGGATGTTTCGACAGAAAGGCGCAGATAGCGCGGCATCCAGTGAACTAACGACACATGGCATCTGTGCCCACATCACGGGTGAACACTCAGAGGAATACGTTTTTAAAAGTAGGAATAATATTGTGGTTAAATCGGCTCAACATTTGAGTATGGGGCTGAATCATTGACACTAAATAAGGAAACAAAAGTGAAAATTAAAACTAATGAAATGAGGATTTATAAAAGAATGGAAAGAATTGAGTGGATAGAGAGGAAAACATATAAATAAGTTATGAAAGAGATGACAATAAGTAACGAACTACTTTATACAAACTCGAACAAGAGAAATACAATTTGTTGGACACATAAAGAGACGTAATAACTTTCTAAAAATCTCATTGGAATGGAAAATATATATATAAGTTAACAAGTTTGAGACAGACAAATAAATAATAAATGTTGATAACATTAATAGGTTGCACGAGAACATGCAACAGCTTATACTGTCTCACTCGTTACGAACCCCGATATTTTCTTACAAAAGTATGATCCTATTTGGAAGCAAATGATAGTCATTTCCAACATATGTTATAACTTCGTAACAATTCTTACGAAATAAGGTAAGTCCGCAAAACATTTTTTTTCAATATCCTCATGTGTGGTGAAAAATATTAAATAAATACCGTGCTCAGTAGTGAGAATGAGACACCAAATATCCCCATGACAAGAGACAGAGTGAAATGGCGTTCCACGTTGGAATTACTTTGAAGCGAAGACAGCACAGGATGATGATTACTTTACGTCACATTTCTTTTTTTACCTATATTTTGAAACCACTTTCTTAGCTCGCTTAGTTTCCCCTAGAAAACATGTTTTGAATTTAAAAAGTTGTTTCCTAGTACAATTAACTTCATTCAGATCCGCAGAAAACAAGTTTTAGATTTTAATTTAATCTCAGAGCTAGATGATCATAATTTGTTTCTCAGAATGCACGAAAATAAGCTATCTCTCACATCCTCCTATTTCCTCGACTTCCTTTAAGGCTCACGAGTGGCAGCCTCACTCCGTTGGATTTAATTTCATACACACTTTGCACGTGTTGCACATACACAATTTTATATGTTCTTTAGCCACGTTAAAGAGTTCTTAAGACGCTCTCTCTAACTCAAGTACAGTAGGTATTTGGTTAGATGTAGAAAAAGTACTCTCAATGAAGTGTTTTCTTGCACACGCTGACGTAAAATGTCAGGAAACATTTTTATTGATATAGTTCTTGTTTGTGAGTAAAGCCTGAAAAAAGGTATTGCATTGAAAATCAGATATTAGCATTTGTGATTTGTTTTAAGCATTTTTAAAACGAACAAGTATTACATATACGACAACGATTTAGATGCGACTTAATTGACTCGATACCACGGGTACAAATAACACCATGAACAGCAACAAAACAGAAGTCGCAAATATCGCAAAGGAGAAACACAACAGCAACATAACTATAGACGGCAGACAACTACAACAAGAAGAGACATTTAAATACCTAGGAAGTCTAGTTACAAAGGACAATTCACAAACAACAGATATAGACTCAAGATGCAACAAAGCTTGTCAAATCATTGAACAACTATCACCACTATTGTCCAACAAGGACATAACTCTATTAGCAAAACGGGCACTCTACAACACAATTTCACCCTAACATTGTGCTAGCAATGCTCTAGCCCTGAACTCTGGACACAAGTACAATAATAAAAGTAACCTATTCTACTGAGATGAAATGTGTTAGACGAATGACAGGAAACAACATGAGAGATAAGATCAGAAATGAAGAACTGAGAAAAAAGCTTGAAATAACCACCGCCTTGAAAAAAAACAAATAAAATGGTTTTACCACGTGACAAGACAGAAAGATCAAAACACAACGCAATGCACCTTCAATAAACGTTGTGAGAATAACAGACCCAAGGACCGACCACGAAAAAGATGGATTGACGGAATATTAGAAACACTAGGAAACATAACAGCCGCAGAGGCGAACAGAAGAAGAAAACACCGACAATTATATTGCCCATCGACACTGAAAGGGAAATGAGGAAGGAAAGAAGAAGTTTTAAATGCAGATTGAAACATGCATTTTTTTTTATTAAACGTAACTTTTGTCTTAATCATTTGTGTGTTGATAATTAAATCAGGGAGAACATTTTTAAAATAAAAAAAATTCAGTTTGAATTGGGCTGTCAGACTGAATACATTTCTAGAATTGGTGCTTCTTTTCTGCGTAGGCATTTTGTATTAGTTATCTTATCTCTGAAGAAGGCTCGTTTTGGTTTGTTAGCAGATCTTTTTGGTTTGTTAGCTAAGTTAGATCTTTTTGGTTTGTTAGCTAAGTTAGATCTTTTTGGTTTGTTAGCAACGTTAGATCGTTTTGGTATGTTAGCAGATCTTTTTGGTTTGTTAGCTAAGTTAGATCTTTTTGGTTTGTTAGCTAAGTTAGATCTTTTTGGTTTGTTAGCTAAGTTAGATCTTTTTGGTTTGTTAGCAACGTTAGATCGTTTTGGTATGTTAGCAGATCTTTTTCGTTTGTTAGCTAAGTTAGATCTTTTTTGGTTTGTTAGCTAAGTTAGATCTTTTTGGTTTGTTAGCAACGTTAGATCGTTTTGGTATGTTAGCAGATCTTTTTGGTTTGTTAGCAAAGATAGATCTATTTGGTTTGTTAGCAAAGATAGATCTTTTTGGTTTGTTAGCAACGTCAGATCGTTTTGGTATGTTAGCAGATCTTTTTGGTTTGTTAGCAACGTTAGATCGTTTTGGTTTGTTAGCAGATCTTTTTGGTTTGTTAGCAACGTCAGATCGTTTTGGTTTGTTAGCTGATCCTTCTGGTTTTTTAGCAACGTTAGATCGTTTTGGTTTGTTAGCTGATCCTTCTGGTTTTTTAGCAACGTTAGATCTTTCTAGTTCGTTAGCAACGTTAGATCTTTTTGGTTTGTAAGCAACTTTAGATCTTTTTGGTTTGTAAGCAACGTTAGATCGTTTTGGTTTGTTAGCAGATCTTTTTGGTTTGTTAGCAACGTCAGATCGTTTTGGTTTGTTAGCTGATCCTTCTAGTCTTTTAGCAACGTTAGATCGTTTTGGTTTGTTAGCTGATCCTTCTGGTGTTTTAGCAACGTTAGATCGTTTTGGTTTGTTAGCTGATCCTTCTGGTGTTTTAGCAACGTTAGATCTTTCTAGTTCGTTAGCAACGTTAGATCTTTTTGGTTTGTTAGCAACGTTAGATCTTTTTGGTTTGTAAGCAACGTTAGATCTTTTTGGTTTGTTAGCAACGTTAGATCTTTTTGGTTTGTAAGCAACGTTAGATCTTTTTGGTTTGTAAGCAACGTTAGATCTTTTTGGTTTGTAAGCAACGTTAGATCTTTTTGGTTTGTCACCAACGTTAGATCGTCTAGGTTTGTTAGCTGATCCTTTTGGTTTGTTAGCAACGTTAGATCTTTCTGGTTCGTTAGCAACGTTAGATCTTTTTGGTTTGTTAGCAACGTTAGATCTTTTTGGTTTTTTAGCAACGTTAGATCGTTTTGGTTTGTTAGTAGATCTTTTTGGTTTGTTAGCAGATCTTTTTGGTTTGTTAGCAACTTCAGATCCTTTTGGTTTGTTAGCAGATCTTTTTGGCTTGTTAGCAACGTCAGATCTTTTTGGTTTGTTAGCAGATCTTTTTGGTCTGTTAGCAGATCTTTTTGGTCTGTTAGCAACATTAGATCCTTTTGGTTTGTTAGTCGATCTTTTGGTTTGTTAGCAGATCTTTTTGGTTTGTTAGCAGATCTTTTTGGTTTGTTAGCAACGTCAGATCTTTTTGGTTTGTTAGCAGATCTTTTTGGCTTGTTAGCAACGTCAGATCTTTTTGGTTTGTTAGCAGATCTTTTTGGCTTGTTAGCAACATTAGGTCCTTTTGGTTTGTTAGCAGATCTTATTGGTTTGTTAGCAACGTTAGATCGTTTTGGTTTGTTAGCAGATTATTTGGCTTGTTAGCAATGTTAGATCTTTTTGGTTTGTTAGCAGATCTTTTTGGTTTGCTAGCAAATCTTTTTGGTTTGTTAGCAGCGTTAGATCGTTTTGGTTTGTTAGCAACGTTTGATCGTTTTGCATTTTCCTTCATCACATTAGAGCTGTAACCGCAACCATATCAATATTTAACTCGATATAATTTTTCTATTTCATTTCTTCATTTATACAGCCTTCCTGGACCTCCGCTTAATTATGTCTAACCCCCACTTCTTCCCCACGTGCTTTGTGGTTTTCACTATCACTTGCTATTTCCTGTTTTTTTTTCTTCAGCACTCAAAAAATAATGCTTCGTTTTCCTGCAATCATCATCATCATCATAATCAAGTACCGGGCCTGCTGGCGTAGGTGATCATGCCTCTCCACAACTTTCGATCTCGGCAGCAATTTATCATTTCTGTTGTTGACCTTCTGCCAAGCCATTCTCTTAAGCTGTCTGTTACTTTTCCTCTTTGCTCCCCTCTATCTCTTTGTCTCTCAATTTTCCCAGTTGTTACAATATATTCCAGTTGTTCTCTTCTCATTACATGGCCGAAAAATGATGATTGTTTCTTCCTAATATTGGAAATTAGCTCTCTTTTTGCTTTGACCTCTCTCAGAATATCTTCATTACTCTTCTTTGCTGTCCATGGTACTCTCAACATTCTTCTGTAAAATCACATATTGTCCATGATTTGCATCCTATATGTTAAGACTGGCTCTACGTAACATTTAAGAACTCTTTTTCTTGTTTATATTGTCAAAAATAGATTGCATAGTATCATCCTCATTTTTTGGAAAGCTGCTTTTGTCTGAGCCATTCTGCATCTCACTTCTTTTGTACATCTTCCGTCTGAGGTTAACAAAGTTCCCAAATATTTAAATTCATTTACCTGTTTTAATATTGTTCCACTTGTCTTTATTTTGCACTGAGGTGATGTCTTTTTCTTTGTTGTTACCATTACTTTTGTCTTTTTGCTATTAAGGCTGAGTCCTTTATTTTTTCTTTCTTTCACTATAATGTCCCACAGTTTCTTGTAACTCATTTTCACTCTTAGCAATTAAGACTGTATCATCAGCATACCTTAGATTATTTATATTATGACCTCCAATTGTTATTCCAGGCATGCCCCTTATGGATCTTAAAATAATCTCACTATAAATATTAAACAAATCTGGTGACAGCACACAACCTTGTCTAACACCCTGTTTTATTTGTTGAAACATTCCCAATTGGTTTCCAGTTCTTATGGCCGCTGTTTGTTGTCAGTACATGTTCTTTATTATTCTTAGATCTTTGCTGTCTACGTTTATGCTTTCTAAGATTTTGATTATTTTTTGGTGCTATACTTTGGCAAATGCCTTGGTGTAATCTCTGAAACATAGGTATAGATCTGTTTTCACCTCTATGGCTCTTTCTACTAAAGATCTTATGATATAAATGGCATTGCTTATTCCTTAATCTCTAACAAAACCACACTGTTCTTTACTAATTTCTGGACTGATTTTGTTTCGTACTCTTCGCATGATGATTCTTAGTAATATCTTAGTCGTATGACTCATAAGGCTTATTGTGCGATGATCATCGCATTCAATCGCACCCGATTTCTTCGGTAGGGCTATGAATATTGATTTGAGCATGTCGTCTGGTATATATCCGCTGTTGTAGATATAATTCAATATTTTTGTTATTATTTCTATTCCAAAATCACCCATGGCTTCAATCTCTTATTTAGTTATATTATCTGGTCCAGGAGCTTTGCCTACTTTCATATTGTGCAAGGCGCCTTCCACTTCTTCTCTGAGTATTTCTGGTCCTTCTCCATTATACTTAATATTTACTTCCGTTCGTTCATCATTATAAAGATATTTAATGTATTCTTTCCATCATTCCCTTATGATTTTTTGATCAATCAACAGTTCGTTGCAATTATACTGCAGATGAATACCTTTCTGCGTTCCTTGATTACTTGAGTCTTTGATTTTTTTTTTTTTTCGATGTGACAAGATTTCCAAGAACATATCTGAAATACACGTCCAATGTACTTTGCCTCTCATCTTACATGCCCTTGAACTTTGTAATTTTAAGAATTAGCGTATCGCTATTGTTCCTGAACTGGTATAATGAGAACAATTCGGTTCGATCACGGTCGACAGCCTTCATGTTCACCGAGTCTTAAATAGGCACCAGATTTTATGGGAAAGGAAGATTTAAATGGCGTAATGCCGACCATATAGGGAGCCGCGATAGCTCAGTGGTTAGTGAACTGGACTACCACGGACAAGGGGTAGGGTTCGATCCCAACCGACGGCTTCCGGGTTCACCCAGCCTTAAATGGGTACCGGATTTTTTTTCTGGGAAAGTAAAGCAGCACGGGCGTAATACTGACCACATTACACCAAAAATCATGTGCTGAAGGTCTGTAAAATATAGGGTCACTAACACCATATTTCCCTATACGCCACTTGGCGTGACGGGGGTACTTTACTTTTTTTTTTTTTACTAATGCCGACCATATGTGATAATAAAACATATTTTTTCCTTCATATTGTTGCTTTTCTGATTCAGCTATTCAACTAAATTTTGTAGCACTAATTACACAGCTCCTCTATTTATTTCATGGTTCGCAAAAAAAAAAAAAAAAAAAAAAAAAAAAAAAAAAAAATTATATTGCCATAATAGATGCCCAATATTGTCATAATAGATGTCAAATATTGCCATAATAGATGCATAACATTCACAGAGCCAAGTTGGTTCCATGCAGCACTGTAAAATTATTATCGGTTTCATGCAGCACTATACGATTATTTTTTGTTCCATGCAGCACTGTAAGATTATTATCAGTTCCACGCAGCACTATGAGATTATATCGGTTCTATGCAGCACTATGAGATTATATCGGTTCCATGAAGCACTATAAAATTATTGTCGGTTTCATGCAGCACTATACGATTATTATTTGTTCCATGCAGCACTGTAAGATTATCTGCTCCATGCACCACTATAAGATTATTATCAGTTCCATGCAGCACTATGCGATTATATCGGTTCTATGCATCACTATAAGATTATATCGGTTCTATGCAGCACTATAAGATTATTATCGGTTCCGTGCAGCACTGTACGATTTAAGTATGAGCTACTGAGTTAAGTGCTCTGTGCACACCGTGAGCTGTGTGTTCCATCCGTTTTGACCATGTTTCGATATTCCTATTGTTCACAATGAACGATGATATCGTTTGACAAGGAACAGTTGGCTGAAATCATTCTTGAAATCAGCGTCAATAAAACAGAAGTCATGAATGTCGCCAAGAATAAACAGAACATCAACATAACTATAGAAGGCAGGCAACTAAAACAAGTATAGGAATTCAAATACCTAGAAAGTTTAGTAACACACGATAATTCTCAAACAGCAGAGATAGAATCAAGATACAACAAAGCTTGTCAAATCATTGGACAGATATCACTATAATTGTCCAACAAGGAAATAACTCTGGAGGCAAAACGAGCACTATACAATACAATCTTCATCTCAACATTGTGCTACCAATGCTAGACCTGGACCCTAGATGCAAGAATAATAAGAAAAATAGCCTCTACAGAGATGCAATGTGTTAGACAAATTATAAGAACCGTCTGAGAGATAAGATCAGAAATGAAGAACTGAGAAAAAAGCTAGGAATAGCCCCCGCCATAGAATATATAAGGAAATAACGGATAAAATGGTTTGGCCACGTGACAAGGCAGAAAGATCAAAATACAACACAACGAGCCTTCAGCAAAGCAGACCCAAGGGTCGACTACGAAAAAGATAAATCGATGGAATATTATAAACACTAGGAAACATAACATCAGCAGAGGCGAAAAAAGAGCAAAAGGCCGCAAATTATTATCTCCCCTCGACGCTGAAAGGCAGACGAGGAAGGAAAGAAGAAAAAGAAAGATGATATCGTTTGACAAGGAACAGTAGGCTGTGTTCACTTTCTGTGCGATTTCGTTTTATGTCTTTTGGCGTGTGCTAAGACTGCTATGATGGGGACTACAGCTACATAAGGGATTTTGTTATCTCGTGGTTGACGTGGTCCTGAAAACACAGGCTGCACATGATGACGTCATGGGACGCACCAAAATGGCAGCTTATTTATATTCGAGCTATGGACTAAGCAATGTTTACATTGAACAACACGATGTATGTTATTGCTGCGAGTTGGCATATTTTTGAAAATGTTTTCAATGGTTTGAACATAAATGTTTGTTCACAGTTCGTTAACCTTCGCTGTAGATAAAGTCGTTAATTCGATGGCTTCGTTTCAGACGTTGGTAGCTAAGGACCTAACTTGTGCAAACGGATGGCATTGGCAAGGATCATTTTGAATCTATGAAGTGGGCTCATTGTGTGTTTAACTCAAAAGCATATGTGCTTTTTAATCAAAGACCTTTTTTTGGGGACTCAATGAAGATATCCCTGATGGAAGAATAAATTGTACTATTAGTCCCATAAATGATTCGCTTCCAGAGATTTATGATGTAAACAAAGCAATTTTGTCATTCCAAGTGAATAATGTCCACACCTATAATTGGTCAGGATTGTGTAGCAGCAGCAGCTTTATAGCGAACACAGAAAACATCATAGGATTGTGCTGTTCTGAAAAAGCTATGCTATGCTACCCTAGAATTGCCTTTAATGGGATTACTGTGACCACAAACCACTCTCCATGTGTGTGCCACATATTTACACCCCAGAAAGAAATACTTAATATAACAACATCATGTGCCGTCTGTGATATTAATGACCACAGACCAGGAGCCTCCAGTATAATTGATACAACTGTTGCACCAAGCATTTCATCAGCAGAGCCATATCTATGGAATGTTAATCTGACATTGTTCTTGAATGATGTACAAGTTAATGAGACATCAGAATCGTGTGGCGGCAGCTACAAGAAGGGAGCGAAGAACATCAAGTTCTGCTGCTATAAAGGAGACTTGCCTTGCTATCCCAGAATTGCCTTAAATGGGATCACTGTAGTTGAAAACTTCTCCTCTTGTGTAAACTACACATTCACATCTAAGAGTGAATCAGTGAAGGTCACAAAATCATATTCTCTCTGTGGTTTTAATAACTACAGGTCATGTGGCTTCTGTTGGATTGGAAATGATAACTTACCACCACTCTGTGTCTATATGTTTGGAATTGGAGTCATCAATGACGGCCTAACATCATCAAGTGCTATGTATGACGATCATCATTTTCGGGAGGACGTGAACTCCCATGGTATATGGTGGATAGGCGGCAGGAACCATTGAAGGCTATGTCTGAAAAGTGTTCCTTCTTGCAGTTTCCTCATATTCCAAGTCCGGCTTGTTGCAGGAGCTACAGAGTTAAGTGCTCTGTGCACACCGTGAGCTGTGTGTCTCATCCGTTTTGATCCTGCTTCGATATCTCGCTTGTTTACGATGAATGATGATATCGTATGACGGGGAACAGTTGGCTGTGTTCACTTTCTGCGCTGTTTCGCCTTATGTCTTTTGGCGTGTGCTGAGACTGCTACGATGGGGACTACAGTTACCTTTCTTTGTTTGGGAGATGAGTTAGTAATTCGGATGATTCCACTGGCACGGGCGGTTGAGCAATTATGGATTTTAATTCGTTTGCTGTGATACCGAGGCCTTCCATAACCAATAACCAATAACTATAAGATCATTCTCGGTTCCATGCAGCATTATAAGATTATTATCGGTTCAATGCAGCACTATAAGAATATCGGTTCCATGCAGCACTATAAGATTATCAGTTCCATGCAGCACCGTGAAAGACCCACCGTAAAAATCAAGCACTGACTTGTTTACACCTTGTTCATTCTTTGGAGTATAACTTTTAACGTTCAGAAGCAAAGAGGAAAAATGATAGGCAAATGTAGAAATGCTAGATGCATTAGAAATCTTGATGAACAGCATGCACAAGCCAACTAAACCAGCAATCTACCTTACCTCGTCGCTGAAATTAAATCGATTTTTTCCAGAGAGATGTTTTTAAAAAAAATGTATACGTCAAATCTTTCTTCGTCTTATCTAATGATAATTTCTTGATAGTGTTTTTGTCACATTCTATTTGTTCTGTCATACAATGGTTACTTAGGGCGTAGTCTTCACGATAAATTGAGATTGATTTCGATCCCATGTTGACGTTATATAGGTAAACCTGCGCTAAATAGATGTACCCTGCTCATTGAATTAACTAAGGCAATAACACAAGGATAATTAAACTGCCTCTTATCTTTCCCTAGACTTTAGAAGGGATCTGCCTCACTGAAGGACGGGAATTTCCATATCTGCAACGTCCCCACTCCAGCAACAAAAAAGAGTGTCCTTTCTGATCGTTCACTCTGTTTTAGTGAACGTGTCGCGTTCTGAGGACAAAAATGGTACGCGGCTCATGGTCCACACTTTCGGGTCGCTATAACGGTCGTAATGGGCAGCACGAATCCACATTATCGTCATCTTTAAACTATATGGCCCGATACGTGATGTTTAAAAACTTACTCCCATGTGATGTTATATGTGACAGGAAGTATTATAATCAGACACGTTGTTTTCAGGGACTCATCTTGTTATAACTGTTGCTAGTTTGTTTCTTAACTATTCTTATTTATGTGTATCCGCAAGTGCATGTAGGTCCTGTTATATTTCTACACTTATTATTTATTATGATCTTTTTATTTGCTTGATTATTTTATTGTTTAAACTCAGATATTTAATTCTGGTCGAAGGTTAAGCACATTTGTCGTGCTCTTGTTGTATATGTGAGATTCCCCATGCCGACTTCATTCATCATTCAACAAATTAAAGATGTCATTAGTTTTTCCTATTCGTGGACTAGCTGATGACTATTCTAATTTGCTATATTCTTTACATGGACTCAGTTTAATTTCAGTTGAGATTTCCCCATATCCGCTCCACCTCATGTCCCAATATCCCTCTAAGCGCTATGGAGCCGTTGACAGATTCTGTTGACAAGGGCAATATTAGTACAAGCCCGAAGGGGCTGGGCAGACGACAATGTTATTACTGACCTGAAATGCAGTGTGTATTTCTATCTATCTATTGTCCTTTCAAGCCGAAGACGGCACATAGGGCAGAACCACAATCTCAAAAACAGAAACCGTGCGTGCCAAAGTGGCACATATTGCAGAGATCACTGCTTCTAAAATCTATGACTCTGTTAAAGATTGAGTAAAAAAACCTAAAGTGACGCTTGTCATATCCTCTCTCTCTCTCTCTCTCTCTCTCTCTCTCTCTCTCTCTCTCTCTCTCTCTCTCATTCTCTCTCAATCTTCTATTCAGCAAATTTCCACTCCCCATTTTTTCCATCTATTTTTGTGCACTTATATTAAACTTGCTAATGTTTCGTGAGGGCACGGCCATGCAATGTAAAAAACGTCTGCTGGTTAGCTTTTGACATCTGAAAACGATTGTGAGCATTTGAAACACGCCCATCTAGGAGGTGGTCTAGATAACTGACGCTACAATCGTATAGATCAAACAATGATTCATTGTGCCAAGACGACTTCTATTTTAAGTTCAAATGTTTGCACTAACTATCCACTATAGACGGTTAAAAAAGGGCGGGGAAACAATATTTTTTAACATTGGCTTATTTTACTTTCCAGGTCAGCCTGTCTTGACCTGTACTTTCTTTCGTAAACAATAGGATTTTAGGTACCTCTACCACAGTCAAATATAGAAAAAAGATAGTTAAATCAGTCTATGTTAACTTGTTAAATGGAATATCATGTTTTATTGGCTTATCACGGAGGCCGCGATAGCTCAGTGGTTAGTGAACTGGACTACAAAGGACAAGAGGTACTTTACTTTTTTTTTAAATTGGCTTATCATAACCTTAGAAATACCGCCATATTCATTATCTAAGATCGGTTCTTTAACAGTATTGGATTACGACTATAATTTTTATGCCACTTTGTAATTGTAGAGACTTATAAATCTGTTATTTCCTCACCATTGTTGATCTCTCTCTGTCTGTAAAGTAAGTTTACTGATTATCTGCTAGCCATCCTTATATTTTGTTTGGATTATTGACAATCTGTTGCTTCTTTTCGATACATCCACTGTTGGAACTACTCCGCGTTTATGAGTTTCTCTTAAACACATACTCTTTGCCTCTCAGTTTCTCATACTCTAATACCATAGTTACTGTTTGTCTGCGGGCTTTAGTTTCTTCCCACTTTCTTAAACTCACTTTCAAACTGGATATCCATTTCTGATCTGTCCTTGTGTCTGTTTTCAGTGTTAATCCCCTCTTTTAGTCAAATCCTAATTTGCCTATTTGGCTTCATTAAGCATCACTAAGCGGATTAAATTTTCTAGTCTCATACTGTTAGGAGTTCATCAAGACAATTACAAACTGCGATATCTTAAAAATATTCTGAGCCAAACTCTATATTTAGTTTCTCTCGACTAGTGTAAACTATTTTTATTACTCATTTGAATGTGAGTAAATGTTGCTATTAATTTGCTAAAAACAATCTCTTGTCATGGTCTTGTCCGTAAAGTCTGCTTTAGTATTTCTGCTAATTGATTAAAAACGAGAAATCGTGAGACTGTCACTATACACATCAGCTTAACCCATGCTTCCTTCTGGGTGGACACAGCAGAGATCACCGCTTCTAAAATCTATGACTCTGTTTCCATAACAATACTTTTTACAAAGACAGCTTGTCAAGCCATCGATCAAACTCCTTAGTCGCCTCTTACGACATGCCTGGAAGGTCACAGTCTCACTATTCTTTACTTCCCTCATAATGAGGCCCCGGTAACACACAGGAGAGTGTGTATTTGCTATTACTTTAATATATATACATATATATCTAAATAAAACACTGTTTTATTATAGTAAACAGATAGACAAATGGATTAGATATACTATATCAAACATCATTGATTAGAAGGAATAATGACGGAATAGATATGTTCTCGAATGCATGCGGATATTTTTAGATATATCTATATATAAAGTAAAGTAAAGAGCCCCATAACGACAATTGGCATATATGGAATATAGTGTTAGTGACTATAATTTGTAAAGACCTTCGGTACATGATTTTTAAGGTAATGTGGTCGGTATTACGCCCGTGCCGCTTTACTTTCACATAAAAATCCGGTACCCATTTAAGGCTGGGTGAACCCATAAGCCGTCGATCAGGATCGCTCTTGTCCTTTGTAGTCCAGTTCACTAACCACTGAGCTATTGTGGATTCCTATGTATATATATATATATATATATATATATGTATATATATATATATATATATATATGTATGTATATATATATAATTATAAATGTTTCAACAAATAAAACAAGGTGGTAGACAAGATGTGTGCTGTCACCAGATGTATAATTAATTTGTATAAAAAAGTAAAGTAAAGAGCCCCGGCACGCCAAGCGCCGTATAGGGAATATGGTGATAGGGGCCATACATTTTACAGATCTTCAGCACATGATTTTTGAGGTAATGTGGTCGGTATTACGCCCGTGCTGCTTTACTTTCCCAGAAAAAATCCAGTACCCATTTAAGCTGGGTGAACCAGTCGGTTGGGATCGAACCTTACCTCTTGTCCTTTGTAGTCCAGTTCACTAACCACTGAGCATTTAATATGTATAGTGAGATTATTTTAAGATCCATAACGGACATATCTGGAAAAACAATTGGAGGTCAAAATATAAATAATATAAGGTGTGCTGATGATACAGTCTTAATTGCTAAAGTGAATTTGAGTTACAAGAAATGTTAGACATTATAGTGAAGGAAAGCCAAAATAAAGGATTCAGCCTCAAAAGCAAAAAGATAGAAGTAATGTTAACAACAAAGAAAAAGACAACACAGCAATGCACAATAAAGACAAGTGGAACAATATTAAAACAGATAAATGAATTTAAATATCTGGGAACATTGTTAACCTCAGATGGTAGATGTACACCAGAAGTGAGATGAAGAATGGCTCAGGTAAAAGCAGCTTTAAAAAAATGTGGAGATATGTGCAATCCATTTGTGACAATAGAAACATGAAATATAGCTCTTAAATGTTATTTAGAGCCAGTCTTAACATATGGATTTATAGACAAGACAATCACTGGAGGCTGCTAAAATTTGGTTTTACAGAAGAATGTTGAGAATACCATGGAAAAGGCATGGAACTAGATAGATGATGATAATGATGATATATATATATATATATATATATACACACATTTATAATGATATAATTGTGCTATTCAGTTTAGGAAGCCTTTTCTATGGGGCGGTTGCTTTTTCCATCACGCGGACGAGAATCGAATCTCAAAATATAAAAGTCGTTGACTGATTTCTAATAAGACTTCCTATTTTCAGTAGAACAGTTAACCAACCAGTTCTTTGATGGTTCTCTTATTCCCTGTAGAACAGTCCAATAACCACTGTTCTGTCACGATTCTCTTATTCCCTGTAGAACAGTTCAATAACCAGTGTTCTGTCACGATTCTCTTATTCCTTGTACAATAGTTACTTAACCACTGTTCTTTGACAGTTCTCGTATTATCAGTAGAACAGTTCACTAACTATTGTTCTATCACGGTTTCACTTATTCCACATAGAACAAAGAGTTCACTAACTACTGTTCTATCACGGTTTCACTTATTCCCCATAGAACAGTTTACTAACTACTGTTCTATCACGGTTTCACTTATTCCACATAGAACAGTTCACTAACTACTGTTCTATCACGGTTTCACTTATTCCCCATAGAACAGTTTCCTTAACCACTGTTCTATCAAGTTTTCACTTATTCCCCATAGAACAGTTCACTAACCACTGTTCTATCACACTTATTCCCCATAGAACAGTTCACTAACTACTATTCTATCACGGTTTCACTTATTCCCCATAGAACAGTTCACTAACTACTATTCTATCACGGTTTCACTTATTCCCCATAGAACTGTTCACTAACCACTGTTCTATCACAATTATTCCCCATAGAATAGTTCACTAACCTCTGTTCTATCACACTTATTCCCCATATAACAGTTAACTAACTGCTATTCTATCACGGTTTCACTTATTCCCCATAGAACAGTTCACTAACCTCTGTTCTATCACGGTTTCACTTATTCCCCTTAGAACAGTTCACTAACCTCTGTTCTATCACGGTTTCACTTATTCCCCATAGAACAGTTCACTAACCTCTGTTCTATCACACTTATTCCCCATAGAACAGTTCACTAACCTCTGTTCTATCACACTTATTCCCCATAGAACAGTTCACTAACCTCTGTTCCATCACAATTATTCCCCATAGAACAGTTCACTAACCACTGTTCTCCTGTATCATGTTTAAAAAAAAAAGAGCTATAACCTTTCTCAAATTCTAACCGCCAGCGTTCATCAACTATATCTATGTTGACGTTTGAAAATGTACAAGGAAACGTAAATGTCAAAATGTGTTTCTTTAATTCTTAGATGTGTTGGAGTATTTGTGACTAGGTAAAGATGATTAAAATATCCATTGGAGGCTGGCATTAAACTTTGGCCTCAGATTTAGTCAGAATGTGAACGCTAGACGAGAACGAACGAAGGAGCAGTCACCTTTGACAAAATCCTCACATCACACAGCCATACAATATTTTGATTCTCGAGCGAGAAGGATACCGCCATAATCACCGTGCACATATTCTCTTCTCTCAAACGATGCAAGATGAGTAAAAGAGACAATTTAGTGTTTTAAAAAAACAGGGAAATGTTAAACATCGATATGAACATACAGAAAACTAAGAGAATGTCCGTAGACAAAACACGAAGCCAACACAAAATCATCAACAACAGTGAAGAACATCAAATTGTAACAAACTCGAAATTTCTGGGAATTATAGAAGTTAACAAATTGAGACAGCCAGAAAGAGATCAAAAGAAGATTTACAACAATTGAAACGCACATTTTAAACGCTATGATGAACATTTAGCACAATACTGCAAGCAGTAAAATTAATTAAATTGATCGAGGACACATATTTTTCCGAAAGAAAGATATGGTTGTGAATCATGAATAATCTCGCAAACAGCAAAGGAAGAAAATTAAATTAATTCGAAACAAAATGCATCAGAAACATCCTTAAGATAACTTGGATAATGAACGAGAGAAAAGAAAACAAATTAAAAGATTTAAATATTAAAAAGAACTGGCTTATAAACACCGTTCTACAGAGGGAATTCAAATACCATGACCTTCTCAAAAGACACAGCGGTCGTGAAGGAACAATAATGGAAGGCATGATTCATGAGCGATGCATCAGTGGCAGATTCAACACGTTGGCGCAATGCTGAAATATTATTACTTTCACATTCTGTCCTTGTCGCAGCAACACATAATTATATGTGTTCTCATTTCTAT
This sequence comes from Megaustenia siamemsis, assembly GCA_032433765.1. Classification (NCBI taxonomy): domain Eukaryota; kingdom Metazoa; phylum Mollusca; class Gastropoda; order Stylommatophora; family Ariophantidae; genus Megaustenia; species Megaustenia siamemsis. The sequence continues at coordinate 101,789,346 of JAVIAB010000092.1, forward strand.
TCCTGCTATACTAAACATATTTCTAGATTTTTTTTTCTATTCCTACTAAATTCCTTTTCGTTTTGTCAAACGGTTTAGTGGAGGCTATTGTGTATTTTTTGTGTGTGGAGGTTTTGTTTTTGTCGAACAGCTTCTCTCGTAGCTAATTCTACCAACGCTTGACAAACAACATTCGGGCACAGAATGAACAAGTCAGGCCCACTGCTCCACAAGGTTTTCCACATTTTTTAGTCTTTTCTCTTCCATGTTTTTTTCCATAGTACAGCCTCAAATGATGTTAAGCCACTTTTATAGAAGCTCTCCATGATGTGCGATCTCTTGCCAGATGTTGCCAGTAATTTTCACAGATGGAGACGTCATCCAGAGACATATGTCTATATATCATAGTTTAGCTCTGTCGATTTGTCTTTTTCCGTGTATAAGTCAACCAAGTTTTCCACTCGTTGGACGTGCCCCAGCCATCTTAACCTTCGGCTTCTGAGCATTGACATGATTGTTGGGGTCTTAGCACGTTGCAGGACTGTTAATTCGGTTAGCTTGTCCTGCCATTTGATGTTCATTATTCTGCGGAGACATCATATGTGGAAGATATTTAGTCTTTTTTCATTATTTGAGTATATTGTCCAAGTTACAGATCCATATAACAGTGTGCTGAGCAAACAGGTTTACATCAGAGTTGTTCTTTAGTGTTAAAATATATTTGTATATAAAACAAGCCATATATATATATATATATATATATATATATATATATATATATATATATACATATATACCTTCGCACACACACACACATATATATATATATACATACATACATATATATATATATATATATATATATATATATACTCATGCCGTTTTTTCTTAAAGTTTATCTAACTCTATCATACCATCCTATAAAGCATGAAAATCGCATTACTTCAGGTCTGTGAACACACATTGCAATCAATATTATACTTATCAGCATATGGTTTTTTGTTTTTTTTTATATTTTTGAAATGATATTTAAAATAGGCATAAAGTGAGTTGTGAAGTACAGTAATCGTTAATGACGTCCTAAACATTTCCCAGGACGCGTTGAATACCATTCCATCAGCAAAAAAAAAAAAAAAAAACACCACACACACACAACACACATACACATAAGTATATAGCATCAGCTTCTTCGTTAGTTTTCTGCATTCTTAAATATGGTAGAGAAGTTCTGAATTTTGTATACTTTTATTTTCTAATACTTGCAATGTTTATACAAAACGAAGAGAAATCTAAAACTTGTGGGAGCTTCCTAGTGTTAAGGCAGCTTGTAATTTTCAAGACCTGTATAAAGTTACACTTGTGTGTGTGTGTTTCATATTAGTGATTGAAGTTAAGCACATCTAAGAGTTGGTTCTTAGAAAACAGAATAGAATGCAACGGTTTTCATGGAATATGAGTTCAAAGCATGCGAATTGCTTTATTTCTTCTCTCATTTTTCTCTTAATCTATATTTTCTTTCCCGTCTCATTCTTTCAAGCACTAAAATTATTTACTTCTCCTTTCTTTTCTTTCTCTTCTTTCTCTCTTTTCCATCCATCTCTTATTATACATTTTTTTCCCTTTTTAATCACATTTTCTATCATGCACTTTTTCAACTTCCATTTTATTTATTTAACTTTTGTATTTGTCTTTTTTTCTCTATTTTCTGTCACGACTTCCCTCTCTTTTTCACTTACGTTTCCATCTTTTCACTGTTTGTATTTTCTCTCTCTCTCTCTCTCTCTCTATCTATCTCTCTCTCTCTTCTTTATTTCTACAAATAAATATTCTCTACTTCCCTATCTCATCTCCTTATTCTTCAGTTCGCTAACTGGTTCTCATTTATTACACTTTTAAACTCCTTCCGCTTTTTCACTACATTCTCCTAACGTCAAATTCAGGTACTCATTTACAAGAGATTGAGTAAACATCCTGAAGTAAAACTTAACATGCCCTCTCTTTCACAGCATTCTCTTCAATTCAAATTCGTGTATTTATCTACAATAGATTGAGTAAAAAAAACTAAAGCAACGCTTGTCATATCCTCTCTCTCTCTATCTCTCTCTCTCTCTCTCTCTCTCTCTCTCATTCTCTCTCAATCTTCTATTCAGCAAATTTCCACTCCCCATTTTTTCCATCCATTTTTGTGCACTTATATTAAACTTGCTAATGTTTCGTGAGGGCACGGCCATGCAATGTAAAAAACGTCTGCTGGTTAGCTTTTGACATCTGAAAACGATTGTGAGCATTTGAGACACGCCCATCTAGGAGGTGGTCTAGATAACTGACGCTACAATCGTATAGATCAAACAATGATTTATTGTGCCAAGACTTCTATTTTCAGTTCAAATGTTTGCACTAACTATCCACTATAGACTAAGGGCGGGGAAACAATATTTTTTAACATTGGCTTATTTTACTTTCCAGGTCAGCTTGTCCTGGCCTGTACTTTCTTTCGTAAACAATAGGATTTTAGGTGCCTCTACCACAGTCAAATATAGAAAAAAGATAGTTAAATCAGTCTATGTTAACTTGTTAAATTTAATATCATGTTTTATTGGCTATTAACGGAGGCCGCGATAGCTCAGTGGTTAGTGAACTGGACTACAAAGGACAAGAGGTAGAGTTCGATCCCAACCGACGGCTTCCGGTTTCACCCAGCTTTTAATGGGTACCGGATTTTTTTCTGGGAAAGTAAAGCGGTACAGGCGTAATACCGACCACATTACCCCAAAAATCATGTGCCGAAGGTCTGTAAAATTTATGGTCACTAGCACCATATTCCCTATATACCACTTGGCGTGACGGGGGTACTTTACTTTTTTTTTTAATTGGCTTATCATAACCTTAGAAATACCGCCATATTCATTATCTAAGATCGGTTCTTTAACAGTATTGGATTACGACTATAATTTTTATGCCACTTTGTAATTGTAGAGACTTATAAATCTGTTATTTCCTCACCATTGTTGATCTCTCTCTGTCTGTAAAGTAAGTTTACTGATTATCTGCTAGCCATCCTTATATTTTGTTTGGATTATTGACAATCTGTTGCTTCTTTTCGATACATCCACTGTTGGAACTACTCCGCGTTTATGAGTTTCTCTTAAACACATACTCTTTGCCTCTCAGTTTCTCATACTCTAATACCATAGTTACTGTTTGTCTGCGGGCTTTAGTTTCTTCCAACTTTCTTAAACCCACTTTCAAACTGGATATCCATTTCTGATCTGTCCTTGTGTCTGTATTCAGTGTTAATCCCCTCTTTTAGTCAAATCCTAATTTGCCTATTTGACTTCATTAAGCATCACTAAGCGGATTAAATTTTCTAGTCTCATACTGTTAGGAGTTCCTCAAGACAATTACAAACTGCCAAACTCTATATTTAGTTTCTCTCGACTAGTGAAGACTATTTTTATTACTCATTTGAATGTGAGTAAATGTTGCTATTAATTTGCTAAAAGCAATCTCTTGTCATGGTCTTGTCCGTAAAGTCTGCTTTAGTATTTCTGCTAATTGATTACACGAGAAATCGTGAGACAGTCACTATACACCTCAGCTTAATCCATGCTGCCTTCTGGGTGGACACGGCAGAACGAGATATCAAGAAAGTGTCAATAAAACTCATTATAATACTATAATTCATATGCATTAATTTGAAAAAAAGGATGCAAGAAGCACTATAGAAAAAGTCGCAGTTATAATTTCTCTCTCATTCGGTCACAGAAAAGTGTTGACCTATTTTACATATGAGCCGCGATAGCTCAGTGGTTAGTGAAATGGATTACAAAGGACAAGGGGTAGGGTTCGATCAAAACCGAAGGCTTTCGGGTTCACCCAGCCTTAAATGGGTACCGGATTTTTTATGTGAAAGTGAAGCGGCACGGGCGTAATACCAACCACATTACCCCAAAAATCATGTGCTGAAAGTCTGTAAAATTTATGGTCACTAACACCATATTCCCAATACGCCACTTGGCGTGACAGGGGTACTTTACTACCTTGTTATATTTAACATATACAATGAAAACAGCGCATTTTTGTATAATATCGTATTGTCAAGTTGAGATAAAATGAATATATACAGAAACAGAATATAGAAGTAAGGTATAAAGAAACAATATATTGATGTACATTGTGTAATGGAACTCTGCAGTACATTAAAATATCACACTTAGAAAATCACTAAAACTAACTACTACAGTTTAATCAATCCTGCTATTACAATACAAGACAGCAATTATGTCAATTATAAATTTCACTGACATAAAATAAAGTAAATGTTTTGATTTCATATTTCATTATAAACGTAAAAATAATTCATATAGCACGGACACACATAACGTAAGTATGTGCTCGATAGGTCAGCTTCAATACATGCACATACTTCTTGCGGCAAATCATTCTTGGCTAGCTGGACGTTTTCCATCCAGCTCACTTTAACGGCGTCTCCCAGCTCACTTTAGCGACGTCTCCCAATTCACTTAAACGACGTCTCTCAGCTCACTTTAACAACGTCTCCCAGCTCACTTTAACGACATCTCTCAGTTCACTTTAACGTCTCCCAGCTCACTTTAACGACGTCTCCCAGATCATATTAACAACGTCTCCCAATACACTTTAACAACGTCTCACAGCTCACTTTAACGACGTCTCCCAGGTCAATTTAACAACGTCTCCAAGCTCACTTTAACGACGTTTCCCAGCTCAATCTAATGACGTCTCCCAACTCACTTTAACAACGTCTCTCAGCTCACTTTAATGACTTCTCCAAGCTCACTTTAACGTCTCCCAGCTCACTTTAACAACGTCTCCCAGCTCACTTTAACAACGTCTCCCAGCTCACTTTAACAACGTCTCTCAGCTCACTTTAATGACTTCTCCCAGCTCACTTTAACAACGTCTCCCAGCTCACTTTAACAACGTCTCCCAGCTCACTTTAACAACGTCTCCCAACTCACTTTAACAACGTCTCTCAGCTCACTTTAATAACTTCTCCAAGCTCACTTTAACGTCTCCCAGCTCACTTTAACAACGTCTCCCAGCTCAATTTACCGACATCTCCCAATTCACTTTAACGTCTTCCAGCTCACTTTAACGACGTCTCCAAGCTCATTTTAACGACGTCTCCCAGCTCACTTTAACGACGTCTCCCAGCTCACTTTAACGACGTCTCCCAGCTCACTTTAACGACGTCTCCCAGCTCACTTTAACGACGTCTCCCAGCTCACTTTAACGACGTCTCCCAGCTCACTTTAACGACGTTTCCCAGCTCACTTTAACGTCTCCCAGCTCAATTTATCGACGTCTCCCAGCTCACTTTAACGTCTCCCAGCTCACTTTAACGACGTCTCCCAGCTCACTTTAACAACGTCTCCAAGCTCACTTTAACGACGTCCCCCAGCTCACTTTAATGACGTCTCTCAGCTCACTTTAACGTTTCCCAGATCACTTTAACAACGTCACCCAGCTCATTTTAACGTCGTCTCCCAGCTCACTTTAATGACGTCTCTCAGCTCACTTTAACAACGTCTCCCAGCTCACTTTAATAACGTCTCTCAGCTCACTTTAATGACGTCTCTCAGCTCACTTTAATGACGTCTCTCAGCTCACTTTAATGACGTCTCTCAGCTCACTTTAATGCCGTCTCTCAGCTCACTTTAATGCCGTCTCTCAGCTCACTTTAATGACGTCTCTCAGCTCACTTTAATGACGTCTCTCAGCTCACTTTAATGACGTCTCTCAGCTCACTTTAATGACGTCTCTCAGCTCACTTTAATGACGTCTCTCAGCTCACTTTAATGACGTCTCTCAGCTCACTTTAACAACGTCTCACCACTCAATTTAATAACGTCTCTCAGCTCACTTTAATGACGTCTCTCAGCTCACTTTAATGACGTCTCTCAGCTTACTTTAACAACGTCTCACCACTCACTTTAATAACGTCTCTCAGCTCACTTTAATGACGTCTCTCAGCTCACTTTAACAACGTCTCCCAGCTCACTTTAATAACGTCTCTCAGCTCACTTTAATGACGTCTCTCAGCTCACTTTAATGACGTCTCTCAGCTCACTTTAATGACGTCTCTCAGCTCACTTTAATGACGTCTCTCAGCTCACTTTAATGACGTCTCTCAGCTCACTTTAATGACGTCTCTCAGCTCACTTTAATGACGTCTCTCAGCTCACTTTAATGACGTCTCCCAGCTCACTTTAATGACGTCTCTCAGCTCACTTTAATGACGTCTCTCAGCTCACTTTAATGACGTCTCTCAGCTCACTTTAATGACGTCTCTCAGCTCACTTTAATAACGTCTCTCAGCTCACTTTAATGACGTCTCTCAGCTCACTTTAATAACGTCTTTCAGCTCACTTTAATGACGTCTCTCAGCTCACTTTAATGACGTCTCTCAGCTCACTTTAATAACGTCTCTCAGCTCACTTTAATAACGTCTCTCAGCTCACTTTAATAACGTCTCTCAGCTCACTTTAATGACGTCTCTCAGCTCACTTTAATGACGTCTCTCAGCTCACTTTAATGACGTCTCTCAGCTCACTTTAATGACGTATCTCAGCTCACTTTAATGACGTCTCTCAGCTCACTTTAATAACGTCACCCAGATCACTTTAACAACGTCACCCAGCTCACTTTAACGTCGTCTCCCAGCTCACTTTAATGACGTATCTCAGCTCACTTTAACAACGTCTCCCAGCTCACTTTAATGACGTCTCCATGCTCACTTTAACAACGTCTCTAAACTCACTTTAATGACTTCTCCAAGCTCACTTTAACGTCTCCCAGCTCACTTTAACAACGTCTCCCAGCTCACTTTAACGACGTCTCCCAGATCATATTAACAACGTCTCTCAAAACACTTTAACAACGTCTCCCAGCTCACTTTAACGACGTCTCCCAGCTCACTTTAACAACGTCTCCAAGCTCACTTTAACGACGTTTCCCAGCTCAATTTAATGACGTCTCCAAGCTCACTTTAACAACGTCTCTCAGCTCACTTTAATGACTTCTCCAAGCTCACTTTAACGTCTCCCAGCTCACTTTAATAACGTCTCCCAGCTCACTTTAACAACGTCTCCCAGCTCACTTTAACAACGTCTCCCAGCTCAATTTACCGACATCTCCCAATTCACTTTAACGTCTTCCAGCTCACTTTAACGACGTCTCCAAGCTCATTTTAACGACGTCTCCCAGCTCACTTTAACGACGTCTCCCAGCTCACTTTAACGACGTCTCCCAGCTCACTTTAACGACGTCTCCCAGCTCACTTTAACGACGTCTCCCAGCTAACTTTAACGACGTCTCCCAGCTCACTTTAACAACGTCTCCCAGCTCACTTTAACAACGTCTCCCAGCTCACTTTAACGACGTCTCCTATGTCACTTTAATGACGTCTCCCAGTTCATTTTAACGTCTCTGAGCTCACATTAATGACGTATCCTAACTCACTTTACCGTCTCTCAGCTCAATTTAACAACGTCTCCCAGCTGACTTTAACGTATCACAGCTCACTTTACCGTCTCTCAGCTCACTTTAACAACGTCTCCCAGCTCACTTTAACGTCGTCTCCCAGCTCACTTTAACAACGTCACCCAGCTCACTTTAATAACGGCACCCAGCTCACTTTAACAACGTCTCCCAGTTCACTTTATCAACGTCTCCAAGCTCACTTTCACAACGTCACCCAGCTCACTTTAACAACGTCACCCAGCTCACTTTAACAAAGTCTCCCTGCTCACTTTAACAACGTCTCCCAGTTCACTTTAACAACGTCTCCCAGCTAACTTTAACAATGTCTCCCAGTTCACTTTAACAACGTCACCCAGCTAACTTTAACAACGTCTCCCATATCACTTTAACAACGTCACCCAGCTCACTTTAACAACGTCACCCAGCTCACTTTAACAACGTCTCCCATATCACTTTAACAACGTCACCCAGCTCACTTTAACAACGTCTCCTATATCACTTTAACAACGTCACCCAGCTCACTTTAACATCGTCTCCCAGCTCACTTTAACAACGTCTCCCAGCTCACTTTAACAACGTCACCCAGCTCACTTTAACAACGTCTCCCAGCTCACTTTAACAACGTCACCCAGCTCACTTTAACAACGTCACCCAGTTCACTTTAACAACGTCTCCCAGCTCACTTTAACAACGTCACCCAGCTAACTTTAACAACGTCTCCCAGCTCACTTTAACAACGTCTCCCAGCTCACTTTAACAACGTCTCCCAGCTCACTTTAACAACGTCTCCCAGCTCACTTTAACAACGTCTCCCAGCTCACTTTAACAACGTCTCCCAGCTCACTTTAACAACGTCACCCAGCTAACTTTAACAACGTCTTCCAGCTCACTTTAACAACGTCTCCCAGCTCACTTTAACAACGTCTCCCAGCTCACTTTAACAACGTCTGCCAGCTCACTTTAACAACGTCTCCCAGCTCACTTTAACAACGTCTCCCAGCTCACTTTAACAACGTCGCCCAGCTCACTTTCACAACGTCTCCCAGCTCACTTTAACAACGTCTCCCAGCTCACTTTAACAACGTCTCCCAGCTCACTTTAACAACGTCTCCCAGCTCACTTTAACAACGTCTCCCAGCTCACTTTAACAACGTCTCCCAGCTCACTTTAATAGATAAAGAAAACCTGATTCTCATTGACACCAACCGACAAACAATTGCAAGTGTAATAGAAGATTGTTTCGTTCTAACTCTCACTCTCTCTCACTCTCTCTCTCTCTCTCTCTCTCTCTCTCTCTTTCTCTCTCTGCCTCATTCTCACTTCCTGTGCATGTCTATATTGTTGAGATGTATACTTTTATTATTATAGATTATATATATATATATATATATATATATATATATATATATATATATATATATATATATATAAAGTAGAAGTGGGTTAACTACAGCTTGAGGGCCAGAATCGGCCACCAAGCAGTTTTGTCCGGCCCTTGTGCTTGATTTGAAAATTGCTATACACTCCATTCCATGAGGTTAAAAAAATTAAATCAAAAGCATCATATAAATGCACACAAATTCAAAACCCGTTAAAAAAAATTGTAATTTGACTAAAGAATTAGCCAACACGAAATAATTTGTATGATATCTTTTATCTATTATTTGCTACTTGTAGCAACATAAAACTACTAATTTCGTTGAATTGATGAGATAGACACATTTTGTTTTTTTTTTCAAAACTGTAGTGAACTAAACCAAAAGCAAAAAAATGTATTAACTAACACATTTAGAGAACGCACTACGCATTGCTTTTACTCATATACCACCACACATGGAGAACCTTGTGTGTGAAGCTCAGGCACATCTCTCGCAAATTTTGTGCTAAGCAAAAGGTCATTTCATCGTTGGGTCCAAGAATATGGATATTTATATTCAAGGAATACTAGACAGCAAGGAAAGAAGAAAATATGCATTTTTGATAAACAACTTATACGAAGAGAATTTTGTCGAATGTTTGCTCTGAACGAAGCGGTGACACTAAGGAAATTGAAAATATGGCAGGGAACGAACCACGTCATTGAAGTTTCAAAATCTGAATGATAGAGAACTGATGGGTGTTGGCTTCACCTTTAGAATGTTGCTGACGGAAGAAACATTATTTGTGAGAAACCACATCCAAAACGTACGCCCTCTAATTTCATCAAATGTTTCGGAAACTCCCCTACCATGATTTTTTGCATGCAGTCTTACATTGTTCATCCCGATACAAATGTATACTTTAAAATAATGTAGGTAATACAGTTTGCTGATAGATGATTGTCCCTTTTATCTTTGTCAATGCAGCAATTACTGCGTCCCTAAAAACAGAATTTACAGTAAGCTTACCAATTTATTGATTTTTTATAAGCCGTTGGCGCATCATCAACATTTGGGCAACCTGTTACAAATAGTAACTGAATTATATGCGTTCGTTTCGTCTTGTAGGCAACATGTTTCTATGAAAGAATTATCAAAAGAAATAAAGTTAGTAAATAATAAAAGCAGTAATAATAGTGAATGTTTCTTATGTTGAACAAATTATAATTGGTTATATTCAGTATTGAAGTTAAATCTTCTGGATGATTGGAATGGTCCTGAAAAGGACCTGTTTTACAATTTGATATCAACATGCTGGCAAACAAATTTATTTCGAGGCAGACTTCTTCATAGTAATGATTCTCATTCAGAATCAGACGAGTTTAACAGGTTGATTACTCCTATCGACTGAATAAACCATAAACCATCTTTCTTCCAATACGCAAGACATGGTTCTCAAATGATGCCAAGTAATCTTTGTCTATCTTTGAGAGGACGTGATCTATAAGTGTCTTAGCATCGCATAATATGAAAGTTTCATTTTCAGCTGCTACTTGTCCTTTGACTTTTGCTCAGACTAGTTCTAATAGATTTAAGTGTAAATAGCAAGGTCTCAAACATCTATGACCATTGCGCTTGTATTATGGTTATGGTTAGTCGAAGGCCCCTGTATGAATTGCAAACGAATTGAAATACATAATTGTTCAACCACCCGTGCCAGTGGAATCATCCGAATTAAACCTCATCTCAATTAATGATCAAAACGACAAAAGGCATCTGCAGTCGCCATGATAGCAGCTACTGCACACGCCAAAAGACATAAAGCCAAGCGGTATCGAAAGTTAAATCACCTGAACAGTCCTTCGTCATACGATATCATCATTCGTCGTAAGCAATCAGAATATCAAAACGCAATGTGGTTAGTTCGTACGAGTTCGTGTGAGAAATCAGTACAAATATTTGTATTAATTTCGCGTATAGTTTTGACCATTAGTAACAAAATATTCAAGTTGACTAGCATCAGTATGTGTATTTATTTGCATATACCATAAATAAAGCAAAATAATCAAAACCATACATTTGTAATCAGTGAACTGTTTGGTATATAACGACATGATATAAACAGTTAGCATGCACAATTTGAACAATTGAAACCAAACGGTTATACACAAATTATATCATTTTGAAGAGCGGTGTGAGTTTTGAAACGTACTATACGCTACCACATCACTATCGATTAACGTGCCTTTTGGCTTTAGTCATCATATCTTCTCCCAGCATCCCCTCTGCATAGTTGTTTATCATTTCTGATTTTTACTTCCAACTAACCTATTTTCTTGATCTGAAACGGATGTGCAATTTTTCTTTCCATTTTTCCTGATATATACACTACTATACGAATAATATGAGCTACAAATCTGAACAAGTGCAGTGCATCAAATACGTGTGCACAATAGTAGCAGAAAAAAAAATAATAGTACAGGTGGAAAGAGCATTTCAGCAAATATTCTTATGCAACAAGTCATATTTACAGCAGTGAGATAGAGAATACATATGTGCATATATAGAACCAATTCTGATCTGTGGAAGCAATTCATGCACAGTAGACAATCAAAGAAAAAGATGATTAGAGGGCACTTATGCCTGCTAGAATGCCTGTTCATATTACCAACACTAAGATTTCTCTTTTAGTCAGTGCTTTTTCTTCTAGAGAAAAGTTTACCATAAATATGTCATCCCATCCCATAAAACGATACCAGTACTCGTAAACTCTTACATTTTCTATTATCGTTGTCAACGAACCAAACTTGAGAATGTAAATTGGTGACAATCATAGTTTTCACATAACATATACAATAAATTAAAATCACTGTAGGCTGTAGAATTATGGTATTACAGAAGTGTTGAGAATACCATAGATAGCTACGAAGAGTAATGAAGAAGTTTTAAAACAGACCAAAACAAAAAACAGAGCTAATTTCCAATATTAGGAAGAAACAATCATCATTTTTTGGCTATGCAATGAGAAGGGAACAGTTGGAATAATTTGTGACAACTGGGAAAATTGAGGAACGAAGAGATAGGGGGAAGTAAGAGAAAAGATACCAGAGAGCTTAAGAGAATGACTTGGCAGAAGGTCAAGAACATAAATATATGGTATATATGGTATATATACATGGTATATATAAATATATATCATAAATAACTGTCGAGATTGAAAGTAGAGAGACATGATCACCTATGCCAGCAGGTACGGTACTTGACAATAACGATGATGATAAAATAAAGACCTACAAGTTTGCACAAACGCGTTCTAGACCATTCCAACTGAAAATCCTCGCTTTTAGTGTTTTGTTATGTTTGCTCTAGACTGACTGATCATCTACCTATTTATTAATAAAAGTATGTTACGACGAGTTTTGAAGCTTTTTAATAATAAATATTCGTCACTTCGTAGAGTCTATTGTCGTTGGTTTATTCGAGATTATTTTTGGGTCTCGAAATGCCGACGTCAGGGTAATCTCTAAGTGAAATGTAGCAACCAGGAGGAAGTGAATGAACATCTGTGTTCACAAACGGGTTATTAAGGACATTTGTGTCAAGATCCTTATATTTACTTCTCCTAGACCGCACAAGCTGTCCACACTCGATCGGGTCAAAGAATTATGGGCCTTAGGAAATTCCGGTATGGTTTTCCTGGGTTAATTGCCTGTTTTTTTTTAAAACTTATCTCACGCACATATTTATATATTTGTATATTCACAAATACAACGCATATTATGTATGTTTGTGTAAACTAAAATGACATCTCCCACTTAATTCAAGAAATTTATGAAGTAGGTGCGCCACTTAAAGAGAGGATTGCGAATTCAGCCAGAGGATTAGGTGAGGTTGTAGGGGGCAAAAAAAGGGGGGGGGTAGGTTGGCGACAAACAGCGTTACGTAGCCTGGTCAGAGGTGGTGAGGTCGTTTCATTTTACCTGGGACTGTTATTCTCAATGCTTCATTTTGTCTTGTTATGTTCTGTCTTACTTGCTTTCACTTGAATGAAAGGGACAAAATGTACAAGAAGATGGATGGATGGATGGATGGATGGATGGATGGATGGATGGATGGATGGATGGATGGATGGATGGATCAGTTGGTGTTGGTTGGCTAAGCGAAAGGATGGGTGGATGAATAGATGGATGAGTCGGTGGGTTTGGGTGGATGGATCAGTAGGTGGGTGGGTGTGTAGATGGGTGGATTTATAGATGAATGGATGAGTGGGTGCGGGTTAGGTGAGTGGATGGATAGATGGATGGATGAGTGTGGGGTGCGTGAGTTGATAGATGGATGGAGGGTGTTGGTTAAATGAGTGTATAGATGGATGAATTAGTAGATGGATCTGTGGATGGGTGGATGGATGGATCGATAGGTGATTAGGTAGTTGTATGGATGTATGGTTGGGTAGCTGTATGGATTGAGGGTGGTGGATGAGCGGATGGATGGAGAATTCTTGTTAAGGACCTATGATTATGAAAACTTCTGAAGTGCTATTTGTTGGTTGATGGATCCACTGATTATTCTCTGCCTCAGGGAGTGTAGTTTGAATTGAGTCCTTATATTGTGGTCACATTGTCTTTTAGATCACTCCGTCTAAGTAAGCGGCCAGTGACGCTGACAGTCATTTTGTAGCGTTCTGTAGAACAAAAGGGATCTCTATCTTCGTTCTGTCAGTGGCCATCATTCATCAGGTGCTTACTGTCTGGCATGTACTGTTTATTCCTGTTTCCATTTTCACACGCCAGAATGTTCTTGACTTGCCTCACTTTTGTCTTCCTCCATAATCAAACTGCATGGCAGTTTTTATGATTGTTTTTAGTCTCTCCCAAACACATGGCTTATCTAGTAAATTTTGTCAGGTCGGGTAATTTTACCTGCTACTGTATGCAGTAAAACAGTACAACCTGTGGCTGCCCTGCTGCCTTGCAGGTAAGCTCGGGAGAGTAAAAGGCTAAGGGAGGGTACCCCGAAGTAAAAGAACCCCACAGCCTTGTGAGTGAGACTTTTTAGTCAAAGGCTAGCGGAGCCAACGGTAAACAAACAGACGGACGGAAACAGAAAACCACCGTCGTAACTACTTTGTTCAATCATGAATCGTCACAACAATAGAAAAGACATCACCTCAGTGCAAAATAAAGACCAGGGAAACAATATTAAAACAGGTAAATGAATTTAAATATTTGGGAACTTTGTTAACCTCAGACGGAAGATGTACAAAAGAGGTGAGATGCAGAATGGCTCAGGCAAAAGCAGCTTTCCAAAAAATGAGGAAGATACTATGCAATCTATTTTTTACAATAGAAACAATAAAAAGAGTTCTTAAATGTTACGTAGAGCCAGTCTTAACATATGGATGCGAATCATGGACAATAGGACAACAGACAAGAAAATCACTGGAGTCTGTAGAAAAGTCGTTTTACAGAAGAATGTTGAGAGTACCAAGGGTAGCTAAGAAGAGTAATGAAGATGTTCTGAGAGAGGTCAAAGCAAAAAGAGAGCTAATTTCCAATATTAGGAAGTAACAATCATTATTTTTTGGCCATGTAATGAGAAGAGAACAACTGGAATATATTATCACAACTGGAAAAATTGAGGGACGAAGAGATAGAGGGAAGGAAAGAAAAAAAATAAGAGACAGCTGAAGAGAATGGCTTGGCAGAAGGTCAACAACAGAAATGATAAATAGCTGCCGAGATTGAAAGTTGTGGAGAGACATGATCGTCTACGCCAGCAGGCCCGATACTTGATGATGACTTTTCTCCATTATCACCTTGTTTATATGGGAGCAACGATAGTGATTCGTTAACTGGACTACAAAGGTCAAGAGGTCGGGTTCGATCCTGACCGACGGCTTCCGGGTTAACCCAGCCTTGAATGGGTACCGGATTTTTTTCTGGGAAAGTAAAGCGGCAATTAATAGTAATACCGACTACACTTCCCCAAAAATTATTTTCTGAAGGTATATAAAAATTATGGTCAGTAACACCATATTCCCTATACGCCACTTGGCGTGACGGGGCTCTGCATTTTTTTTTACCTAGTTTATTTCCCCTTAATCCCCAGTGACAAGGCAGAAAGAACAAAACACAACACAACGAGCCTTCAACAAACGTTGTGAGAACAACAGACCCAAGGGTCGACCACGAAAAGATGGATCGATGGAATATTAGAAGCACTAGGAAACATAACAGCAGCAGAGGCGAACAGAAGAGCAAAAGACCGCAAATTATATCTCCCCTCGACGCTGAAAGGCAGATGAGGAAGGAAAGAAGAAGAAGAGGAGGAAAGCCCCACTTGAACAGTTTTTTTTATTGTCTATTTTACTTGTCTAAAATATTTTGATATTATTTGTCATAAAGCAGGCGTGCAAAATTGTAACGTCTTCCGCTTTTATTTATCTTTATCTTCCAACATTCAGGGAGTCGCGATAGCTCAGTGGTTAGTGAACTGGACTACAAAGGGCAAGGGGTAGGGTTCGATCCCAACCGACGGCTTCCGTTTTCACCCAGCCTTAAATGGGTACCGGATTTTTTTTCTGGGAAAGTAATGCAACACGGGCGTAATACCGACCACATTACCCCAAAATCACGTGCTGAAGGTCTGTAAAATATAAGGTCACTAACACCATATTTCCTTATACGCCACTTGCCGTGACAGGGGTACTTTACTTTTATTTTATTTATTGCAACATTCAGACGCATATAGACTGACAGAAAGTACACAGCGCTCCTAAATCTCAATTTTTGCTGTCTTGATATACTGGATGGATCACCTGGTTTTCGTAATTGTATTCTTGTGAAAGCAATAATTTTTTTTTTTAACTTTGTATTTATATTTATCTTGTCTCCCACGTCTTTTATAATTCGCCCTAATTATGCCAATTTGTTAGATGTCGTAACGCCCTTTTTCTTTGATTATTTCCAGTTAACACATTATCTATATTTTATTGTTCCTTCGGGTCACTTTGACAAGTGACACGTAAAAAATATGCAATTTAACAGCTTAAAATTAAATTAATTTTGTTATGACAATTTAATATATTTCATCATTAAAAAATGTAAAATTATCAAATGTTTAAAGTCTTCACATAAAGTTATGTTTCTTTTTATTTCATTTCCTTTTATACAACTTCGGATGTTGAGGGAATTAAAAAGTTCAAAATCTTGCCCATCTGACGGCCTCGAATATTTCCAAGTGACGTTGTAGCATGTCTCGAATGTTGCCACTCATCTTACTCCGAGTCTACTATGGATTATTCTTTCTTCTTCTCTTTCAATATATGTTTTGTATGGTCTAGAATCACGCAAAATTAATTTTACTGAAATATCACTAAAATTAAATTAAACACGACAATTCACGCGTGTGACTTATAAATGTCATCAACACCCAAACAAATGTAAATTGCAGGAATGAGAGAAATATTGTTGATTCATGACAACTGCACACAAAACTATTGCAAGATGTGTAAAATTGTAACTAAAAGTGACACTTTAATGTTAAGTCAAAACTGTGTTCCATACTCAGAGAGCTGGTTATCAGTATTTGCTTAATGTATAAGCTAATTCGACTAGAGTGTGTTAACCCGGATAGTTTTTAAGTTAATTAAATGCAGTTTCGTTACTATAAGACAACCTTCTTTATGTGTATATCATCAAGTGTCATGCCTAGTGACGCATGTGATCATTTTCTCCCTCAACACTTTGTCCATGCAAATAATTATAAACTGCTGCAGACTTCCTATCACTCCCTCCCTTTAATCTGCCGAGAACGTTTTCTGCCTGTTTCCCTCTGTCTCATCATCTCTTAAATTTCTCACATTCTCACAAAATTTTCCAGGACTGTCGTATTCTCATTACAAGGCCAAAAATGGATGATTGCTTCCTTTTGATGTTGGTACTAAGATTCCTTTTGCTTTGTTTCTTTTAGAGCATTCGCGTTCTTCATTTACAACAGCTGCTCGTTTTAATCTCTCAGTGATACTTTAGCTATAATCTTAGGGAGTATTACAACACTTTGTGAATAAAGGTTGCATCGATTCTACATTTCAATCATTTTTTAATGGTTATGGTTCTATATTTTGAAAACAATTGTTTGGTAAACGTTCTAAACACCACATGGTATTACAGGATCAGAAATAAAGATAACCGGCAAAAAACACAACAAGAACCAATCGAACAACAGATTATGAATAGAAAATAGAGATTGGACAGGGCACACACAAAAACCTGATGTCGTCATAGAAATACAGGCACTATCATGGAAACCACATTGGAAGAGAAAGTCAGGAATGCGCAGGATTGCATGGAGAAGAGAAGTAGCCATGCAAACCCTTAGAAAAATGGCACAGAATGGAGAGAATTAGAAAAAAGTGTCCAAGAATTAGGATAGATGGAGAGACCTTGTCAATGGCCTACGATCCAAAGGGGGGGGGGATCTATAGGGCTTTGATTGACTGATTCATTGATTGATTCATTGATTAATGATGATAATAAGCCTTTCTATGATTGGCAATCAAATAGTACCTTTCTGGGATTAAATATTAGATTTCTATCTAGAAATGCTTTTTCTGATTATTTACATGAAACTTCAAATTTAATTTAAAAAAATAATAATGATTGTATTTCCGAAACGAGCAAAGTAACTAAAATAGCAACGGTAGCCGTCTGTGCTTTGCACTTATTCTGGACATAGTAAAAAAGTAAAGTAAAGTACCCCCGTCACCCCAAGTGGCGTATAGGAAAATATGGTGTTAGTGACCCTATATTTTACAGACCTTCAGCACATGATTTTTGGGGTAATGTGGTCGGTATTACGCCCGTGCTGCTTTACTTTCCCAGAAAAAAAATCTGGTACCCATTATAAGGCTGGGTGAACACGGAAGCCGTCGGTTGGGGCCTAACCCTACCCCTTGTCCTTTGTAGTCCAGTTCACTAACCACTGAGCTATCGCTCAGCTCCTATTCTGGACATAGCCTGAGTCTAAAATGTATAGCTTATTTTGGCAAGACACCTTGTCATCGATGTGATTTGTTTCAGAAAACTCAGCAGTATTATTAGTATATAAAAACGAGTCTAAGAGAGCCTAGAACACATAGTAACAAAGCAGTCGGCGTCTTAGAATCACACATTTCCATCAAGATAAGTCAACCAAAGCGGATCCAGATTGTTTTGTTTCCTTATTCTATGCCTGAAAACATGTCAACTAGTCTGGCCAAGGAGGTAAGGATTGAAAAGTGAAGGAAACCCGGGTGCTACAAATGCAACGCTGAAGTCGAGTGTGTCGAGGCGAAAGACGTTGAAATCGGAAAATGTTGCAGCTCAAAAGACAGCGCGCCTTTAAGCAGCTCTAACGCCCATTAACTATTGGGCAATAAAAAGGAAAAGTCGTGAGGCGAAATTTTAAACAAAGAAACAAACGAATAAATAAAGAACGAAATCATGGAAGGAAGGAGAAAGGGAGGATGCGGAGGAAGGAGAATGATGGAAAGAAGGAAGGGGGAAAGAAGGAAAGACAAAAAGAGAGGAGAGAATGAAAATACAGACTAGGGTGTCCGGTTAGCGCAATCGATAGGCGGTTGGCTTACCACGGCAACAGCCGGGGTTCGTACCCTGGCGAGGACACCTGGGTTTTACAAATTCCCTAAAAATTAGTACCTCTGAAGTCGGAGTAAATCTGCCTGCATGGCGAGGGGCATCCTGTAATGGGATAAAACAGACTTTACACGCAAAAATTCAGTCCCACAAAATTGAGTGGGTGGGAATTCGTCAGAGGTCAAAGCTGACGAAAGCGAACGAACGAACGAACGAAAATACAGACTGATAAAAAAACAAAGGTAGAACGTGCGAACCCACGGTGATGATTAATCGTCTGATGTTTCTAATACTAGAATTGAAAGCATGAGCACAATCTCTCCGTTGTGTGTCAAGGTCAAAGACAAATGAACGTTACATACCAAGAAATGGAGATTTCAAGATTTTCCCAAGTATTTGTCTTTTCGGGTGAGTTTTGTTAAAACATGTCGTTACAGAAAGTCAATACATGTCGTTATAAACAACAAATGTGCTGAACAAGACTCCAGACACGAGCTACAGTGGAGCCATGTGATATCAACAAATCTGGGCAGGGGGTAGCTGGAGTTTAGAATCACGTAAACCTTGTTAGGCATGCCATCCACGTTCTTATTGTGATTTTACCGAAAGAAAATCGGCATAAACATTTATTCTGCCTGTTGGTGGAACAGTGATTTCCAACTAGTGGTACATGTACATGAATTCAGGAGTACGAACCAGAAGATTAGGAGTGCGAGAAAGAAACATAATAAAGGTAAAGTCATCATCATCATCAAGTACCGGGCCTGCTGGCGTAGGTGATCATGTCTTTCCACAACTTTCGATCTCGACAGTTATTTATCATTTCTGTTGTTGACATTCTGCCAAGCCATTCTCTTAAGCTGTCTGTTATTTTTCTCTTTGCTTCTCTCTATCTCTTCGTCCCTCAATTTTCCCAGTTGTTACAATATATTCCAGTTGTTCTCTTCTCATTACATGGCCAAACAATGATGATTGTCTCTTCCTAATATTGGAAATTAGCTCTCTTTTTGCTTTGACCTCTCTCAGAACATCTTCATTACTCTTCTTAGCTGTCCGTGGTATTAAAGGTAAAGTACGAGACTTTAATCGGCGCATTAGCAGGCGCTTCCGTCTATATGTGCTCGGCCGCCTATCCAGAAGTGTTCAGAGACTCTGGATAATGTTGCTTCAAGCGTTGAAACTAACAATACGAGTCGGCATTCATCACCTTCCCAGAGTACTACCCTACCCTTGTACCCATTTCTGCAAGCGGCTGGGTCGACCGGTTGGGGGGGGGGGGGGGGTTTCCAACCACGAGTACAACTCACACTGCTTCCAGCAGGAATAGGACACGGGTGGCCTGGTCGGCTGGTTTTCCCAACTAGGCTACGGAGACCCCGTGAAACAGAATAATAAAGTGCCCAGTGGAATAGGATGATTGTAAACAGTGTAAGAAACAATGTATCTATTCATCTATAGCTTATTCCTGCCAAAGACAGCATTTAAGGTAGACATTATACAACTCCATATACGACGATCATTGTTATTAAGTGTCAGACTTGGCACCGGCGACAATATCTCGCCACCTGAACGTGTTCTCAGCTAATCTCACAACCTTGACACTGGCGACAGTATCTCGCAACATGAACGTTTTCTCAGCTAACCTCACAATCTTGGCAATGGCGACAGTATCTCACCACATGAACGTGTTCTCAGCCAACCTCACAACCCTGGCACTGGCGACAGTATCTCGCAACATGAACGTGTTCTCAGCCAACCTCACAACCCTGGCACTGGCGACAGTATCTCGCAACATGAACGTGTTCTCAGCCAACCTCACAACCTTGGCAATGGCGACAGTATCTCGCAACATGAACGTGTTCTCAGCCAACCTCACAACCCTGGCACTGGCGACAGTATCTCGCCACATGAACGTGTTCACAGCCAACCTCACAACCTTGGCAATGGCGACAGTATCTCGCCACATGAACGTGTTCACAGCCAACCTCACAACCTTGGCAATGGCGACAGTATCTCACCACATGAACGTGTTCACAGCCAACCTCACAACCTTGGCAATGGCGACAGTATCTCACCACATGAACGTGTTCTCAGCCAACCTCACAACCCTGGCACTGGCGACAGTATCTCGCCACATGAACGTGTTCTCAGCCAACCTCACAACCCTGGCACTGGCGACAGTATCTCGCAACATGAACGTGTTCACAACCAACCTCACAACCTTGGCAATGGCGACAGTATCTCACCACATGAACGTGTTCACAGCCAACCTCACAACCTTGGCAATGGCGACAGTATCTCGCCACATGAACGTGTTCACAGCCAACCTCACAACCTTGGCACTGGCGACAGTATCTCACCACATGAACGTGTTCTCAGCCAACCTCACAACCTTGGCACTGGCGACAGTATCTCACCACATGAACGTGTTCTCAGCTAACCTCACAACCTTGGCACTGGCGACAGTATCTCACCACATGAACGTGTTCTCAGCCAACCTCACAACCTTGGCACTGGCGACAGTATCTCACCACATGAACGTGTTCACAGCCAACCTCACAACCTTGGCACTGGCGACAGTATCTCACCACATGAACGTGTTCTCAGCTAACCTCACAACCTTGGCACTGGCGACAGTATCTCACCACATGAACGTGTTCTCAGCTAACCTCACAACCTTGGCACTGGCGACAGTATCTCACCACATGAACGTGTTCTCAGCCAACCTCACAACCTTGGCAATGGCGACAGTATCTCACCACATGAACGTGTTCTCAGCAACCTCACAACCTTGGCACTGGCGACAGTATCTCACCACATGAACGTGTTCACAGCTAACCTCACAACCTTGGCAATGGCGACAGTATCTCACCACATGAACGTGTTCTCAGCCAACCTCACAATCTTGGCAATGGCGACAGTATCTCACCACATGAACGTGTTCTCAGCCAACCTCACAATCTTGGCACTGGCGACAGTATCTCGCAACATGAACGTGTTCTCAGCTAACCTCACAATCTTGGCAATGGCGACAGTATCTCGCAACATGAACGTGTTCTCAGCCAACCTCACAATCTTGGCAATGGCGACAGTATCTCACCACATGAACGTGTTCTCAGCCAACCTCACAACCTTGGCACTGGCGACAGTATCTCACCACATGAACGTGTTCTCAGCCAACCTCACAATCTTGGCACTGGCGACAGTATCTCGCAACATGAACGTGTTCTCAGCCAACCTCACAATCTTGGCAGAAGGAGCTGCTGCCTGATGTTGATTCTCGTTTTAGTGTTCTTTTTAGAGTTTCTCTGTGTTGGACTTTCGTTCAGATTCTCTTTTATCTTTTCTCTTCACTTATAGCCATTTCTCTTATCTCTACACTAGCCTTAAATTTTTTAATTTAATTTATAATCTGGAAAGTGTTTTCCTGAGTCCATTTGTTTTCAAAAGCGGCTGTTTTATTTTTTTGCTTCTTTAGATTTTTTCTTCTTCTAATTCTCAGGTGCTTAAGTAAGATACAGCAAATTAGAAGTTAAGTATTTTTTTGTGATCCGTCTAATGTAAACAATTTAACAGTGCTGATTCATTGTATTTATCGGTATATCTGTCTTCGGACGATTATCACTAATACCGAGTAATTTTCTTTATTTAGATTGTGATCTCTGTCCTGATGATGCACGATAATCCCAGCATTGTGTGTAAGCTTTGTTGCACCGGTGTGGGCCTATAATGGCAGTTTATGTAAAGCTTATTAATGTAAAGATGGTCCAATGCTTTTTTTTTCTTTCATTAAATGATCATTGTAGAAGTATACTCTTCGATTTTTAACTGGCATGGATTTGTCTATGTCCGCATCTCTCAATTTGATGTTTTGATCCGACAAGACCTTTGCGTTCATCCAGTCACTAACGATGGGGGCTAGAGATTTTCTGATAGGCAAGAACAACAAAAAAGTGTGCACACGTAGAAAAGACCCAGCTGGAAGAACATTAAGATCACTGAGGTGAGAAGCAACGTCCTTCACGAGGTTGTGAGGCTTGACCAGTACGGGGACTATAGTGGGATGTTGCGGTTCCTGTGCCAAGTCTGACACTTAACGCAGCACAGCTGTTTGTTTTAATCTCTAACTGGCATTTTAGTGACAGCCTTGGACATTGTTCACCATTTATGGTCGAAGAAGTTCTGAGTCTGGTATATTCCACCAGATTCTACAATTGATATTTTACGAAAGTGGTTTACATTTGTGACACCACACAGAAAATGTAATTATGAATGATATTTTAGTATTTAATTTTTGTAGTATCACAGATTGACAAATCTGAGAGTTTTAGAGGATGCAATAATTCAACTTTTAACCGCAAATGTTTTTAAGTTTTAAGATACAACTTTTCTAAATCACTTTAGATGTATAATAAACAAAGACTGTGCATTTTATTTCACTGGAAAGACAGTAATAGACAATTTAATTAAAGTGCAAATAATAAAGAACTGTGAATAGCAAAACTTGTCCGATATGAAGAGTCAATAGTTTCTGCCATGAGCCCTTGGTTCGAAAGAACAATATATGGAAATACGACCTGAAGTGATATCGACCACATCACCCACAAATGTGCCGTTGGGTACTGGAAGAATATAGTCACTAATATCATTGTAAACACATGGCCTTCTTATTATCGTCTATCAGACTAGGCACTTGGTCTCACTTGTTTTAAGATCAAAGGAAGCATAACAAATTAATAAAAACCCGATCACTCAGAATGCAATTCGAACAGGATTGCTCTTAACTGTGAGCTGGTCGCTATAGAAAACCCGGATTATCAGATATCTTTATACATGTTGCCCGCGATAGCTCAGTGGTTAGTGAACTGGACTACAAAGGACAAGGGGTAGGGTTCGATCCCAACCGACGGCTTCCCGGTTCACCTAACCTTAAATGGGTATCGGAATTTTCTGGGAAAGTAAAGCGGCGCGGACGTAATACCGACCACATTACCCCGAAAATCCTGTGCCGAAGGTCTGTAAAATTTATGGTCTTCTTTTTTCTTCTTTTCTCTTTTCACTGATACCTAACAGGTGTCGTGGTTTATATCATTTGTCGTTCTTGAGCTGCTCGAACTGTCTGAATTAGTGACTTTCCTTTGTTGTTACATGCCTTTGCCACTGCATCTATCCATCTTCTTCTGGGTCTTCCTCTTGGTCTTTTTCCTTGCATTCTCGAGAAGAACGCCCTTGATGGTGATTGAAAAGTATTCATTCTGACCAGGTGGCCAAACCATTTAAGTTGTTCTATATATATATTCTTGGCAGGGTTTTGTTCCTACTATTTTTCTTATGGTTTCATTTGGTATTCTATCTCTTCTTGTGTTGTTTGTTGCTTTTCTCATGCATCGCATCCCACATGTATTGATCTTTCTTAAATGTGATTTAGAAAGGGTCCATGTTTGACTTTCATAGCACAAAGTTGGTATGAAAATGCTATTTATCATTTGTTGTTTAGCCGGCATAGAAATGTGTGGATGTCTTAGCAATGGTGAAAGCTGGTATGTGACATCATTTGCTTTTTGTATTCTCATGTCAATTTCTCTGTCTAGTTTTCCATCTTCTGTGAACATTGTGCCTAAATACTTGAATTCCTCTACCTGTTTTATTTCTTTATCTTTGATCTTAATGTTTAATGGGTGTCTTAATTTGCTTATTCTTATAGCCTCTGATTTTGCTGTGTTAATTTTCATACTGTAGTTTGTGCAGCTTTTATCTAGAGATGTTAAATGCTGTTGTAGCAGGTTTTCATCCTCAAAATGTATGGTCACTAACACCATATTCCCTATACGCCACTTGGCGTGACGGAGGTACTTTACTTTACTTTTTTTTAATACATGTTTAATTGCAATTTTCAGTTTTGAATGTAGACTGCATTTTTTATGAGCATTATCAACCGTTCCACTTTTATCCCTTCTTTTATAATATTTATTGCACCTCTTAGTCAGCAGGTCGATGTCAATAGAAGTGAGAAAGAGAGTTCATCGCTGCTGTATAGAACCAATTCTGACCTATGGAAGCGAATCATGGACAGTAAACAAACAAATGAAAAGACGATTAAAAGCCACAGAGATTGGTTTCTTAGAAGAATGCTGAAAGTTCCCTGGACAGCTAAAAAGACCAATGAGGAAATTCTCAAAGAGGCCTGCACAAAAAGAGAGTTCTTAAAAAAAAACATCAGAAAGGAACTTTCAACATTTTTCGGGCAAATCATGAATAGAGGAAATTTGGAATACTTTGTTACAACTGGCAACATACAAGGAAAAAGAGATCGCGGATGACGTAGAGAGAAGATACTAGATAGCTTGGTGTCATGCCATGGTAAACAGTCAACAACAGAACTGATACGATGCACTGTTGATAGAAGATTGTGGAAGTACGTGATCGCCTACGCAAACCGGTTGGCACATAATGATGATGTTTGCGCTGTACAGTGACATAAATGTAAAACAATTTTCGTAATTATAGATTTCATGCTGAAGAAAGTTGGCAATCTAGTATATCTATCAAGCACGTTCTTGTCCCTACTTATCTAACAATCAACATAGAGCTCGAAAAGTGTCTGTGACTGTATTAATGTTCTGATGAGGACTAGCACTCAAGAGATCACCGCGTGAACCAGCCGCACTGGTTGGGACCCTTGCGTTGTTGCAACAAAAGCTGGCTATTAAACGATAGGAACATTTTTAGTCATATTTTTGCTCGGACAGTGGTACGTAACTATTGATTTTCTATTTTCAATTATAAAGAGTTATCTTACTGCTAACGTTTAACACGGCACTTATGTTTTATCTATTGCTTCCGTTAAATAGCCATAGTCTTCTACCTTTTTAGCTCCCAGTGGAGCTTAGGTCTTCAACAATCACTTTCCAAGTCGTTCTGTTTCTTGCCATTCTTTTAAGATCATTCCATGTCTTCCCCATCATCTTCATCTCTGTTTCTATCTGTCTTCTCCAAGAATTCCTTGGTTTTCCTCTTAAATAGACATAGTAGTAGAATTCATTCATTGCTTCAAGACACGAATCTACTTTCCCAGAGTAAGCAGGTATCCATTAAAGGTTGGGGTGAACCTAGAACACTTTGACCGGGAGTGAACCCGACCTCTTGTCGTAAGTTATCCAAATCATTACCAATGGGCTAAATTGACTCCTCATCCGATAGAACTAGCTACCCAATCTCAACTACCCTGTGAACAAAAACCATTGAAAGAAAATGTCTGATAATTCCATATGGGACTTAAAAGGGTACTTTTGAAATTGAGTCGAGCGCTGTAAACTTAACTCTATATATCGCCCAACCTATAGTTGTATACGAATATCATAATTCCGTGTGTGCTAAGTAAGAAATAGCTGGTCTATAACATAAGGTAAAGACAAGACCATAGCATCCAAACTATTGATATTGTGAAGTATTGTCAAACACACCGCTAATTCTCATCAATTGATGACATGACCTAGATAGATGCTGTTCTTTCTCGATGTTTTTGCCTTTCTTAGCCAGTTCTTAAAAGCTGGATCGATTGTACTTGAATCGTATTTTCTAATGCGTGATCCATCTCAATATGCCTGGTTTGAGAAGCTATTACGCAACATCTGTGAGCATGCTGCGCCTGTGCTGTATTTGTTTGAGAGCTCAAACACATCAAAGAAATCTTTAAGATGCTCGTACATGCGTTGATTAACTGTGTGATCGATCTCTGGCTTGTGTACTTCTACGTGGTAAAGAGAAAATCAGTACAGCTGCTAAATACTTGTCGAGCCTTAAGTCTAGTATATTGAACTCCCCTGTGATTTCATATTGGTAAATTTGACTTACTGGGCTAGTATGAATTTATATTTTACTAAATGACCCTACCAAACAGAAATATGTCTCTGAATCAGGCCGCCATTCTGTCCTTTCACATTTTATTCTGCATGACTGTCAACCTATCAACACTCCGTACGTCGCTCTGCCCTTTTATTCTTCCGTCTTTATTTTTCGTTTACTGTGTATTCTCTGTTTGCCGCCTGTCTGTCTAAATGTTTGCTAATGTTTTTTTTTCCACATACATAGTCTGTCTTTCCGTCTATACGTCTATTTATATATACGCACCACACCACGCTCCTACTGACCCAACATCAACCCACCTGCTAGTCTGTAGAATTCCTTGTCATCTTTTAAAAAAAAATAATTTGTGTATCTTTCAATCTGTATGTTTAATATTCTTTCAACACGTTCATTACTGGATTTGTTTATTTTACTCCATGTCTGTCAGTCACTCTGTTAACATAGCTATCTAGCATCTTAAAATTATCTGCAAACATCCATAAACAGAGGATTACTCTTTAGATTATTTCTAATGAGGTTGAAATACGAGAGGCAAGCCACCCAAACCTGTACTGCTCGATTTCAAGTCTCGAAACAAACTATCAAGGGTCCACTGTTTTATTCAACGTAAACCGTTAGACCTTATCTGACTTTTACAACACGGGTGGAGTAAATTTACAACCACAAGTAGCGTGAGTAAATGGCTCTCTTGGTGCTTGACGTTTCATTTCTGACGGATGTGAATTGTTCTTGCTTTTGGTTGCTCTTATATGAGCCAATTTTGTTTTTGATCAAAGAAACAACTTCTGCAGTCAATTTAATTTTCTTTACTAAGCATTTCTTCTTGTTTTGGTTAATCTTCTTCTTGTTCTTTTTTGCTCTTCTTCTTGTCTCGCTTGCACCTTTTATTCATCATGTTGTTTGTGTTGTTGTTGTTCTTCTTCTTCATATACTAATCTTTTTTCTTGTACTTGTCCTTGTTCTCCTTTTTTTTTTTTTGCTCTTCTTATTGTACTTGGTCTTGTTATTCTTCCTCTTGCTATTTTTTTTCTTGCTGCTGTTGTTCTTGCTCTTTTTCCTGTTCTCCTTATCTTGTTCTACTTGTTATTGCTGTTTATATTCTTTTTCGTACTTTTATTTGCGTATTGCTTTGCACTCACTAGTTTTAAATCCCACAGTTCAGAACACCCGTCTTCAGTACATATGTTTCTTTTGGGCTCCTTCTATTCAGAAATAAATGCAAACATGACTTCCACAATTCTTCATTTGTGTTTTATATGTGTATTTTTTGATTCATCCGATTTTGTTGTGATAAAATGACATTTGAGAAATTGACAGCAGTACTAAAAACAGTTTTAACAAAAAGGAATAAAAAATATTGAAAGAATAATTGAAACAAATATTAAATTAATTTACAAATGAGTGTTCCAAATGGTTTGAGATATGGACTCTAATTCTTAAATAATGTTTAATCAGGTTTTATGTGGTGAAGTCACTCATTTTTACATAATGAAATTATTGAATATGTAATCCATGAGTTTTTAGCGCACTATAACGGTTATAAGCACGACTTAAGTGCGATTTTTGCTACAACTTTCCATCTGTTCTTTTTAAAAATAAATTTTGCATTTCTTTAGGTAAAGTTTGTTGTCCTCCTCTCCATTTAGGCAATAGAATTAAAAGTATCCCCCCCCCACTCCCAATGTAATTCTAAATGTTTAATCAAGCCTCTAGAATTGAAATTGTTTAATGTTTTATATATTCATATTATAATGAAGGAAATATCTTTATCGACACATTTCAGTTTCGGCATTTCTTTGGAGCTGCAGCCTTTATAAGTTATGTTGAGACGAGATCCCCGTTGTACTTCTTTCCTTAGTCATTTGCCTTTCAGCGTCGTGGAAAGATACAATTTGCGGTCATTTGCTCTTCTGTTCGCTTTTGCTGCTGTTATGTTTCCTAATGCTTCTAATATTCCATCGATCCGTCTTTTTCGTGGTCGACCCTTGGGTCTGGTGTTCTCGCAACGTTTATTGAGGGCTCGTTGCGTCGGAACCTCCATTGTCCAGAAACCATAGATGGTGAACAGGGTTATCCTTAATGGAAAGATGACGTCATGGGACGCACCAAAGTGGCAGCCTATTTATATTCGAGCTATGGACTAAGCAATGTTTACATTGAACAACACGATATATGTTATTGCTGCGAGTTGGCAGATTTTTAAAAATGTTTTCAAGGGTTTGAACATATATGTTTGTTCACAGTTCGTTAACCTTCGCTGTAGATAAAGTCGTTAATTGGATGGCTTCGTTTCAGACATTTGTGACGTTGGTAGCTAAGGACCTAACTTGTGCAAACGGATGGCATTGGCAAGGATCATTTTGAATCTATGAAGTGGGCTCATTGTGTGTTTAACTCAAAAGCATATGTGCTTTTTAACCAAAGACCTTTTTTTGTGGACTCAATGAAGATATCCCCGATGGAAGAATAAATTGTACTATTAGTCCTATAAATGATTCGCTTCTAGAGGTTTATGATGTAAACAAACCAGTTTTGTCATTGCAAGTGAATAATGTCCACACCTATAATTGATCAGGATTGTGTAGCAGCAGCAGCTTTATAGCGAACACAGAAAACATCATAGGATTGTGCTGTTCTGAAACAGCTATGCCATGCTACCCTAGAATTGCCTTTAATGGGATTACTATGACCACAAACCACTCTCCATGTGTGTGCCACATATTTACACCCCAGAAAGAAATACTGAATATAACATCTTGTGCCGTCTGTGATATTAATGACTACAGACCAGGAGCCTCCAGTATGATTGATACAACTGTTGCACCAAGCATTTCATCAGCAGAGCCATATCTATGGAATGTTGATCTGACATTGTTCTTGAATGATGTCCAAGTTAATGAGACATCAGAATCGTGTGGCGGCAGCTACAAGAAGGGAGCGGAGAACATCAAGTTCTGCTGCTATAAAGGAGACTTGCCTTGCTATCCTAGAATTGCCTTAAATGGGATCATTGTAGTTGAAAACTTCTCCTCTTGTGTAAACTACACATTCACATCCAAGAGTGAATCAGTGAAGGTCACAAAATCATATTCTCTCTGTGGTTTTACTAACTACAGGTCATGTGGCTTCTGTTGGATTGGAAATGATAACTTACCACCACTGTGTGTCTATATGTTTGGAATTGGAGTCATCAATGACGGCCTAACATCATCAAGTGCTATGACGATCATCATTTTCGGGAGGACGTGAACTCCCATGGTATATGGTGGATAGGCGGCAGGAACCATTGAAGACTATGTCTGAAAAGTGTTCCTTCTTGCAGTTTCCTCATATTCCAAGTCCGGCTTGTTGCAGGAGCTACTGAGTTAAGTGCTCTGTGCACACCGTGAGCTGTGTGTCTCATCCGTTTTGATCCTGCTTCGATATCCCGCTTGTTTACGATGAATGATGATATCGTATGACAGGGGACAGTTGGCTGTGTTCACTTTCTGCGCGGTTTCGCCTTATGTCTTTTGGCGTGTGCTGAGACTGCTACGATAGGGACTACAGTTACCTTTCTTTGTTTGGGAGATGAGTTGGTAATTCGGATGATTCCACTGGCACGGGCGGTTGAGCAATTATGGATTTTAATTCGTTTGCTGTGATACCGAGGCCTTCCATAACCAATAATCCTTAATGGCTAACCGTATCGATCTTGAAGCATAACCCACACCAAATCCCCCATCCCACCTCCTCTGACTTGGAGATGAGGAGTTTGTCAAAGTTTGTCTATGTTTGTCAAAGTTTGTCTATGTTTGTCAAAGTTTATCTATGTTTGTCAAAGTTTGTCTATGTTTGTCAAAGTTTATCTATGTTTGTCAAAGTTTGTCTATGTTTGTCAAAGTTACCATATTCTTGCGACTGCAACAATCTAATCACGAAACGAAACCACAAGTTCACATACACTTTATCACCAACTAGAATCAAATAAGCACATGTGGACTTGCAGGAGTTTTAAAATCTCAACTTTAGCAACAAGAATAATATCTTAATATTTCACAATTGTTCGTCCCACGTATCTCATTTAACATATCTTCTTAAAATAAAACAAAATAACACTGCATTCTTTCTTTACTATTAAATAAAAAATATATGACAGAACTATAGTTGGGTGGACATGAACATTAACTTCTATAATTCAATACATGTATACTCATATTTTTGTTCGCTTTCTTTTTTGCCACTCCTATTTTGAAAACAGATAAGACAATGAGCAGCTGCGAAAACCATAAATCTGTTACTCCTTTTACAGCATTTTTTGTTAATTTGACATTCTTCACGGATTGTGATTATATAAACATGGCATGTTTCTGTTTAAACATTTTGCTTTGCAACAATTGAGTTAATAAGAGTATCTCGGAACAAGAGTATCTCGGAACAAGATCTATCTTACTCAATATTTTTAAAAGGGGAAAGGCGTTTTTAAAGTGTCACTTCTTCTTTCCTTCCTCATCTGCCTTTCAGCGTCGAGGGGAGATACAATTTGCGGTCTTTTGCTCTTCTGTTCGCCTCTGCTGCTGTTATGTTTCCTAGTGCTTCTAATATTCCGTCGACCCATATTGTTGGTGGTCGACCCTTGGGTCTGGTGTTCTCACAACGTTTGTTGAAAGCTCGTTGTGTTGTGTTCTTTCTGCCTTGTCACGTGGTCAAACCATTTTATCTGTTGTTTCCTTATATATTCTATGGCGGGGGATATTCCTAGCTTTTTTCTCAGTTCTTCATTTCTGATCTTATCTCTCAGACTGTTTCCTGTCATTCGTCTAACACATTTCATCTCTGTAGAGGTTATTTTTCTTATTGTTCTTGCATCTAGGGTCCAGGTCTGGCATTGGTAGCACAACGTTGGGATGAAGATTGTATTGTATAGTGCTCGTTTTGCCTCCAGAGTTATTTCCTTGTTGGACAATAGTGGCGATAACTGTCCGATGATTTGACAAGCTTTGTTGCATCTTGATTCTATCTCTGCTGTTTGAGAATTATCGTTTGTCATTAGACTTCATAGGTATTTGAATGTATCTACTTGTTTTAGTTGTCTGCCTTCTATAGTAATGTTGATGTTCTGTTTATTTTTTGCGACATTCATGACTTCTGTTTTGTTGATGTTGATTTTCATGTTGTATTTTGTGCCTGAGATGTTGAGTTTGTTTAAGTGTTCTTGTAAGTCTTCTATTGTTTCATGTATTAGTGCCTGATTGTCTGCAAATAAAAGCTCGTTGATCTCCTCTGTCTCTGATGGGTTGGCTAGCTTGCATATATGGTCCATGTATGTAATAAACAGTAGGGGGGATAGTACGCACCCCTGTCTTACACCTGATCTGACTTCGAAGTGGTCTGTGTAGCCTGCTGCTGTTCTGACCCTGCAGCTGCTGTTGACGTAGAGTCTTTTAATAATGTTGGTTAGATGTTGGCTTGCTCCATATGTTGTTAGTATCTCCCACAGTTGTTCTCTGTTTACTCTGTCGAATGCTTTTTCCTGGTCAATGAAGGCTATGTATACGTTTTGATTGTGTTCTATCATTTTTTCTGCAAGCTGTTTTAGTGTGAATAGTGCGTCGGTGCATCCTCTGTTTTTTTCTGAACCCTATTTGAGAATCGCTTAACTGTAGTTCTATTATTGGTCTCAGCCTTTTTTCCCAAGATTTTGGCGTATAGCTTTCCTACATGGCTGAGAAGAGATATACCTCTATATTGATTGCAGTCTCTTTTGATACCTTTCTTTTTCCATATTGGTATGATGATTGCCTGTTGCCAGTCTTCTGGGGGCTTGTTGTTGGTGCCATGCTGCATTCAATATTCTGTGCAGCCATTGCATTCCTGTTTCTCCTGCTGCTGCTATTATTTCTATTGGTATGTTATCTATCCCCGGCGCTTTATTTCTTGGTGCGTAATTGATTACTTC
The DNA here is from genome assembly GCA_032433765.1 of Megaustenia siamemsis. Taxonomy (NCBI): domain Eukaryota; kingdom Metazoa; phylum Mollusca; class Gastropoda; order Stylommatophora; family Ariophantidae; genus Megaustenia; species Megaustenia siamemsis. The sequence goes on from JAVIAB010000092.1 coordinate 101,821,646, forward strand.
TTCGATTTTCTCTTTCATGATGTTGGGTTCAGTATTTGTGAGTTCTAGCGTGGTTTTTGTTGTCTTATTGGTAGTTGTTATGTTTAACAGGTCTTCAAAATATTCTTTCCATCTCTGTTGCATACATTGGTTATTTGATATTGGCTGTCCGTCTTTGTCAGTTATCAGCTCAGTAGGATCATGGTTTTCTTTTCTCGCTCGTGTGGCTTTTTCTGCTTTGTAGAAATCTCTTGTGGCTGTCTTGAAGTCCCTGCTCATGTTTTGTCCGAATTCTTTCCAATTTTTTTGCTTAGCTTCTTTGATCAACCTTTTAACTCTTTTTCGAACTAAGGCATATTTTTCATATTTTTCTTGGTTCTTGTTCTACCTCCAATTTTTAAACAGTTTCACTCTTCTTCTACTGTGCATACTTCGTTAGGGAGTTTCTTGAATTCCTCTGTTAGTTTTTCTTCTAGGGTTTTCTTTGTTTCTTGATCTTTTAATTGTTTTATTTTTATTGTCTGTTCTTTTCGCTTCTTTTGTTTGTTTTCGTATATTCTCTTTATTTTTGACTGTCTTAGTGTGATCATAACCATCTTGTGATCCATGTCATCTGTAATATTAGGGATTGCTCTGCTGTCGGTTACTCTTTTCTTGTTCTGTTTTCTTGTTAGTATAAAATCTATCTGGCTTCTGCATGTTGTGTCATTCCATTTGTACCAGGTGTATACTTGCGACTCTCTGTGTTTGAAAAGTGTCAGTGCAACTTAATATAAGTTCGTTTCGACGAATGGTTGTTATATTGAAACTACAGTGGTAACTTTAAATGTAGGGTGTCTCACTCGCTACAGAACCCGGGATGTCTTCAACTATTCTAAAACCAATGATGATTTCGCAACATTATTTGAACAATGGTGCGTTTGTTGAGAGAGAAATAAAAGGAAAGGTCTATAGTGTGTATGCAGTGCCTGTTTGCTGCGACATAGAGTAGCGTAGTAGGTATGTCTGACGCCTGTGTCTCAGTTGACTGAAAGTACTTACATAGTACGGTTGTTGTTCGTGAGTGTTAGTGTGCATGTGTGATTTCACACAGGAAAGCAGGGAATGTAGGGTAATCTCTAGTGAAGGGGGGAGTGTTTTTTAATCGCACTTGTTGGAAAAGATTAATTATTAGTGTCATTTCAACAAAAACTCCTGGAGATGTTTGGAGGCCGACATCTGCTGAGCAAGTCTAGCCTGATTATTTTGTGTGTGGAGGATGGAAGAGTTGACAGAAACAAATCACGAACCATAGACCAAAATAATCTTTGAAATGCATCAAGAAATTAAACGCTTTGAAGTGCATCAAACACATCACCGATGATATTCAGGCAGTGACAGCGGATGTATTGGGCAGGACATTCACACATTATGGTGATCACTGTCTGCACATATTATGATGTCGTCAAATTTCCTACAAAATAGAGTAAATTCGCTTCAAATCTCTTTGCAATGCTCTAATTAGTGCCACAATTCTTACAGAAACGAAGGCGTCCGTAGCGAGTTAGACACCCTTTACAAAGTGCCTTTTTTAATCCCATATTATTGTTTGAGTTCGCTTAGGTGTTCGGTGTGATTGAACATTGTGTGCCGATTTACAGAAAAAAAGATACTACGCCATTATACTTAACACTCCCGACCTAGCATGATATTTGTAGACTAGTCTTACCAGAATCGGCAGGTGGCAATTTAGCCAAGACCTGTTAATGGAGCTAGAAGGAGAGGTAGGCGGAGAAGGAGAGTGGAAGATTACATCAAAGAATGGACAGACCTCGGGTATGCAGTCCCAAAGAATGACTGAAGGTAGATACAAATGGAGAATGTTGACTAAGTCTGTCAGTGGTGCTCTAAAGATTCCGAGGGTTATAGGATGATAAGGAAGAAGACCATAAACGAAGAATAAAACTTAGATGTTCAAGTTGTTCACATGAAAAAAACTGTTCACCTGAAAAAAAAAACAATCATTTGCAGATGAAAATAAAAACGTATAAGAATGCCTTGACTAAAACTAAAAAGAATACAGTTTTTACTGTGATGTTAAAATATATTTATTGGCTTTCTGAACCAAGGACTGTCGTTAGTGGTACTCGTTTTGCTTAATTTGGTGAGGACTACTTTATACTACTTTATAAGCCAGTTTGATTCAGATAAAGATTCATTTGATTGCAAAGGACAGATTGAATTAATCATACCCACCAACGGTCAGGTTACAGCATAATGGTTCAGTCTAATGATATGACGGTACTAACTGATTTTCAAGTTAGATTACATATTTCTAGCCTTCATTACTAGATTTCAGGAAGAAAGATTTGAAAATATAATGTATAGTTCGCTCAGCTTGCGCCAAGGCGTCCGTGTTGCAGATGGTCACTCTCAGTCTGTGTTGTGGTCACACGTTGTTGCTGAATCATGAAGAAAATTAGAAAAAAAAAATAGAAAAAATGGTATGTTATAATCGCTGAATCATGCCTTTGTATGTCGAACTCTATCCTCCCAAAGACAACTCTGCATACTCAATCAGCACCGTTTGTTGAACACCTCGTTCATCACCTGCTGGGCATTGCCTTGCAACTCTCTCTCTCTCTCTCTCTCTCTCTCTGTCTCTGTCTCTCTCTCTCTCTCTCTCTCTCTCTATCTCTCTCTCTCTCTCTCTCTCTCTGTCTCTCTCTCTCTCTCTATGCCTGCCTCGTGATGCCCTCTGTGAAACACTTTTTTCGTTCATTCCCCGTAGTCAGAATATTAAAAAAACTGACACTGCAACATCGTCGTTGTCAGTGATGGCTAATGACAAAAGACAACTGCTGTTGTGTAAATAAAAAAATATCTTAGACAAAATGCAGGACAAAAGGGGCAGAGACATGCAAAAACTAAAAGGGACACACATTTGAAAGATGTAATGAATCACCATAATTTTCATTATCAATGCAAAATACATTGGAACAAATAACTCTTTGGTAGTCAATACTTATAGAATAAGGAGCCAGTAGTGGAGTGTGGAATACTCTGCAAGGCATGGTGACATCATCATCATCAATGAGTGCCGTCTCCGTAACGAAGGTTAGCTACCATGGAGAGCCATTCTGCTTTGTCTCTTGCTTTGATGGTGCAGGCTGTCATAGGCTGATTTGTCCATCTTTTGATGTTACTCGTCCATGTTAGTCTTGGTCTGCCTCTGCCTCTTTACCTTGTATTTTCCCCTCAAGGATTACTTTTAGTAGGCTGTCGTGTCTTTTAACATGGCCCAAAAATCGCATTTGTCTTGTTTGAAATGTGCTCAGTAGTACTCTTTTCATTTTTAGTTGTTTTAAGACTTCATCGTTTGTTTTCTTTTCCTTTCATCTAATTCTACCTATTCTTCTATATATCCACATTTCAAAGGCTTCAATTCTCTGTTCTGTTTTCTTGTCTAATGTCCATGTTTCTGCACCATATAGGAATATTGAGAAGATGTAACATTTTGCTATTCTTAGTTTTAGCCCTGGTGTTATTTGTTTCGATGTTAGTATGTTCTTATGACATTAAAATTACTTTTTGCCATTCCTATTCATTTGTTTATTTCAGTTGTACATTTTCCATCACTGGTTATAGTATTTCCATGGTAGTTGTAGTTCTGAACTGTCTCCAGGTCTATTCCTTCAATTTTGATATCCACTTGTGGGCTTTGAGTATTTTCTTTGTTTATGATCATAACATAACATGGTGACAGCTTTACAAAAAACATCTTTTACCGCAGCACTGCAATTAGTTGCCTGTTCTCTACTTATAGAATAAATATAAACTTAGTATCTAGCAGCTAAATTAGTAGATAGAAGTGACAAACAACGAAGCTTCGTCTCTCTACTAATTTAGATGCTAGATACAATTCTATGTTTATTTGACATGTTCTTAGCAACTCTATTCGCAGCTCGGTGTAGTATTTAATATTTTATATATGTGCCTGTCTAAGCCGTTTGTTAATGCGCAGATCGTACAGCATCTTGATTGTCTGCTTCTTAGACCACACAAATTAAAAAGTTAGTTGGGCACAGTCAGAAACGAGAACTTAGTTGGCGTTTAAGGAGACTAATCAACCAACACAGAACTGGAGTCGTCACTCGCTGGACACTGTGGGACTTGCTGAGGAGGGAGCAGAGCACCTATGGACTTGTTCGGAGTGCAATGATGATGACCCGCTAATAACTCAATAACTCAAAGATTAAAACAGTGAGAAAGGGCACTAGTATTGCTCATATCTAATTATTGTAATTGTTTAGTGGTGTGAAGTTTGAAATACGTCACATTAATCGCAATATTATGCACTAAAGAACTACTTTTTTTTCTCAGTCAGAAGTTTCCTGTTTGTGTTTGTTTCCCCCCTCCTCGTCCCAAACACAAGAGCATGGAGGACAATATGCTCATTGACAGCATTAAGTACAGCCGGAAATTCATCAATGCAGCTATGACAGAAGATAGAGAACGATTCATCATCTAATCTGCACGCGCCGAACTAATCAGAAACCTTCGTGTGGCGCCCACCCAGGTGGGACACACATTGCTGTTTCCGTTTCCTGCGCTCCTTGATACGTGTTATCGGAACACCACATCATTGCAGCAGACTCTGTAGGAATCTCCGGTTGTTGAAAAGCTTCTGGCAGCGGAACGAACGATCGTTTTGAAGACCATATCACTTTTAAGATGATATCTTTTGTTCACTTTGTATTAATGAAAATTATCATCACGTGCGTGTGTGTTGTCTGCATGTACACATTCCTTTCAAACATAGAATATCCAGGAACTCCTTTATCTTTGCGACAGTTAAACACAAATAGCAGCAATGTAAAAAGTGCGGCAAGAACTTTTTTTTGACTGGTACAAGCAAAGATCAAAATATGAAGTATCAATAAAAACAACAAAAACAAAAGTCATAAAAGCAGTAGTAAACTAAACAAAATATTTCTTTAAAAATATCATCATCATCATTTTTCTTTTCACTGTTGAAACTTGGTTCCTAATACAGCTGATTTGATGTCCAGCGTCTACAACAGCCAGTCCCAGCACGTCTGTTTTAAATTGCATTCACCTTCTTCTAGATCATCCTCTCTCGTTTATCTGAAGCTGTAATTACCATTATTAATTAATCCATAATTACCCTCTCTAAGCCATTATTTGTTGTCGTTTTACATATCCAAAATATTAAATTTTTCTCGTTTTTATGTTCTGTATCAATCAGTTTTCTTTAATGTTCATTTGTTGGACAAATATATGTTTATTATTTTCTCTGTCCATAGTTTCCGGAGTATTTTTCTGTAACACATAGTTTCAAACACTAATGAATTTTTCAATAGATTTGTGGAAGATAGATTGTCCATGTTTCACATTTATATGAAAAAATATGGGCTTCTAAACACATGAATTGTATTTATAAAAGACAAGGAACTGAAATACGTGAATGGTTTCAAACAGCTGAAAAAAAATAAATAAAACTAATCAGCAATATAGACAAGAAAACAAGAAAGACATTCTGTTCATTAATAATTATTAGATATTACATCACTCAAAAATGTGCCATGGTCATAGAAAAATATGGTCATTCTATATTCCCCATACGCTTAGCAAGGCATGGAGGGAACCTTTACTTTACTTAAACATGGGACCAGTAGTACAACAAGAATACTGTACAACACAGTAATCCCAGCAACAAAGCATTTTAATATCAAACATGAATATTATTATGAAAAGTCACAAGTAAGATAGCCGTATAACCATTTCTTTTAGCTTATAATTTTTTACCTTAACATATGGATGTGAATCATGGACAATAGGACAACAGACAAGAAAATCACTAGTCTGTAGAAATATGGTTTTACAGAAGAATGTTGAGAAGACAGCTAAGAAGAGTAATGAAAATGTCCTGAAAGAGGTCACAGTAAAAAGAGAGCTAATTTCCAATATTAGGAAGAAACAATTATCATTTTTTTTGGCCATGTAATGAGAAGAGAACTGCTGGTATATATTGTAACAACTGGAAAAATTGAAGGACGAAGTTATAGAGGGAAGCAAAAAGAAAAAAAAATACCAGACAGCTTAAGAAAATGGCTTGGTAGAAGGTCAACAACAGAAATGATAATTAACTGCCGAGATCGAATGCTGTGGAGAGACATGATCACCTACGCCAGTAGGTCCGGTACTTGATGATGATAATTTCTAGCTTATTCTTATAGCTTCATGAAAGTTGAAATATTATCATGTCCTTCGATTGCTTGTATCTTTTTGCGTACTTTTTCATTTGTGATACGATCTAAGTAAGAGATGCCAAAACCTTACGATAACATCTCCATATTTTGTATTTACTTCTGTAGCTCTGATCTAAGGTCCACGTATCGTAAGTGTATAGAAAAACTGCGTGGATAGTTCACTTCAATTCTGTGACGTCTGCTGTCCCACGGGCTGGCTTTCAGCATGAAAGAAGAAATAAGGGAAGACCTACCATAAGATACATTTTATCGAAATATTAAACTCAACATCAATTACTACAGATGAAGCCAGTGCTGAATTTTGTCAAGAACACGTCTTTTCACTCTATACTATGAGACATAAAAAAAAACAGTAAAGAGCCCCCGTCACACCAAGTGGCGTATAGGGAATATGGTTTTAGTGACCATATATTTTACAGACCTTCGGCACATGATTTTTGGGGTAATGTGGTCGGTATTACGCCCGTGCCGCTTTACTTTCCCTGAAAAAAATACGGTGCCCATTAAAGGCTGGGTGAACCCGGAAGCCGTCGATTGGGATCGAACCTTACCTCTTGTCCTTTGTAGTCCAGTTCACTAACCACTGAGCTATCGCGGCTCCCTTATACTATGAGACATACAATGAATAAAATAGATGTAGTATTTTTGCGGGAACAATGATAAAATAATAATGATATATAAGATGTTACAAACAATAAATCTATATTATACTAACTAGCCTGAACACTTACAATTATTACAAGCATCTCTTAAACATTCCATTAGTGTTGTTGTTATTAATATTTAAAATAATATTTAAATTAACTCAGTAATTATTTCATTACCTTGGATATTATTATTTGAATTGAAACTGCAAACAATATAGACCTACACAGCGTCACTACGTCCACAATTGCATGTATATGTTTGTGGTTTCTAACTATAGCTCGCCAATGCATAAATTAAAATAAATAGTTCGTGTTGCAAACCGTGAAAATGCAATAAATGGACTTGATAAATTGTCAACGCTCGAGGCGTTGATTTGAAGTTATTAAACTAAGATATTCTAACATTGAATGTTACTAAAGTTAGAAAGTAAACTATAAGAATTGTCCGTAAATTGAATGTCCTAGAGGAAAGAAATATTCGACTTCACCATTCTATGCCACTTAATTTCCAAGAGCACTAAGTGCTAAGTATTAATATTTGAGTATTTCATAATTTAGTGAGCACTAAGTGCTGAGTAAAAGGCAGTTCCTAAAAACATCAGAAATGCTATCAACGTTTTTCGGGCATATCATGAGAAGAAGAAAGTTGGAATACTTGGTTACAACTGGCAAAATAAAAGGAAAGAGAGATTGCGGACGACAAAGAGAGAAAATACTGGATGGCTTGGTGTCATGGCATGGAAAACAGTCAACAACAGAACTGATACGATGAACTGTAGATAGAAGATTGTGGAAGGACACGATCGCCTAAGCCAACCGGTATGGCACATGATGATGAAGTGCTAAATATTAATATTTGAGTGTTTCATAATTTATTGAGTCAGGTACAATTTCATTTTTTTTCTCAGATGGTTTAATATGCGAATCTGGAAGTTAACCACAATCAGGTGCCTCGTTATACCGACTTATGATCTCTCAAGACGTATAAATTAAATATAAACGTGCAGTCGAATATAAATAGAAACGACTACGGCGTCCCATCTATTTAATACTGAAGATTGGATAACAACTATCAGGTAAATAGAAGCGTAAGTGTTGTACTTTGTATCTTTTATTTGGCTCCCTATGTTTATGTGTATCTTAGTCTTCTATCTAACTGCACGTCTGTATCTATGTTGGAGCACGTGCATTCTTTCCACATATTATTCGACATATTTGTAAAGGAAATAACATTTGTTAGTTATGTTTCTGTAAAGTATAAAATGACCATCGATCTGAGGATGGAAAGTAATTGTTGGAGGGAAATATAAGACACAGGGACATTTAGACAGATATATACACTGCTAGACCGAAATCGCTGGCACACTAAAACTCTATTAGCCGGCAGTTTGATTACAGGAAATGGAATGATCTCTCGGATATTTCGTTAATCGCTTACCCGTCTGCACCAATATTCTGATCTATAAATCTTCCATCACGTTTATAATCATTTGGTTAGTCTCTGCCTCAAGAACTCACTGGCTAGTACATTTGATTCCACCTTGCACTGAGGCATATATTACTGGATATTGTAAATATATTAATGAATACAGATAAGTTCGTAACGATAGATAAAAAGTAGATTATCCATTATCATCATCATCGTCCTCGTAGTTTGACATCCTTGTATCGAAGATTTATGGGTACAGAACATAATGATGGAATACATTGTTATTAATGTGCAGACAAGTTATAGACGTTATCGTTGCACTTGTATCTTTTTTTTTTAGATCTCTGTCTTATTCACCATGTTTTTGTTTCTAACATTTTTCTATGAAGACTACGTGTGTTTTATATCTCTCTATATATGACACATTGCATTTTTCTTTATAAAAATGTTTTACATAATTCTTTCTTCAAAATTAACTACTTTAAAATGTAATTATCTATTTTCCTATCAGTTAACCAATATACATATATACATTTATATTCTTCAATAATTTTGTATTTCTGAGGCTTCTGCTTTCTTTTATCTTAAATAGACAACTAAACAATATTTGTGCTCATTAAGTTACTTGTTACTTGTTAGTTTTGTAACCAGGCTGTATTATTTCTATTATTAACGACATATTCTAATTGCTGTTATTAGCTATTGCATTTATGAGTCGTCTTTATTGCAATATAGGTAGATTCAAATCATTCATTTTTTTAATTTAAAAAATGGATAAAGATAAGCATGTTCTTGGTTCGATAGATCGTTACTTAAAACACATACATATTAAACAGTGAACATATTGAAGTTAACACTAACATTGTAATGGGAGTGAAGTGAAACCGAAAGAGCTGAATATGCCACACAAATATTATACATTTCTCAACACATGGCAAATGTGATCTTGTTCTAAAACCCATGAGTTTAAATACAAAATTGGAAAATTGAGAAGCAAGAAAAAAAAGAGATATATCATTAGACAGAAGTGAGATTCGTTGTACTTGAACAGAGCCCGAAAGATGGCAGAAGGTCCAAACTTCAGAACTGATCTTTAGAAGGATATGTAGTGGTATCAGCTTTTAGACAGTTACACATTTGTAGAACTATTGTACTTCCAGTGTTATTACATGCACATTAAACGTGGACTGTCTGTAGGCGTTACGCATAGAAGATAAATCACTTTTTTGAGAAGCCTGCCATACCTAGTCGATGAACGTCCTAACAAGATCCCATATACCGTCAGTCTGGACAGACTTGATACCCCCGGCATTGACACTGTTCTGATGCATGCACGAACACGCTGGGTATATCATACAGATCTATATCATACAGATCTATATCATATATATCTATATCATACAGATCTATATAATACATTTCTATATCATACAGGCTAAATTACCAACTGCTAAAATATTTTTTTTTACTGTGACATACGTTGTAACAAGAGAAACCAAATATTTGTACATACATTACATACACTTAAACATAAAGCAATATATATTACCACTTAGAAATATCTCATACAGAGTATATTCATTTCAACAGTGTGTTTTCAAAGCCAAACATGGTCACTTACGACAAGCATAAGAGAAAACGTGTCATCACTGAGATGTCTGATGTGAGAAGATGGATAATATACCACCGACCTGCCTAAGGGTTCTCTCCCCTCCGGATTTTCTGTTTGGGTTTACTCCGTAGCCATTGAACTTTTCCGAGTTTTCTCACAAGACAGTGAGTGAACTGGACGGGAAAGCGGCTGTCGGGAATAGGCATTCGCCGGTGCAAAAGTGAAAACAATGACCTATCACCGATAGGTATATCCGGGTGGAAAAAAGACAAATATCCACTTAACGAGAATTTTACCGCCCACCAACCTGTCAGAAGGTAAACAACAACAACAACAGGCATGAACACTAAATGCAAGAAGCATACACCGCGTGTAACCGGCGTATTTCGAAACAACACACGCTGTAACAGATAACACTGTCCACATACGGACGCCATCGCGATGAAATAACCGACCAACAAAATACAAGAACTGATTATTCTTTGGAGACTTTCTTAAATCTTGTTTTACTTTCTCTTGTAGTCAAACACCTTCTGCTATCATTAAAATATTGATATGCTAATTTGCTACACTGACACTGACTTTGTCGTCGAAAAAATTCATCACTCTTCACATTTTTTACTCACTGTTTATATTGCGCCAACATGCCAATAATAGTTGTTAGTTTCTGCAGCTTTGGACACTAATAACATTTTATCGCACTGGCTGCTTCTAGATCGTATTATTTCAATCTGGCCTATTGATCATACTGTGTATAAATTGATATATGTCCTTTAGCGTCTGGACGGATGTTTGGTAGCAAGCACTCGTCATTTGTCGGTAGTTTAAGTTTGTTAATATATTAAATTTCGTTGTTTTTGGATGCTATTTCACTGAGCAGCTTTTGTGATGACTGATTCTGCCAATATTGGATAGCCAGGTCTGACGGCAGAATGAATCAATGCTCTTGTAGTGCCTGGCCTCCTCTCCTTTCACTAGCAGCGTTGTCTTCTGATTTTAACATCATCTCTTTCTCTAATGTTGGTCTGCCGTTTTTTTTTGGTTTATTTTTATTCTACGTGTGCTACGATCTGATGTCATATTTTCCCAGCTTCTTTTGTTGATGTAGATTTCTTTCAAGGAATCCCTGCAGCCAACCTTTTATCTCAGCATTGGTCTACCTTTTAGTCTCTTTCCGTCCCTAAGTTCTACATTCAATAATTGTTTGGCAAACGGATTTTTTGTAAACTCTTTTCACATAACTTAACCACCTTAACTGGATTCCTTAATCATTAGTGTTGCCGTGACGGATGTTGAGATTGACACGTTGCATGTCGTTAGAATAATTTACTCTTTCCTGTTATTTGATGTTCATTATCTTGTGAAGGAAATGAACATGAAAGCTGTTTAACCTTCTTTCTTGACATTCATTGGTAGTTCAAGTTTCAGATGCATATGAAAGTGTGCTAGACGCTCAGCTTTGATAAATTATTTAACCATACTCAAGAAATCTTTATCAGTTTGTGTTTCTTTCATCATCTTGAAAGTTCATGTTCCATCCACCGCTGCAGAATTTGAATTTAGAAACTAATTTATTATTATTTCCAACTCTCTAATGTAGATCGTTGCGTAAATGTCAACCGGTTATCCCATTTTATAAATTTGCACCTGTGCAGCGGAGTTCGTTCACCGTGCAGCGGTCCTTTTTTGGTGAATCAGACGGTATGAATACGACCATGCTCCGTCATGATATTGAAAGTTTTTCAAAAATTGCTGTTGGGTTAGATTGTTTTCAGCTCCTTCATGTATATCGATGTACTAAGTCAGCCGAAGATTAAGCTTTACGGATTTTGTTCCGTGCTATTGTGTTAATACATTTGTATGCGGTTTTTTTTTAGAGTGATTTAAGCGTTGTGGGTGTATCCATTCTAGCCAATGTTGTGTGTGATACGTCATAATTATAGACGATAGTTGTATCCTCGGCTACTAGGGGCACATTTTTCTTTTCGTGTTTGTAGATGGTTGTAGCTGATTTTTTCTTATATCATGATTTCTCACTTATGTTGTTTTGATCGAAATGTGTATTTTTTTAGGAACTAACGTAGTGGCATAAACTGTTTCTTTTGATTTGTTTGTTTTAAATGTGTGCTTTCGAGGAAACTTGAGTGAAGAAGTGACTGTGCACTCTCGATTCGATGGAAGTCAGTTGCAATCGTCGTCTGTGGCGCCCGATTAACGGCTGCATAATAGGCGTTCTTGTCAACAGAATTTGGCAACAGGCTTTGGCGGGAGCTGTAACATGAGTGGAGCAGATATAGGGGACTCCCGACTGCAGTGATTTAGAAACTAATTCTATGAAAAGAACAGATCAGCACAGGGTAGTTTATCTCAAACACCTCACCTTAAATGGTGTACTCTAACTTTCATGTGAGTTCCGATGTTCAACACAACGATGTGATTAAAAAGCAGAAAGTGTTCTCTGTAAAATCAAAGAGCCAACATAAGCGCCACGTGACTACAGCACTATTATATGCGGCCTTTATTCTCCCTCCAGGCTCCCATCCCCACCCTTCTTTTTCCTTTTGGTAGACTCCAGAAATAAGATACAATTCTGCAAAATGATAGTCTTGGTGTGAAAGTTGCAGCAGAGTAGTAAACAGAAACAACCTCCATAAGAAATGTCTGGGCTTGAGTACCTGACTATCCGGATTCTAGGTTCACCCAGCCATAAACAAAATCGAGTACCAGAAATAATTCCCGAGAGGGAAAGACAGTACTGACATAGTACTGACCACGCTACCCAAAGTTGTGCGGATGATAACAAACACATGAGCAATAACACAATCAAGTCAATAAGTCACATTCGACACTCGAGATTGATCGAGTTTCTTTCTTGTATTTGTAGGCCTGTGTGTTTAAGTAATGATCTGCCATTGTGCTGGTACTTTTTAAAATCTTGTTTTGTTATCTCTGTGTAGTCATACATCCCCTGTCAGGTCATCTTAGTCCGTTAGACAAAATTGACAGACAGACTCTCTGATTCCATACCAGATCGATCGCAACCCGGGTTAACAATAGCCGCGTCCTTTATTACTCACCAAGACAAGGGTGATAAGTGGAATACCGAGAAAATAACATAACATAAGAACAAGGAAGATCACAATAGGAATATAGAATTTCAAAACTCGTCTGGACTAGCAAAGACTGCACTGCAAAGAACTATGTAAGGAGAGAAAAGGGGAGAATGGCGGAGAAAGAGAAGGGAAGATATGAAATAATGAACATACGTCGAGTTTGCAGAGTTCAAAAGAATGGCTGAAGATGCAGAAATGGAGAAGGTTGACAAGGTATACCAGTGTTGCCCAAATGAACCCCGTGGTTATGTGAAGTAATGAAGTCATAATCTGTGATCATTAAAATATTGATATTATCTTCTCATACACTAACACACGACCTTCTATAATCTCATATGCCAGAAACACTAAATCGCCATGATAGCTGTAGTTATCAGCCAACCAGAGACCGTCTCGAAACAGAGGCACGGGTAGTTTAAGAATAACCGACCACTTGAGACAAGTATTCAATCGTCTGGGTAACTGGACTTTGCGACCGCAGTTAAATTACTGTCTCGATAAACGATTTCAAGACTGTTATCTCAAAAGTACTACTAAACATAATTTAAACAAGACAAATGCGATTTTTGGGCCATGTGAAAAGACACAACAGCTTACTAAAAGTAATCCTGGAGGGGAAAAAAACAAGGTAAAAGATGCAGAGGCAGACCAAGACTAACATGGACGAGTAACATCAAAAGATGGACAAACCAGCCTACGACAACCTGTACCATCAAAGCAAGAGACAGAGCAGAATGGCGCTCCATGGTAGCCAACCTTCGTTGCGGAGATGGCACTCAATGATGATGATATCTCAAAAGTTATCTTTATAAGGTTTCAAGAAGAAAGACAAAAGTTATTTTAGGTGATTTAACTAGTAAGCTATTGGAATCGATAGTAAACTATGGTCACTCATGCAACTTTACAAGGATGTGGACATTTGTTGACTGTAATAAAAGAAATAAACAGAAGCGTTTTCGAGACGAGTAGAATTATGTAGTCGAGATTGATCAACTGTACTTAAATAGCAAACTACAGCATCCATCAGCATGATAGTTTTACAATCTATCTATCTATCTATCTATCTATCTATCTATCTATCTATCTATCTATCTATCTATCTATCTATCTATCTATCTATCTATCTATCTATCTATCTATCTATCTATCTATCTATCTATCTATCTATCTATCTATCTATCTATCTATCTATCTATCTATCTATCTATCTATCTATCTATCTATCTATCTATCTATCTATCTATCTATCTATCTATCTATCTATCTATCTATCTATCTATCTATCTATCTATCTATCTATCTATCTATCTATCTATCTATCTATCTATCTATCTATCTATCTATCTATCTATCTATCTATCTATCTATCTATCTATCTATCTATCTATCTATCTATCTATCTATCTATCTATCTATCTATCTATCTATCTATCTATCCATCCATCCATCCATCCATCCATCTATCTATCTATCTATCTATCTATCTATCTATCTATCTATCTATCTATCTATCTATCTATCTATCTATCTATCTATCTATCTATCTATCTATCTATCTATCTATCTATCTATCTATCTATCTATCTATCTGTCTATCTATCTATCTATCTATCTATCTATCTATCTATCTATCTATCTATCTATCTATCTATCTGTCTGTCTGTCTGTCTGTCTGTCTGTCTGTCTGTCTGTCTGTCTGTCTGTCTGTCTGTCTGTCTGTCTGTCTGTCTGTCTGTCTGTCTGTCTGTCTGTCTGTCTGTCTGTCTGTCTGTCTGTCTGTCTGTCTGTCTGTCTGTCTGTCTGTCTGTCTGTCTGTCTGTCTGTCTGTCTGTCTGTCTGTCTGTCTGTCTGTCTGTCTGTCTGTCTGTCTGTCTGTCTGTCTGTCTGTCTGTCTGTCTGTCTGTCTGTCTGTCTGTCTGCCTGCCTATTGATCATACTGTGTATAAATTTATATATGTCCTTTAGCGTCTGGACGGATGTTTGGTAGCAATATAAACTTGTGGTTCCGTGTGCACTTTGCATACGTTAAAGAATAAAATGTTAAGAGTAAAAAAGTATGAAAAATATATCGCTGCAAGGACAGAATTGTTTAGCAATTAAACATAATCATCTCAAATACGGTTATGTCTGGCTATCTAGATATCACGGCTTACTGTAAGCTCATCCACGCTTGCTTAAAGGGTGAAAGCCCAAATAAACGACTTAGTTACTAGTGCATATACTTGTGGAGATTGGGAGGTCTAGGAATAAGACGTCAAGCTATGGACACAAATGTCCCGGGCTTGACTACATTGCCACAGGCAACGGCAATTTGTCCTGCGAATCATCTTGTTTCTGGGTAGTGAGATCTTTGTCCAGCTATTTCTGAAAAAGGCAAAAAGCAGCAGTCTAAAAGAGTAGGCAAAGAAAAGAAAATGTTTCTTTCTCAGGAATTTTTTATGGTACACGATTTTGTTTGTCTAATAATTCTTTGCGAGAATTATTAGATAGATCTACCGATGCCGAAGATGAATTTCTCCGATCTAAGTCGCAGATATCACGGCTTTGACGTCAACTAGCAACTAGCGATATCATGCCCACTTAAAGGGGTGAACAAAAAGACATTAAAAAAACACAAATACTCATGTTATTCATGTTTTAATAGGTTTTTTTTTTAATTTGTGGGGAGGTATTATTTCATAGTGTTCACTGAATGTAAGAATTAAATCATTTTTACACATTTTCTGTGGTAATAGAATAGAGATACTTCAATCATTTAACAAAAAATTTTTTCGTTTTTTTCATAAAACTTTATCGTATCATGTTTGCTTTTTTTCGCCAGGTTTGTTTCATGAAGAGATAATAAAGAAGCAGCATTAATTTATTAATTTAAATTAAGAATGAAAACACTATTCTCAAAATAACTGGCTTTCAAGTGATAATTATGTTTAGTTAATATGGTCGTTGAGATAATAACACTATGTTTGTATGTGATACAACACTATTAAAATTTGACTACTGAAAGCGTGTAAATAGACTGATAATTTAGTTCAGCATCTCTGACCACATAAATGAAAACACTATAAGACCTTATAACCAGGATATATATATATATATATATATATATATATATATATATATATATATATATATATATATATATGTTGATACTAAAGAGAAAAGTATGGAGACTGGCTATCCGAGCGTTACATTCTGATTGCCGTCATCGTTAATAACATTGCACACATTTATGCCAATTGCCACACATGGAGACAGCTGTTTATTTGATGGCACAAATTACGATGCTGGCGAGTACCCCATAAACTTCTTGAACATTCTCAACGCCCTTGATTTCCAAACTCAAACCATATTACTCAATGTTGGTGCTCCTGTCATGTTGCAACGAAACCTCAAAACGACTAAGCTCTCCAGGGCTACTGGACTGCAAATGAATGTCATGAAATGAAAGACATTTATTTGAGGTCAGGGAGCTCATGGTTGTCCTTGGAGTGAATCAGTGTTTATGCTTGATTACTACTAAGATCCATCTGCGATGTTCGTAGGCTATATGACGCTGTATTCTTGGTATGACCTGGAAAGCAAAAAAGACAAACGTGGAGGTCATGACTCGCACAGGCCTCCCGAATATCTACACGCTGCTCAAACAACGTAGGTTATGCTGGCTTGGCCACGTACACCGTATGAAAGAGGGCCGCATACCAAAAGATATACTCTACGGACAACTGCCAGATGGCAAAAGAACTAGGGGGCGCCCAAAACTTCGATTTGTAGACGTGTGTAAACGTGACATGAAGACTATGAACATAAACCCTGAAGCCTGGAAAGAAATAGCTGCAGACTGCAATCTCTTGAAACACACTCTAAAGGTCCACCTCAAACAAGAAACAGACAGATTGATAGAAAAAGAGAATACACAGCGAAAGTATAGAAATTAAATGTAACATTTCTTGGGGAGCTGAAAAATCCATAGTCAACTATGACTGACGGAGGCTACTACTTTTAAGATCATCTGAATATATATTCCAAGTCTGGAGGCCGCAATTACCTACCAATGTCTGCTTGGCTAAAATCATCAATACATCCAAGTCGCTTGAAGTGGCAGATATTGACTTAAGGGAGGATTGATGCCCATATGACCAGTTCTATATTGCTTGTTTAAAAGGCGAGTTCACTATATAATCTGAAGATCACAGTACCTGTGGCAGAACCACCAAAGTGGTCTACAGAATGTCTTTCTGTGGAGCAAAGATGTCTGCCTCAAGAACACCGTTCCCCACCTTCAGAAAGAACACCCAGTATGAGATATCATGACCATCATGCGAGTGTTTTGTGATCAGAGCATGCTCCAATGCAAAGTTGAGCGTTCGGGCCAAAATCATTCCGAAATACTCGCAGGCTTTAATAAAACTATATTTGGCTGTGGTCAATGTCACCTGCCACGCATATCATAAGAGACGATAAATTTGGTTGAGTGGTAAGCTAACAATCTGGCACCTGTAAACACGCTCCGCTTGTTACAAACATGCAGACAAGACCAATCAAGAATCATTTTATGAGTGGAAAATTGAGATAGATTGAACGCACAATAAGAAAACATGAAGCCAGCATAGCAAGACAGGCACTGTCATGGAACTCACAAGGAAAGAGGAAGCTAGGAAGGCTCAGTAATGTATGGAGAAGAGAAGTAAAGGAAACCCTCCAGAACATTGGCCTAGATTGGAAGGACTTAGAGAAAATGTCTAGGAAAAGAATGGACGGAGAGACCTTGCCCGAGGCCTAAGCATAAAAAAAGAGATTTGAAGAGGTTTCATTAATAATCCATAGCTAGGCAGTAATTCCCTTATTGAGATCACTATCTATTGACCTTTCGAGCCGTAACCGGCCCATAGGGCGTAGACCAAGATACACCTTCTCCTATATGAATTTTTGTTCAAGCAGTTTTCTTTTAAAGATATTTTATCAAATCTCGCCATCTGTCTCTGTTCTGTGCAAGCAGTTCTATCTCATTGAGGGAGCCGATTCCTGCTGCTCTTGCCTCTCTCATCAATGTTCTTCTCAGTGTCTCCCTGGGTCTTCCTCTTTTTCTTTTACCTGTTGTTTCCCATATGAGGGCTTGCTTTGCTATTCGATTATTATCTCTTCTCATCAAATGTCCAACGTATGACCATCGTCTTTTCCAATATAAGTCGTAGAGTGAAAATGTGGTCAAGACAGCTTCTCCCTTTTCTAAACCCAGCCTGTTCTTCACGCATTACTGTATCTATTGAATCCTTTATTCTATTTAGGATGATTTTACAGAATAACTTTGAGGCAACTGACAAAAGTGTCACGCCTCTCCAGTTGTTACAATCTCTAAGATTGCCCTTTTTTGGGATCTTAACAATGATTCCTTTTTTCCATTTATGAGGCGTCTTCTCTTTAGGGCCGAAAAAACTATCACTACTATCTACTGCTAATTTACACATTCTGTATCAGGTCTACGTTTCATTAACAACATCGTTTTTACGATAGCGGCTTGTTAAACCTCTGATCAACGGTTCTATACCAAGCCGGAGAAATTGAGATCACTAAACAATTATTTTTTTTTACAAATTTTAACGAACTTGCAATGAAATGTATGAAGAAATTACTATAAATAAAGAAAATAGCTGACAATAATAAAAATGTTTTCAGGTCTTTACAAAATAAAAGCTGCTTAAAACGAAGATAAACTAACTAATCGAACAATTGACTTAGAACAGTAGAGGTATGTTTACCTTGTGTAATAGTAGAGAACAAATACGGCACACAAAGAAACTAGATTTTCTTTTAGATAACACCGAATGAAAGGCAGGGTAATGGAACAGAGAGAAAGAAATCAGCAAATACTGAGTATATTCCAGGGCCTGACGTAATACCGACCGAATCACTCATAAAATACGCAGTTGGTCACTGAAAACAAAAGGACACTGATACCATATTCGCCATAGGCCTTCAAGCAAGAAGGGAAGTGTTAATTTACCCATGTTTGTTTGGAGAAAACAATGACCTTGACACGATTGATTTAAACGTCAACTAACGTATCTTTTTTCTTAGCGTTTCGTCTTCCCTTCATCATCATAAGATACACAAAAATCAAAATATATCGGACTATCTTTCTCTCTCTCTCTTTTCTCTTCCGCTTCCTCCTTCTCTTTTACCACTTCTGGTGTCGATGTATAAACAATTCTTGTTTTTGCTCAGATCACAGCCTCAGTGATTGACACTCAATGCTCTTGTTGGGTTTCGCTGGTTTTTTCGCTGCACCGTAGCCTGCTCTAGGTCTGTGTTCTCCAGGTTAGTCAATTATTTTATTTGTTGTTATTAGAATCATCATCACTGCACACCGGGCGAATCCATAGGTACTCCGATATTCCTCTCAAGAATTTTGAAAAAAATCCGATTAGAATCATTTTCCACGTGCCCGAACTCCATAGAACGGCCTTGGATCCACGTTGTGGGTGTTGTTTTGCTTACAGTTTTGCCTGGACGTCGCCAAATTTATGGCTTACACTTTGTTACACACAACGTTAATGCCATTGGGGTTTTTAACGTGCGCGAGTGCAGACGGGACCCATTGCAGTTAACCGAGAAGGCTAAGACGTTGGCTCTCACTACCTAAGAGATCAGGGGAGGGTAATCCAACGAAGAAACCACGGATTAATTTTTCATATTTATTTTCATATTTATTTTCATATTTATTTTCTTATTTATGAAAAATCACCACCGCCTTTGTCGACTTTGAAACCGGATCCACCCTATCCATGAGCTGACGTTGTAACTCTAGATTACCGAAATGCCCCACCCCCCTTCTTTCTAACCTTTTCTGTTGTGTTTTTCTTAGAACAACGTCTCTTCTGGTCGATCTTATGGCCTTCCTCAAATATCTAGTTCCCATGGTCACTAACTCTATTTTCTGGCTTATTGTGAGTAACCATGTAACCGCGCTTAGCACTAATAACACAGAGTTGAGATAAATATTCTTGGTATAAGATGTTTCCTAATGTTGATCGGCACGGTCCTCTTTTTAGGAGACGTGCTAGCTATAACGTTTTAATCTCTCTCTCTCAATCTATATATGTATATATATATATATATATATATATATATATATATATATATATATATCACGGCTCCATTCTTTAATATCAAAATAGTGTTGCTCATAGCAGTATTTGCTACATTTATAAATGAAAATGTCTATTGGCAAATGTGGGAGACTTGGATGTGCAACATTATATTTCTAACCAGAACGGTTTCCACATTAAAACACACAGTTTCTTTTAATCACTTCGAAGGTAGAATAGAAGAGACGTGTCTGTTTTTATCTACCTCGGAAGAAATACATGAAAAAAAGCAAATAACATATTAAGTGTCATTATGTGTATTATTGTATTTCTTCTTCTTCTTCTACCTTTCTGCTCCCTGTGGAGCATAGGTCTTCAACAAACACTTCCCAAGTCGTTCTGTTTCGTGCCATTCTTTTAAATGCATGCCATGTCTTCCCCATCATCTTCATCTCTGTTTCTATCTGTCTTCTCCAAGAATTCTTTTGTCTTCCTCTTTGTCTTTTCCCCTGGGAATACCAAAAAGGGCCTGTTGTGTAATACTCTGAGGTGTTATTGTACATCTATCTATCTATTTTCCTTTCGAGCCGAAGACGGCACATAGGGCAGAACCACAATCTCAAAAAACAGAAAGCTTGCGTGCCAAAATGGCACATATTGCAGAGACCACTGCTCTAAAATCTATGTTATTGTAATGGTTCATGTTTTTGTCTGAGTGTGTTACTTATTCAGCTTTAGTGTCTCCACGTTATGACTGTGTGTATCTTATCCTGATTGCACTTCATCCATAATGTTTTTTTATTTGTTGATTTTTCAATTAAAAAAAAACACTATTTGAATGTTTCTCAAATATTTTACTTCGAAACGACAACAGTGCAGTTGTTTTTCCCTGTTCTTATATCAGACTTAAGATCCATACACACACACACACACACAAACACACGCACGCACAAACACACACCTACACATATACGCACAAGTGTATGCTGGGAGTATATTTTAACTGGAAAGTAACGATTACAGCACATACAACTATACAAGTAACAAACTCATAACCGCTGCTCACATTTAGCATAACATGTCTCTTGTTACATTCGTTATATTTCCACACTGTTGATGACCTCACAATACCTGCACCACCACCTTTACGAACATGGGGAGAACAAACTCAATTAAGACCTGCATTTAAAGTTCCTCTGGTAATTTGAATAATAGAAAATAGCAAATTGTGTTTATATTTCTGCATTTATAGTTTTACATTGCACGATGACCGTGTTAAAAATGGCAGATATATAAAGGCGCCCCCAGCTCCCCGGGTCAGGTAGATTTGAAACTTGCACGTTAAAAGAATATATTACTTGAACTAGTATCGGTAAAAGTTATGTACGGATCAAAGCCTTATAATGTTACTGAGGAAAACTATTGCATCAAAAAACTATTAAGGAGATCAAAAGAAGACTGAATGCTGCAATTAATAAAAATACATACGCACAACAAATGGCAAAAAAACTAAAGTTGCTAAATTGCGTTTTCTCCATTGAAACACGTGGATCTGAAACGCGAGCTATAGACAGAACTACAAACAACAATACTTAAAGTAATGTCTTCAAATGCAGGCATTAAAGAAGACTACTCAGATTACAAAATACGGAAAAAAGAGGAGATATATCAATTTTACAATTTACATCTCAGAAATCTGCTGGATAAAGAGCGTACGAGAAATACAGAAAATAATTCCTTTAATTAAGCAATCGTACACCAACGCTCCACATGGGGAGAACCTTGTCTAGACAGCTGTCTCACACGTTGCTCTCTCCGGGTTTTGTTTCTGATGGTCTGGTTGGAGAGTGCTGTTTTCTGTTTGTTTATGATGTTAACATTGTTCACACTATGCGAATCAATTGAGAGGAAGAGGTATGTTTACAGCACTCGGAAAAATTGACAAATAATCAACAACAGAAAAAAATATGGACCAAAGTAGGATCGAACCCGTACTCAGTGGCACAGCGCCTTGCCACTAAAAGCCAAACGCTAGGGAACAATGCCACTCAGCTAACTAAAAAAAATAGCTTCGTAGGCAATGTCTCTCGCGCAGGTGTTCTCATGACTATAGCATAAGGCCGCGATCACAGCTCGGAAATACAGTATCTGTATTTTTTTCCTGTTAAGAAAAGTATCTCCCGGATAGGGTAGGGCTGAATACTTGCGTTGCAGACAAACATTTAGAACGAAACAGCACGAATAGTAGTTTCCAGTGGTTTAGGCTGGAGACAAATAATACTAATTATTAATTAAAATATGATTGTTTCATTTATTATTATTGTTCACACTATGCTTTGATAGAACGAGGGTCAGATTGATAACTTGTTATGTTACCGAGTCAAGACAAGTGTGTGGGTTGCCAGTTCTCGGGTCAAGACAAGTGAGTGGGTTGCCAGTTCTCGGGTCAAGACAAGTGAGTGGGTTGCCAGTTATCGGGTCAAGACAAGTGAGTGGGTTGCCAGTTCTCGGGTCAAGACAAGTGAGTGGGTTGCCAGTTCTCGGGTCAAGACAAGTGAGTGGGTTGCCAGTTCTCGGGTCAAGACAAGTGAGTGGGTTGCCAGTTCTCGGGTCAAGACAAGTGAGTGGGTTGCCAGTTCTCGGGTCAAGACAAGTGAGTGGGTTGCCAGTTCTCGGGTCAAGACAAGTGTGTGGGTTGCCAGTTCTCGGGTCAAGACAAGTGAGTGGGTTGCCAGTTCTCGGGTCAAGACAAGTGAGTGGGTTGCCAGTTCTCGGGTCAAGACAAGTGAGTGGGTTGCCAGTTCTCGTGTCAAGACAATTGAGTGGGTTGCCAGTTCTCGGGTCAAGGCAATTTAGTGGGTTGTCAGTTCTCGGGTCAAGACAAATGAGTGGGTTGCCAGTTCTCGGGTCAAGAAAAGTGAGTGGGTTGCCAGTTCTCGGGTCAAGGCAAGTGAGTGGGTTGTCAGTTCTCGGGTCAAGACAAGTGTATGGGTTGCAAGTTCTCGGGTCAAGGCAAGTGAGTGGGTTGCCAGTTCTCGGGTCAAGGCAAGTGAGTGGGTTGCCAGTTCTCGGGTCAAGACAAACGTGTGGGTTGCCAGTTCTCGGGTCAAGACAAGTGAGTGGGTTGTCAGTTCTCGGGTCAAGACAAGTTAGTGGGTTGCCAGTTCTCGGTCAAGACAAATGTGTGGTTTGCCAGTTCTCGGGTCAAGACAAATGTGTGGATTGTCAGTTCTCTTGTGAAGACAATGTGTGTGTGTTGCCAATTCTCGGGACAAGACAAGTGTGTGGATTGCCAGTTCTCTGGTGAAGACAAGTGTATGTGTTGCCAATTCGCGCTAGATAATAACAATAATTGACGCATTAGATAATAACAATAATTGATGTGTTAGATAATAACAATAATTGATGTGTTAGATAATAGCAATAATTGACGCGTTAGATAATAACAATAATTGATGTTTTAGATAATAACAATAATTGATGTGTTAGATAATAACAATAATTGATGTGTTAGAAAATAACAAAAACTAATGCGTTAGATAATAACAATAATTGATGTGTTAGAAAATAACAAAAACTAATGCGTTAGATAATAACAATAATTGATGTGTTAGAAAATAACAAAAACTAATGCGTTAGATAATAACAATAATTGATGTGTTAGAAAATAACAAAAACTAATGCGTTAGATAATAACAATAATTGATGTGTTAGAAAATAACAAAAACTAATGCGTTAGATAATAGCAATAATTGATGTGTTAGAAAATAACAAAAACTAATGCGTTAGATAATAACAATAATTGATGTGTTAGAAAATAACAAAAACTAATGCGTTAGATAATAGCAATAATTGATGTGTTAGAAAATAACAAAAACTAATGCGTTAGATAATAGCAATAATTGATGTGTTAGAAAATAACAAAAACTAATGCGTTAGATAATAGCAATAATTGATGTGTTAGAAAATAACAAAAACTAATGCGTTAGATAATAACAATAATTGATGTGTTAGAAAATAACAAAAACTAATGCGTTAGATAATAACAATAATTGATGTGTTAGAAAATAACAAAAACTAATGCGTTAGATAATAACAATAATTGATGTGTTAGAAAATAACAAAAACTAATGCGTTAGATAATAACAATAATTGCAACGAGACATATGTTTGATCTCAATTCAAGTACAACGTTCCGCAACTAAGTTTAGCTTGCCTTAGTTGAGAATATTGTGAACAATACAAGTTCTCCTGAAGGTCGAACAATTTAACCTTTTGCAAAATAAAATCCATCACGTTGACTTGACTTCAGAGAAAAGACTTCCTGTTGGATGTCCTGTGTGTCTTTTTTTTATATTTTCCTCTCAGACTTACCTTTTTTCCCCTCTCCCCTCTCCTCCGTGATTTACAGGCCATTGTACTTCCTAAACAGACCTCACTCACTCAAATTAAGGTTGGATTGTATCAGGAAAGCACTGACCTCTTTGCGTCGTTTGTGTTTGACTTTCGATTGGTGAGAGAGAGAATATGTTTCTGTGATAGTGTTACTTTCGGCCGTTGTGTTTTTACGACACTTTTGAACAAGTGCATTTACTTTCTGCAGTACAATAAATCCCGTTTTACTTTTGATTACATTTTCTCTTCTTCTGAAAGGAATAAAGGTGTGGTTTTTTTTAACAAGCAAGTTAAACAAGAATATTATCATTAAACAAACGTCAATGTTTTCTATAATTTAATAAAACTCTTTACTCTGTACCATAAAAAGCATGTTAAACAAAAATATTATCATTAAACAAACGTCAATGTTTTCTATAATTTAATAAAACTCTTTACTCTGTACCATAACAAGCATGTTAAACAAGAATATTATCATTAAACAAACGTCAATGTTTTCTATAATTTAATAAAACTCTTTACTCTCTACCGTAAAATGTAACAGTCTATGTCTAATAATTGTGAAGAATTCACTGTTGTTGATATACCTACTGAATTATCTGTGTTGCACGGCTAAAGGTTAGGATGGTATTCTCGATGGAATCAGACACATTATCGTAGCATAGCGCCGTGGAGCTTACTCTGAAACGTCTAGTGTGAGAAAAAAGAATGATAAGCTACAGTAGCCATGAAAGAGATTCAAAGAAACAATTGAATGAGACAACTACTGCGATGGGCTCGAAATTAATGCTTAGAGTACGGAAATGAAGTGTTCGGCATAAATGGATGTATAGAAGTATGGATATACTCTTCGTGTCACTAGGAAGTTTCCTGTAAGAACGGCGATGTGTTATTCTAGTGTGTTTGAGGGGAGATAACATATACACACAAGAAGGCCCTCAACTGTCATCATCAAGTACCGGGCTTGCTGGCGTAGGTGATCATGTCTCTACACAATTTTCAATCACGACAGTTGTTTATCATTTCTGTTGTTGACCTTCTGCCAAGCCATTCTCTTAAGCTGTCTAGTATTTTTTCTCTTTCCTTCCCTCTATCTCTTCGTCCCCCAATTTTCCCAGTTATTACAATATATTCCAGTTCTCTTCTCAATACATGGCCAAAAAATGATGATTGTTTCTTCCTTATATTGGAAATTAGCTCTCTTTTCTGCTTTGAATTATTTCAGAACGTTTTCATTACTCTTCTTAGCTGTCCATGGTATTCTCAACATTCCTCTGTAAAATGACATTTCTACAGACTCCAGTGATTTTCTTGTCTGTTGTCCTATTGTCCATGATTCACATCTATATATTAAGACTGGCTCTACATAACATTTAAGAACTCTTTTTCTGGTTTCTATTGTCAAAAATGTATTGCATAGTATCTTCCTCATTTTTTGGAAAGCTGATTTTGCCTGAGCCATTCTGCATCTCACCTCTTTTGTACATCTTCCGTCTGAGGTTAACAAAGTTCCCAAATATTTAAATTAATTTACCTGTTTTAATATTATTCCACTTACTTTATTTTGTACTGAGGTGATGTCTTTCTCTTTTTTGTTACCATTACTTCTGTCTTTTTGCTATTAAGGCTGAGTCCTTTATTTTTGCCTCCTTTCACTATAATGATAGTATGCTAGAAATAAAATATGTATTTATTCTGAGTGTGATCTTCAGGCCACAACGGTTTGGAACAGAACGTCAAACAAGAAGGAACAACAGTAAGTAAGCACGAGCTACATGTGCGAAACACCACTGAGTTATTAGAAACACCACTCAGTTATTAGAAACACCACTCAGTTATTAGAAACACCACTGAGTTATTAGAAACACCACTGAGTTATTAGAAACGCCAGTGAGTTATTAGAAACACCACTGAGTTATTAGAAACGCCAGTGTCTATACACTTCGTTATGTGTTGACGGTGAATGAGAACCTTTGGGTTTTGTGACAGTGTTTGGGTATTAAATGTAGGAAAAAATAAACGGACAACAATATATAACCTCAAAAACCCTTAAATTGTACACATTGACTTAAAGATCGCATTCTGCAGCACCGCATTCGTTCTAGTTTTCATTGTTTGTTATTCATTATTAGTTATCATTAGTAATTAGTTTGTTCACTGTTTACATTATTAGTTATCAATATTGGTAATTATTTCGTATACTGAATTCATTATTAGTTATCGTTAGGAATTAGTGTGTTTCTTGTGAGGACCTCGGAAGCCTAGTTGGGAAAACCACCCGACTGGACTACTCACGTTCGGACAATACGCGTTTGATTCCTACTTGGAAGCAGTGTGAGTTATATTCATGGTTAGAAAAAAAATACCTCCGCGGTCGACCCAGCCGCTGGTTGAAATGTGTACCAGGGTATTACTCTGGGAAGGTGAGGAATGCCGCCTCACATCGTGAGTTTCGATGCTTGAAACGACACTATCCAGAAGTCTCTGAACACATCTGAATAGGCCACCGAGCACATATGGATGAAAACTCGCGTGCTAAGACGCCGATTCAAGTTTCATTCTGTACCTTTACCTTTACTTTGTTTCTTGTATTAAACATTCACATTTTTTCATGCTTTTTCTGGTGGGTCTATCTATATAAAAGTTTCAGGTTGTCTTTACCTCGTTTCCCTAGACTTAGCAACAATTAATTTCGTGGATCTTGTGAGGTGAATCATATTCTTTAAAGTACCCTATACCAAGTAAGTAGAAATGTGGGTTTACAGACGAATGTTGAGAATACCATGGGCAGATAAGAAGAGCAATGAAAACGTTCTGAAAGAGGCCAAAGCAAAAAGAGAGCTAATATCCAATATTAGGAAGAAACAATCATCCTTTTTTGGCCATGTAATGAGAAGAGAACAATTGGAATTTATTGTAACAACTGGGAAAATTGAGGGACGAAGAGATAGATGAAGCAAAGAGAAAAGATACCACACAGCATAAGAGAATGGCTTGGCAGAAGGTCAAAAACAGAAATTATAAATAACTGTCAAGATCGAAAGCTGTGGAGAGACATGATCACCTACGCCAGACATGGTACCTGATGATATCCAGATATTAATCATGTTATATTTATTGTAAGAAAAATATTTTCTAAGTATTATGTATAGCCCATCCTCACGTAAGGAAGTTGATAATGGATAATCCATAAAAAGACAACTAAAATCTTCGGAAGCCACAGAAATATTGCAGAAAAGATGCCAATAATTATAATTTATAAATGTGATGGTTTTCTTGTGATTGTCTTAAGTTCTGTCTGTTTTTATTATAAACAATATATGTTGTAATGATTATTATCATCTTATGTGGTGATTATGTGACACGCAACTCGTCTGTTAGGATATTTATTTACTGTAACGACGATTTATTACTGTAGTTATTTGTTTTGTCAGTTTTGTTAGTTCGCTGGGTCCGTTTTTCAAATTATTGGTGGAAAATTACAGAAGGCTATCAAAAACCGAAATCGTATTACCAAAATCGGGGGTGGGGGCGGGGGGTGTTAGCAACCATTATCTTTGAGTTATTTCATGAGAAGGTAACAACTAGTTATAGCAACTGGAAAACTTGAGGAAAGGAGGGACAGAGAAAAAATAACAGACAAATAGAATTATGAAGCATATATTCAGCACCAGAAATCATGAACAATAGTAAAAGTCGAGAGAGGTATGTTGTACGATCGCCTTGGCCAGTAGGCATGTCGCTAGATGATTATTGTATTTAATCTTGACCACTGTGATGTGACTTCTTCATTTCTATTATTATTAAGTTCCGTGACCTATTCTTTACAACTTATGGACTATTACATGATAAATTAAAAGAAAGTTCTTAGAAGGAATGATTACAGCAGAGGAAAGCAGTTCTAAGCTAATGGAAGTTCCCAGCTGCTTTGGTCGAGCATGGTTCAAAAGCTGGAACCAGTGATTGTTCGGGAGATCGATGAGAAGAGAGACAGAGTAGAAGAAATCGAGACGATATCGGTTATTTTCAAAGTGGAGAGTGGAGTGAGTCAACAAAGGGAACTGATAGTGAGTACTTGAGATTGGAATTTGAGTTGAGAGTGAGCAACAAAGGCAATGTTTTAGTTAGTGATTGTTGAAAAGTATTATTATTTACCAGTTGTGATGAACCCATGTGGTCAAGACTAATTAGTAGTTATGGTTAAGGTGATAGATTATTGTTATAATTGTTTTTCATAGTGATGGTTAATTGATGTGTCGGTTATTTGATACGATAGTTGGCTGTTAAGATAATTACTAGTTACAATGACGGTATGATGAATTGTTGTGATAGATGTTGTTGCGTGAATATGTACTACGATTGTTATATACTACACTGGTAAATTCCTTGAAGGAATTTTCTTTAAGTGAAAGAAACTGGGGAAATGTGGCTGCGGATTGTAGCACATGGAGAGCAAACATAAGAAATGACACATCAACTTTCGAGGCAGTTCTGATGTCAAATTCAGAAGACAAAAGACGCAAGAGAAAGGAGACAAAAACGAGAGCATGTATAAGGAACGGTATAACATCATTTTAGACTGTGCTAAGCCAAAACGTAGAAGAGAAAAGACTCATGAAAAAGGGTGGAAAACCCTGTGGATCAGTGGGCTTGATTTGTTCATTCTGTGACCGTGTGTGTTTGCCAAACATTGGTAGAATTAGCCACGAGAGAAGCTGTTCGACAAAAACAAATCCTCCACAAAATGAACAATAGTCTCTACTTGACCGTCTGACAAGACGAAATATATATACGGAATATATAGAAACATTAGGAAACAAAACAGCAGAAGAGGCGACCAGAAGAGTAAAAGACCGCAAATTATATACACCCCGACGCTGAAAGGCAAATGCGGAAGAAAAGAATAAGAAGATGTATTATTTGTTGTAGAGATTAAGAAAAAAATAAGGGCCCACTTCTTATGGTGCATGGGTTGTACATAGAGCCTGTGGCAATGTTTTACAAATACAATCAGCACATTAAAGGCTGCTGTGATCAACATAACGCCATCATTTTCAAGAGAAAAGAATCTCTGGTGCCCATTTTCAGATATTGGGTAAACTTTGAACTATATCGGTCCACAAATTCCTAATATTTGAAAATTAAACTCGAAACCACCCGGCCGAAATTGGAGTGGACATTTTTCCTGTTGCAGATAGTACACGTTGTAACATTGACATGCTATGATCATGATGGTTAATTCTTGTCGCAAACTTAATGTCACCCTAATAATGTTATAGTTTAGATGTTTCCTCTTTCACCTTCTTCGGGATGTGTTCTTCTCGTTTACTAGTTCTATCTTTTCCTTCATTTTCCCTATTCTACTCGTTTCTCGGTTGTCTTTACTTACCCTCTATCTAAATCAATTAAATGAAGAAAAACAATGTACTGTTTACCTAATAGAGATCTTAAATCTCGAGACACATTACTGTCCTCAGGGGGAAGAATATAACATTCTGCCACAGTATTTCTATTTGAGGGAGCTAGTGCTCGCTTTGCTGCTAATACTTTTCACCTAACTTATGTTAGCAAGGTAAACGCGCCTTTATTAAATGGGTGAAGGTGGAGAGCGCACAGCTGCGTCTGAAACCTAGTTCACACTTACAAAAGTTACCTGAAGTTATTGCAATTTATTGAAACTCATAATTGCTCAAGAATCATGGACAGAGAAAAATATTAAATGTTAGTAAATCTTGTTCATTAAATAACCACAAAAAACAGGGTCTCAAGTACTTTAACTTGAAACACTTTCAAAATTGCAGTGTCGCTTTCTTTTTTTTTCTCATGTATCCAAACATGTACTGAGTATTATGCCGATATGCCCTTTCATATGTCCGTTAGTCTTCCAATTTTTCTATCGGTTTCACTATGTACACCAATTTCCTTTCTTTCTTTCTTTCTTTCTTTTTTTGTTTTATATATATATTTTTAAAAATATTTATATATACATGTATATATATATATATATATATATATATATATATATATATATGTATATATACAGGGTGTTTATAAAGTCTCACTACACTTGGTATCTAGGTCAATTTGAAAAAAAAAATGTTTATGACGTCATCACAATATGTGCTCCCACTGTCAATGAAATTTGTTGAATAAGTTTATTGCTACTGGAAATGTGGAAGATGCTCCACGATCTGGTAGGCCTGCTGTGAATGATGAAATATGTTTAGATATCCAAGACAGAATCCTTAAAAGTCCAGACAAGTCATTAAGAAAACTGTCGCAACAAGTGAACTTACCATTGAGCACATATTGTGATGACGTCATAAACATTTTTTTCAAATTGACCTAGATACCAAGTGTAGTGAGACTTTATAAACACCCTATATATATATATATATATATATATATATATATATATATATATATTTGTGTGCGTGTGTGTGTGTTATCTTTTTGTGCGATCGTTTTTCATTACAACTCTTGTCTGTCATTCTGTCTCAGTATGACTATATATATATATATATATATATATATATATATATATATATATATATTTGCCTACACCACTAACCGTTTGACTATCTGATTGTCTGTTCCCAAATATACTTCTCATTTTTTTCTGATATGTTTATTTTCAAACAGCCATGAATTTTCTATCAGTTAATTTTAGTCTTTATCATATTATTGTGAATGTCTGTGCCCTTAATCAAGTGAGCCTAGGAGGAACAATATTCCAACATACAAGAATACATACATCTACATGGGTGTCACCAGATCATAGAACAGAAAATCAAAACATATGTATTAAAAATAAGTTTAAGTCATCCTTACAGGATGTAAAAATATATAGAGGGACAGATGTAGCTTCAAATTATCATCTTCTGATAGCCAAACTTAAACTTAAACTAAAAAGATATACTACAACAAATTAGGGTAGAAAGTATTTCAATGTAGGATTTCTTAAAGAACAAGGAATTAAAGATAAATTCGCAGTCACAATATCAAACAAATACCACGTCTTCCAACAACTAGAAAATACAATAAATATAGAAGATCACTGGAAACAGGTACATGATATATGGAAAGAGACATGCGAAGATACGCTGGGGAAAAGAGAACAATAGAATAAGGTGTGGATAACAGCAGAGACCCTGGACAAAATTAAATCAAAAAACGAAAAGAAAGCAGATATAAATAAAAGCAAAACGAGAGGTAATAAAGCCAAGACACAGGAAACTTACACAGAGGTGAACAAAGAAGTGAGAAGGTGCATTAAATTGGATAAGAGGAAATATATAGATGAACTAGCTAAAGAGGCAGAGGAAGCAGCAAATAAAGGGAATATGAAAGAACTGTACAACAGCACACATAAATTAAGTGGAAAATACAAACATATCAATGCCTTTATTAAAGATAAGAAAGGAACTGCTTAGTAATATAAGGGAACAAATGGAAAGATGGAAAGAGCACTTTGAAGAACTTTTGAACAGACGCGGCTCAAATAATCCTCCAGATATACTACCAGCAGAAGAAGAATTACACGTTAACTATTAAAAAATGGTAAAGCCACAGGACCAGATGAAATTCCTTCGGAAGATATCAAAGCAGATATTAACACCTCTACCAAGATGTTACATGATCTATTGGATAAAATTTGGGAGAGGGAAGAAATACAAAAAGACTGGAAAGAATGTTATATGATCAAACTACCAAAGAAATGAAGTTTAAAGGAGTGCACAAATTATAGGGGAATTATGTTACTATCTGTGCCAGGAAAAAAATATTAAGCAGAATCATTCTGGAGGGACTAAAAGAGGCCATAGAGAAACATTTGAGAGATGAACAAGCAGGTTTTAGGAAGAACAGATCATGTGCAGATCAAATAAATACTCTATGTATAATAGTTGAACAAAGTTTATAACTGCAGTCCCCAATTCATAGATTACGAAAAGGCATTTGATAGTTTATATAGAGGAATGCTTTGGAAGTTGCTGAGTCATTACGGTTTATTACCTAATAAAAACAACGTATGAAGGAATGAAATGTAGTGTGGTGCATGAAGGGCAGCTTACAGAAGCATTCGAAATAAGAACAGGAATAAGGCAGAGATGCCTTCTGTCTGCATTTCTCTTTCTACTGGCCATAGATTGGATTATGAAAATAACTCAAAACAACAGAAACGGAATCCAGTTGGCACTGACCAAACAACTTGATGATTTAGACTTTGCTGATGACATAGCTCTCCTATCACACACCCATCATCAGATGCAGGATAAAATGAGCATACTTGATGAAAGATCACAACAGCTAGGACTGAAAATTAATCGTGATAAAACCAACATTATGAGAATTAATGCACTTGGCAATAACCAAATACAATTAGGAGAAATAACTCTACTAGACGTACAACATTACATACACTGGGTAGCAATATAGATAAAGAGGGAGGAACAGAAAATGATACCAAAATAAGGATATCAAAAGCAAGAGAAGCTTTTGTTGCCCTGGGAAACATATGGAAGTCCAAAGAAATTGAGTCAAATACAAAATAAAAATGTTCAAGTCCAATGCTAAGTCAGCCCTATTTTATGGCTGTGAAAATGGAGAACAACAAAATTGACAATCATGAAGATACAGACTTTCATTAATGGATGCTTACGCAGAATAAAAGGATGGAAATGGCAGGATAAAATCACTAACATAGAATTATGGAAATGTACCAGTCAAATACCAGTGGATAGAGAATTATAGCGAAGACGATGGCGCTGGATAGGACACACACTGCGAAAGCCAACTTAGAGTATTACACAACAGGCCCTGTTTTGGAATCTCCAGAAGAAAAAACAAAGAGGAAGACCAAAGAATTCTTGGAGAAGACAGATAGAAGCAGAGATGAAGATGATGGGGTAGGCATGGAATGATCTTATAAGAGTGGCAAGAAACAGAACGACTTGGAAAGTGTTTGTTGAAGACTTATGCTCCAGAGGGAGCTGAAATTTAGAAGAAGAAGACGTATTATAAAACAGAATATGTACATTATGTTTCTATCTGTCCTAACCACAGTTTCGTGAGGAGAATATGATTACAAAACGAGCTTCCCAATTTCTTATCCATCTTTAGCTGTTCTTTTCACTATTATATTTTATTTGTATTTTACTTCATCATCATCATCATCATCTTCACATCTTGTTTTAATACTTTGAGTGTTAAGTGACAAATTAAAATCTAATTCTAGCTCTTTTACAGGCTTTCAATCATATAAATTGTTGCAACATTTCATTGATGTTGCCAAGCCATAATGCACTTGGTTTGCTGTGATTATGTGCTTCTTTTCTCTGCACTGCTGTTGTATGCCCTGTATGGTTAGGAATCACAGGACATTTTCAACGGGTGAACAAACAATTGTATTCACTATCTTAGACAGGGTGTTTTTAAAGTTGCAGTGCAGTGAATTTCTACTCTCGGAAGAAAAACGTCACCAGAAATGCGGTTAACTAATGCGTCACACAAATTGTAAAATAAATGGTATTATTCAAATATACTTGACTGCTATCGGCGAGCTTATAATGGGTAATGTTGGTATTAACACAATAAAGTTGTGCCTAAAGCATATGTTGAAAATGTCCACCACGGGCCTCAAGACATGTCGTGATTCGTCTTTCCATATTTGCGAAAACCTTCAGAATAATGTCTGGTGATATTTGTTTAATCTTGTCTACTATTTCAGTCTTTAGGTCATTAATTGTCTGCGGATTATTTTCATAAACTTTCCCCTTCAATGCCCCCCACAGATAATAATCTGGGGGTGTTAGATCTGGTGAACGAGCAGGCCAGATTCCACGTGAAATAATGCGATTTGCAAATATGCTTTCTAAATAATTGAGTGTTGTTGTGGCTGTGTGTGCTGTTGCCCCATCCTGCTGAAACCAGGATTCCATAATTTCCCGTTCTGTAAGGTGTGCTATGAACGGTTCCAGAATTAAAGTACGGTAACGTTCTGCATTTATTGTTTCATTAAAAAATATAGGTCCTATTATCCGCATACGACTTATAGCGCACCACACTCCGACTTTTTGATCGTAAAGCGGCACTTGATGAAATTCATGGGGGTTGTCACTGCTCCACAGCTGATTGTTCTGACTGTTCACATAACCGGATAAATGAAACCAGGCCTCATCAGTGAAAAAAGTGACGTCAAGGATGGCAGCGCCATGTTCATAAATAAAATTCTGAAACCGCATGCAGTAGTTTAAACGGGATTCATAATCTCTTTCTTGGAGTTGAGACACTTCAGTTAATTTGTATGGACGATAGTGTAGTTCACTTCTTAAAACCTTGTGAACAGAACTCTTAGATATTTGCACCTGTTGAGACAAGTGGTTTAAAAATGCATTTGGACTCATTGTAATTCTGTCTTGGAGTTCCATAATTTGGTCTTGTGAAATTGAAGATCTTCCAGATCGGTATGCATCTACCACACTACCGGTTTCACGAAACTTTTTGATCAATTTTGTAACAGAATTTCGGTGAGGGACTTGCGAGTCTGGAAATTTCCTCACGAATTGTCTAATGACCTCATCCGTATATTTACCGCCATTACGAAAGACATGCTCAACCAGAAATACCCTGTTTTCAATCGTCAGCACCATTTCCTTCAAGCAATGAGACAGTGAAAGTAGCGTAGTGCCCGTCCTTTACGTAAATAAAACCTTAAAGGAAGCAGCGGTTTGTTCATAAATGTGGTTTACAAAATTGTGGTACGTAGATGATGATTACGTCATTTACTGAATATTAGAAATATTCACTGCACTGCGACTTTACGAACACCCTTTGTAGTTCAAGATTGGTTCAATGTCTATTATTTCAATTATGGTCTCATTTCTACTGTTGTTTTTGTCGCTCAACCAACTGCAGTTTTTAAACACCTCATATATTTGTGGACTAACATACATTTCTGATCTCTTAAAAAAACTACATTCTTTAAACACCTCAGATATTTGTGGACTAATATACATTTCTAATCTCTTAAACCAACTACATTCTTTTAACACCTCATATATTTGTGGACTAACATACATTTCTGATCTCTTAAACCAACTACATTCTTTTAACACCTCATATATTTGTGGACTAACATACATTTCTGATCTCTTAAACCAACTACATTCTTTTAACACCTCATATATTTGTGGACTAATATACATTTCTAATCTCTTAAACCAACTACATTCTTTTAACACCTCATATATTTGTGGACTAACATACATTTCTGATCTCTTAAACCAACTACATTCTTTTAGCACCTCATATATTTGTGAACTAACATACATTTCTGATCTCTTAAACCAACTACATTCTTTTAACACCTCATATATTTGTGGACTAATATACATTTCTAATCTCTTAAACCAACTACATTCTTTTAACACCTCATATATTTGTGGACTAACATACATTTCTGATCTCTTCAACCAACTACATTCTTTAAACACCTCATATATTTGTGGACTAACATACACTTCTGACCTCTACAACCAACTACATTCTTTAAACACCTCATTTATTTGTGCACTAACATACACTTCTGACCTCTACAACCAACTGCATTCTTTAAACACCTCATTTATTTGTGGTCTAATATACACTTCTGACCTCTACAATCAACTACATTCTTTAAACACCTAAGTTATTTGTGGACTAACATATACTTCTAGGGAGCCGCGATAGCTCAGTGGTTAGTGAACTGGACTACCACGGACAAGGGGTAGGGTTCGATCCCAACCGACGGCTTCCGGGTTCACCCAGCCTTAAATGGGTACCTGATTTTTTCCGGGAAAGTAAAGCAGCACTGGCGTAATACCGACCACATTACCCCAAAAATCATGTGCTGAAGGTCTGTAAAATATAGGGTCACTAACACCATATTTCCCTATACGCCACTTGGCGTGACGGGGGTACTTTACATACACTTCTGACCTCTACAACCAACTACATTTTTTTAAACACCTCATTTATTTGTGCACTAACATACACTTCTGACCTCTACAACCAACTACATTTTTTTAAACACCTCATTTATTTGTGCACTAACATACACTTCTGACCTCAACAACCAACTACATTTTTTTAAACACCTCATTTATTTGTGCACTAACATACACTTCTGACCTCTACAACCAACTACATTTTTTTAAACACCTCATTTATTTGTGCACTAACATACACTTCTGACCTCTTCAACCAACTACATTCTTTAAACAACCTCATTTATTTGCGGACTAACATACACTTCTGACCTCTACAACCAACTACATTCTTTAAACAACCTCATTTATTTGCGGACTAACATACACTTCTGACCTCTACAACCAACTGCATTCTTTAAACAACCTCATTTATTTGCGGACTAACATACACTTCTGACCTCTACAACCAACTGCATTCTTTAAACAACCTCATTTATTTGTGCACTAACATACACTTCTGACCTCTACAACCAACTACATTTTTTTAAACACCTCATTTATTTGTGCACTAACATACACTTCTGACCTCTACAACCAACTACATTTTTTTAAACACCTCATTTATTTGTGCACTAACATACACTTCTGACCTCTACAACCAACTACATTTTTTTAAACACCTCATTTATTTGTGCACTAACATACACTTCTGACCTCTACAACCAACTACATTTTTTAAACACCTCATTTATTTGTGCACTAACATACACTTCTGACCTCTTCAACCAACTACATTCTTTAAACAACCTCATTTATTTGCGGACTAACATACACTTCTGACCTCTACAACCAACTACATTCTTTAAACAACCTCATTTATTTGCGGACTAACATACACTTCTGACCTCTACAACCAACTGCATTCTTTAAACAACCTCATTTATTTGCGGACTAACATACACTTCTGACCTCTACAACCAACTACATTCTTTAAACAACCTCATTTATTTGCGGACTAACATACACTTCTGACCTCTACAACCAACTACATTCTTTAAACAACCTCATTTATTTGCGGACTAACATACTCTTCTGACCACTACAACCAACTACATTCTTTAAACAACCTCATTTATTTGCGGACTAACATACACTTCTGACCTCTACAACCAACTACATTCTTTAAACAACCTCATTTATTTGCGGACTAACATACACTTCTGACCTCTACAACCAACTACATTCTTTAAACAACCTCATTTATTTGCGGACTAACATACACTTCTGACCTCTACAACCAATTGCATTCTTTAAACAAGCTCATTTATTTGCGGACTAACATACACTTCTGACCTCTACAACCAACTGCATTCTTTAAACAACCTCATTTATTTGCGGACTAACATACACTTCTGACCTCTACAACCAATTGCATTCTTTAAACAAGCTCATTTATTTGCGGACTAACATACACTTCTGACCTCTACAACCAACTGCATTCTTTAAACAACCTCATTTACTAACATACACTTCTGACCCTTCGTGAGTGCTCACGTCTGGGCCTTGGTAGCATAATGTGGGAATGAAAATATTTCATGCAAGATGTTTCACCGATAAACATTTTTCCCTGTCGTAATTGGCTCATATTATTTTGAGATACTTACAGCATCTGATGTTTATTCTTTGACCTTTTGTTATATCATTCTTTGATGTTTTAAAACATGTCTCTGCTTAATTCTTTTGTCGGTTTTTCAATATTGGGGTCCTCATTATTTTTTCTGTGCACTTAAAACGATGTCGCGTTATGTTTGCGTTGACTTTTTAAATAAATGTAATAATCTTTCACTTAAGGTACAAAAATATATTTATTTAAAACGCATACTCATAATCTTAAATGAATCTGTGTCATAAAAGCTATGCTATAAATCCTGGACAGCGGGAATCTGTACAGTAGCCTTACTCTTGAGTGTCCCGTATTCCAGTTTTTATTTCCCCTCTTCCTGATTGTGATTTGCCTCTTCACATATTTATTTTTATTCTGCTGATGTGAAATGGTTCATTAATCTCTGTGTTATGCAATAAATAGCTATCGGCACATAACAATTATGTCAGACCACACTGAACAGCGGAAATCGTTTCTGTCACGTGTTCATGATGAGTAGTAATTACTTTTTCCTGATTGATGCGGAATGGTGATCAACTTTATGAGTAAAGTAGATTAATTGTTATTTTAATTTTATAAATAATTCAGGCACGTAAAATAACAAGTCAAGCTTGCTGGATATATAAAAAAGCCTGCACTTGTTTCTGTCCATACATTACTGTTGCGATTTTTTTTTCCAATTTGTCGCGGCTTTTGATTTTTCTTCAGTTCTCTTTTCATTATTTATTTTAATTCCTTTTTGACGCTTATTCATTTTTTTTACTTTGATCCCTCAGTCATCTTTCTTTATTTCCACAACGACGTTTTCTCGTTACATCTCCCTCCCGATGTTTTCAGAGTTCTCAGATAATGGTAAATTTAGAATGAAAAAATGGGTACCTGATTCATAGGGATGAAAAAGGTATTAAATGTGATGACAGCACTGGTCCCATCAAATGTCCAAAGTAAGAAGAAAAAAAGTAAAGAGCCCCGTCACATCAAGTGGTGTATAGGGAATATGGTGTTATTGATCATAATTTTTATAGACCTTCGACACATGATTTTTGAGGTAATGTGGTCGGATGACGCCCGCGCCGCTTTACTTTCCCATAAAAAAAAATCCGATACCCATTTATGGCTGGGAGAGCCCGGAAGCCTTCGATCAGGATCGAACCCGACCTCTTGTCCTTTATAGTCCAGTTTACTAACCACTGCACTATCGTGGCTCCCCAAATTTCCAAAATCTATGGTTTATTACTTTGAGGATTGATACATCACTCCCCTACGTCATTAAATGTTACAGGACGTCCTTTACCTTTGCCTAAAACTTGGATTAGCTTAAACTCTTGAACTCCCGAATTACTTTTTTGGCTCTATCAGAACTATCTAATTTTTAAAATGTAACATGCCATGAAATGTAAACGTTTGTAGACGTTTCGTTTCTTGCTAAAACGTGCCAAAATGTACACAAAATTAAGGAGAGAATATTGTACAACATGAACATATTGCTAATGAGCTGTATTAATGTTTGAACAATAATTCTGTCTAACTGTCATTAGCGTTTGACAGGAATTAAGTTATTAGCGCTCGAATTGCTCAGATAATGACGTTTGTCAAATTTTTCTTTTCTATCAGATAACCATTAATTCTGTCTTTTCACCGATTAACGTTCGCGCCCTTTAACTTGTTATCAAACTGCCTTGCTGGTCAATTAATGCAAGTAATTTTTTCCCCAATTTTGCAAATTAAAAACAGTGTCATATAAATGATCTGAAATAGTTTAATACTCACTAACTCGCAGCCTGAATAGACTTGACTAAGCAATGAATCTAATTAGCATGAGAATATTAACATCGATAAAATTGAAATGATGAATATCAAACAAGAAAAAAAAACATGCATAACATTTACATAACAAGAGTTAAAAGATACCTAACAAGAATGTAGGTGTTTTTAATTATATATTAATATCAATATCAGTGAGGTATGATAGCAAACATACAGCAGAAGTAAATCTTAGGTGCAGCAAAGCATATCTGATTATTGACACCTCTAGTGTCAGTCATGAATGGAACAATAGAAGAAAGATAGCATTCCCTAAAACAATCTTCGTATCAATTGTTGATCCAAAAATATTAAGATTAGATTCTAGGCTTTAAAACAACCGTTAACTCAAATTAATAAATATTAAATGTGTCAAGTGCATGGGGGGAGTTAGCTTGAATAACGAAAT
The DNA here is from genome assembly GCA_032433765.1 of Megaustenia siamemsis. Taxonomy (NCBI): domain Eukaryota; kingdom Metazoa; phylum Mollusca; class Gastropoda; order Stylommatophora; family Ariophantidae; genus Megaustenia; species Megaustenia siamemsis. Next base: position 101,862,019 of record JAVIAB010000092.1, read on the forward strand.
TAGAAGACATGGATTACACATGAAATTAGAAAAAAACAGATGATGAAGGTGAATTAAACTCTCAACGCAATCATGCCTTCTATTTATCCCAACAAAATCCATTTCACAGAAATCAAAGATCAGGTGACAGTACACCGCAAGTAGTGGGCTCTTTCTGGCTGTTTACTTTTAAAACTGCTTTCTGTTCCTGCTGTTTGTTTTTACCCAAAAATGTGTTGTCTGTTTTCACATATTTTAACATGTTCTGACGACTACTTTAGTATTAGCTAAAACATGCAAGATAATATCTAATTAGCCGATAGAATTTAATTACGAATGTTCTGAATGCACATAATAAGGACTCGCTTTGCTTTCTTTCGACAAATCAGTACAATTTCGACTGTCCAAAGTGCATTACATTAATATATCTTTTATAATTTTACATTAATTTTGTTGGAGAGATTAAAGAAACTGTTTGTGTAAAAGTAATGGAAAGTGTTAAACAGAGGTCGAAAGATTCAAGACTGAGAAAAATAATTATTGCCGCTTTTATATTGTTATCTCTATTTACATAGTTGCTGTCAAATCCAAGCAACTTGATATGCAAATATTAACACAACAAATTGAAAGCACTATTGCTGACGTCTCTATTTCATGCGGTCAAACATTCTTGGGCATGGTTAACGCACATGATATAATAGAACTACCAAATATGGAATTTAAGAACATGTCTGGTAATACATTGAGACATTTATTTTTTTTTTTTATCAAGTGATGAACTTTTAGAAAAGTAGGTCACTCATTCAGATGTGGAGATCAGATAGTGATCGGAGTTTGAATGATGAGATCACCCAATGGTTGAAATTAGGTTAAGATCATCACCCAGTGGAAGAATGGTAAAGGGCTCATTCAGTAATTAGTATTAGGATAGAGAGGTCAGAGAACTCACTCTAGTTTGCCCTTTCTAGCATGTGTAGGTTGCATTGCGTTCTCTCTTTAGTTGGATTTATGTTTGCAAATTATACTTAGGAACACCGTCTTAAAAAGAAATTTAAACTCGATGACATTAAGTAGTTTCAAGTCCCCATAGATCTGTACAATTCAGCAAAATAATTATATAGATAATATAGGCTCGCTACAAAAACACTATCTCTCATTTCTTTAACCACCAAATGTACCTTAAATGTATTTTTAATTTGTCTTTAAATAATAAACAGTGTACTTTGCTGAACCTTTAGTTTGTTGCATAAATAGATAGACACTGTTTCAGTTTATGAATTATCACCCACACATTACAGTACAATCTTTTTAGAGATATAGTAATGTACTGCTATTTTATCGTGTTCCTTGGAATATACCTAGCATAATGTATATGCCTGTGTGGTCCAGAAAGATTCTTCTAAATTATCTTCCTAAAAAAGAATATGGATTCTTCTCAAACCTGAATGGATACGTTATCTCCTTAACTATCCCTTAAAATCGTTATGCGACCTGGCATGTTACATTTTCATGCACGTGCCAGCTCAGCCAAGTTTAAGTTGAGAATATTTAAATAAAACTAACGGATGCGATAAATAAACGTATTTTTTTCGTTTCATAGTAATTTGGCAATCGAACCGAAAAGGATTATTTAAGTCATCGTGACGTAATGTATGTTTAGGCAAACAGTAAGCAAACAGTAGGAGAACAGTGATGAAGTGATGTAGTACTACAAGCTTGAAGACTAGAAGTAAGAACTTCTAACAAGATATTAGAAAGTAACATTGTGTTTGAATTAGTTTAGCTTAATAGACGGATCATCATCAATGTACATTGTACACGTACACAAGTGCTCAAACCTCATCCCCTGCCTCCACAGTGTGTGGAGACTAACTCCAGTTCTGTGTTGATTTGTTATTCTTATGTGTCTTCCCGCAAAGAGTTCCTTTCTGGCGTCTCCAGTTTGGACCTGATGTTTATGTTTGGATGTGGTTCATGATCACTGTCTGAAACATTTGCTCGCCCTACCTCCCTGAGTGCATTGAGAATGTCAGCCTGGTCCATTGCCTGTCACCCACATCAGTCGTTCCAGCCAGGCTGTCAGCTCTTTCATTTACTTTCACACCCGCGTGTCCGGAACGAAAATGAAACGGATGCCATCAATCCTCAGTTCTTTAGTGACATCATCCACGTTTTTGTACCCCCTTCTCCTACCCCAAGCTCCTTTTCGATTTTCCTGAGCGCGCTCATCGAGTCTCACAGAAAACAAACATGAGTAAAAGTGGGTTGTCCTAGCCAGGTCATTGTTTTAGTTACTGCCATGATCTATGTGATCACATTACATTTAATTATCGCCGCTCACTTCATGTAGTGCTCTTTCTTGAATTTTGTTCGTAAAGGCCCATGAGCTCCGATTGTGCCAAACAAGAAACCCATCAGTTTAGGTGATTACCGAACTTCAGATGAACTGTTATAGATAAAGTCTTGCACCGTCACAATCACAGCGTTTTGTTGCCTGTAATAATGAATTTTTGAATTAATTTAATTGCGCTGTCCTATAAAAGTTGCTTTAAAGTAAAGTATTGAAGCAGATGACTACAGCCATTGTATAGGAAATGCTGCTGAGAATTCTTATAATGAAAAAAACAGATCAGTAATTTGAGAGTCCTGACTTGCAATGTTTTAAAACAAAATATTTACGCAGGGCTGGAATTCACATACTAGAACTTGTGCACTTGAAAGCACAGTTCATGAATGACAAAAATACTGTATAAAAGTGTCGAATCCACAGGTAAAAACAGAGAACATGCGTCATTTCGTGAAGGAACTGTTTTAGAACGATACAGTTCATTGAAGAACATGAAACATCATCACTATTGTCGCTTTTTCTAAAACAGTTGAGATTTTGTTGTTACACTGTATCGTAATTTGAAGTAAAGCTGCGATATTTGTGCTTTCTTCACCTCATATGCCAAGTTTCCATGCACATGCTTGACCAAGGTAGTCTTCCTGTATCAAAGTCGCCCATGACTTTGATCAGCTATGAGTCCTTAATCTTGATATATTTATATTCGAGCATAAAGGAGCCATATATTTCATCGATTTTGTATGAAAATGGGTAGTATATCATTGAAAGTAAATGCAAGACAAGAAGAGACCACACATGAAGTAATGGAAACACCCATTACACAAAGAGAGCTAGAGCTGGCAATATCCAAATTAAAAATGAAAAAGTCACCAGGCAGTGATGGAGTGTCCAATGAAATGATTAAGAACTTGGGAACTGCAGCTAAAGCAAAACTACTGCAGATCTACAACATTTGCTGGATCACAGGTAGAGTGCCACAGGCATGGAGAGAAGCAATTATGATACCATTACTAAAGCCAGGAAAAGATGGTTCAATGGCATCCAGCTATAGACCAATCAGCCTTACAAGCTGTTTGTGTAAAACAATGGAACGTATAATCAATCTCAGACTGCAGTGGTACCTGGAAAGTGAAAATCTCATTGTCCCACAACAAGCAGGCTTTAGACAGTGTTACTCTACCGAAGATCAAGCAACCTATCTTTCCCAGGAAATTGAAGATGCGTTTCAAGAAAAGAAACTGGTACTAGCAGCATGGATAGACCTAAAGAAAGCATTTGATAAGGTATGGAAGGAAGGGCTTTTGAAGAAACTGAGAAATTATGGAGTAAATGGCAGGATGTACAAATGGGTCAAAGCATACCTGCATAATAGGAGAGCCAGAGTGCAACTGGATGGTCTTAAGAGTAAGAAGGTCTTATTGCGCCAGGGCGTTCCACAAGGAGGGGTACTATCTCCAACACTTTTTCTGATCTACATCAATGACCTAGTTACTGAACTACCACATGGCATCAAAGTGGCAATGTATGCAGATGACTTGGTAATGTGGTGCACAGAGGAGTATGCAACAGTGGCCTCCAAATTGCTACAAAGAGCTATGAATGCACTGAATTCATGGACAAATAGATGGTGTATCAGCATCAATACAGACAAATGCAGTACTACACTTTTCACACTCTCCCCAAAACAAAAAGCAGGAGCCATCTACATAAACAATGAGCCTGTGAAAGAAGACATACAAGCTACATATCTCGGAGTTACATTTGATAACAAACTATCTTGGAAACAGCAGATAAATAAGGCAACCCAAAAAGCAAGGAGGAAATTGGCTATTCTAAGAAAGTTGTGTGGAACCACATGGGGTGCGAATGGGAAAATACTCAGTAAAGTTTACCAACAGAGTATACGCCCACATTTAGAATATGGATCATCCGCATGGTGCTCAGCATCAAACACCACATTGCAAGAACTGGATAAAGTACAAAACCAGGCACTTAGGGTCATCACAGGAGCAATGAAATCAACACCAATATTGGAGATGGAGAAATTGTGGAGGATACCAGCACTGAGAGAACGGAGAGACACAAAGGTGCTGATACAGGCAGAAAAATTTGTATGCATGCCGAGACATCCAATGAAGGACAGATTCCAAAATCTTGCATTGGGACGACTTAAGAGAAGCAGTTTTATCCACCAAGCCAAGCGTATTAGTAGACAAACACCAGACATGCCAAGAGTTGTTAAACCCCTTCTGCCCATACCAGAACAGACTCCCTGGACAGATGAATCAGGATTATCAGTTCAAATACGGACAGAAGTGAAAGGAATAGTTGACAAAGAGGAACAAAATAGTCTACAGCGAAAAACAATAACTCTCAGTTTCCTGGATGAAGAATACCCACAAGACCTATGGATCCGTGTGTACACAGATGGATCAGCACAGAATGCAGTAAAGAATGGGGGAGCAGGTGCATATATAGAGTACCCAAATAACACTAGGGATATGAATAAAATAGCAACAGGGAAATATTGTCACAATTATGATGCAGAAATACAAGCAATAAAGTTGGCAATAGAAAAGCTGCTGAACAGTAATCTTAGCCCACAGCCTGTAGTGTTTTTGACAGATGCAAGATCAGTACTCCAGGCACTACAATCCAGAAAATTACCACATCTACAGACCTTATTGACTGAACTCTGCAAGCACCACAGGGTTGCCCTGCAGTGGATCCCGTCTCACTGTGGAATACCAGGAAATGAGAAAGCAGATCAGTTGGTAAAGGAAGGTTCAACAGGCACACAACTAGATACACCAGTTACATACCATCATAAGAAACAGATAATCAAATCAATCAGAGGACCACAAGCCCCATATCAGGATGCCTTTCATAATATGAATAGATATGAACAAGTTATCATTATACGCCTAAGAACAGGACACAATCGACTCCATAGTCACATGTATACAAAATTCAAGATCGGCACATCAACTACTTGTACATGTGGACAGGCACCCCAGACTGCTGAACACATACTTCAAGACTGCACTGAATATAGTAGACTGAGGAAAATCCATTGGCCCATAGATACAACACTACAGACAAAACTATATGGGCCACTGCAAGAATTACAAAAGACAGTAAAATTCATACAGGAAACGACATTGCTGATATAGACAATACTTCGAGCGAACGAAAGATAGATAGATAGATTGAAAGTAAGTCCACCTGCAAAACGTAAAATAGAACTTGAACGAAAGCAAGCAAATCAAGGGCTTCATTCTATCTAGCTGCCATTTACGCTAAATTGAAAGTTTATGTAATAATTCAAATGTAATGTTGTGCATGCTGGCGGCTTCACTGTTCGCTTTGTCTCGTAGATTCTAAGTCACAAGTTACAACCAATTGAAAATTGATGATCTGTCTCCCGGAATAGATAAAGGTACCGACAAGAGTGCAAATGTTATTGATGTTTTTTTTTCTTCATACGAAGTATCTTAAATCATTAAAATAAATCTCGTTAATTGCTTATATAATAATACCAACAATAATAATTATAAGAAAAATAAATATAAGATGCTTTGTACGTCGAAAAATATGTCATTGTTTGATAGTAAAATGCTCAAGTGCAAACACAACATTCGCTCAGGTTATGTGGTCATAATCTAATATGGGCAGTCACTTTCATATTCAGAACAAATGTAGCTTCTTGCTGTTGAGATGGCGTTGCTGCGCCTCCATTCTTATGTTTATTCTTTTCTTAAAATGCTTTATCCCTTTTATCTCTGAACCTCATGCCCTTCTTTCCAATGAGTGCCAGTTATGTATATCTTTAACACATTTTATTCCAGAATTCTATTATAGATGTTCAACTGTTTCATGTCTCGCAAGTAGGCATCTTTATAACTGAGTACGGTCGGTCGACGTGTATTGAGCCGGTTACTAGTTCGTTGTACAGAAAGTAATTTAGAACTAACCATTCATATTATGCTACCTTGGCTTTACAGGGTAGTTTGTTGCCTAAATAGCAGCAATATTGGATACCTGATCTTGTCATTAGATGCATAGGATTCTTTGTAAGCGGCGCAAATGGAAAACGAATAGTTGATGTTCTTGATTAGTAAATGTTGATCGCTACAATAACAAAACTTTATTTATGTTTTAAATTATTCGTCGATATAGTGTACATTAACAAATGGGAGGGAGATGTATGTAGTCGCTACGACCTCGGCCTCAAGACAGGAAGGACCCGCTTTCAAAGCCCACCAGAAGAAGTGGTGATTTTTTTTTTCAAAAATGACAACAAAAATAATAATCTGGTGTTTCTTTATGACGCTATCCTCCCCTGATCTCTTAGGTAATCACGTTCGATGTCAAGCCCTCTCGTATAACGGCAGTAAAAAAGGAGGTACCGTGTACACTCGCACACGTTAAAGATCCCTTGGTGGTTAGAATCGAGATGAGTAGGGCACAATGGCGTACTCTCTATGCTACCACCGGTAGCCTGAGCATATCAACAAAATACAAAAGGAAATGATAATTTATTATATTTTTTCATAATTATATCACACATTTTCGAATATTCTATTACATATTTCGTAGGCCAATACAATTTATTTGCTTTGATTTGTATTAATTAAAGCAAGGTGTTCCTATGGCCACTATAACGTTTGTGAATGAGACCGAAACTACTATAAAAAATAGTACATGAAACCGCTATTCGGCAGCGGTACATTTGTCTTCTCTCCGACTTTGAATTAATGACCTTGATATAAAAAAAATTCCCGTTAAAATAATACGGCTAAGCTCCCTCTACACTAATGCGGTTTCATGGGTTATTTTTAGCTCTAGCCAATCAGAATCGTCACAAAGTGAAAGTGAAGCTATGTCTGATTACCGGAACTTCCTAACCTATTTATAACTACGTTATGCGCATCAGCATCTGCCGAAAGAACTTTATAAATAGCGAATATTACGTCATGTTAACCTACAGAATATAATGTATGTCTTTATTTATTATGTCAGCGGTAGCCCAGACCCCAAAACCATTATACGCCACTGGTAGGGCATAACTATGGCCGCTGCCGGAGCACAATTGCCAGCACAAACCCACCCACACCGTGGATCCCAGGCCGTGCTACGGAGTTCGTGCACATGGATCAAGATTCTCGGATTTTCTCGAAATTCTCAAAAGGGGGGGGGGAATATCAGGGCACCTATGGATTCGTCCGGTGTGCAGAGATGATGATCCTAATAGCAAAACAAAACAAAAAACAAAACAAAATATGTTAAATAAGCACGGTGTGATCTCTGGAAAGAACTCCATTTCTTTCTTTCCACATTTGCCTTTTTGTGTCTGAGAAAAGGATCCGGGGGAGAGATGGGGATAGGCGAGGGAGATTTTTTTTGCTAATTTTTGTTCTTTGGTTGACCTTTTCTAATTTTATTTTTCTTAGAATTTATAATGTTATGTCTATGCCTATTTTTTTTGTCAGGGACGAACTCATTATATGTTCTTTTTCTTCGCGTTTGTTGATAGTTGTGAAAATGCTTTTTTTATCTAGTTTTTTTGTGTGTCTCTTTTCGTACATGAACTATTAATTTTGTTTGGCTCTGTATATAGTTTACCGTGTGGTTGAACTCTCCTTACTTCACAGCTTCTAATTGTGCGACTTAAGATGACTATAAATCTATATCAGAGACACTTAGTTCTGCCGAGTGATATATCACGACACACAACAGCAACACTTGAATGGGAACTAAGAATGAATGTTGTTTGGAGATACACATTCATCATGACAAAAACACAACATTTAGAACCGTGTCTGCATAACGGACATTTGCAAACATCACGAGCCTGCTGTACGCTGATAATAATCGAAGAAAACATTTTTTGAAAAGGAACTAAGATTTACAAAAACACCCACCTTCATTTCATCGCGGCATAAAACAAAAGTGTATGAAAAAGCCGAGTGTACTGATGGGTCTGTGAGAGGGTTACCAAATTAAGGTTGAGGATTATTATTACACTGAGAGAAAACAATTTTCACCAACTAAAAAGGTCTGTACATGTAAACTACTCCAACATTTTATTTTTTCCCCTTCTACTTCTCCTTCTTTTCTTCTTCTTCCACATCTTCTTTTCCACCTCATCATTATAATCTTCTTCTTTCATACTTAATTGATCAGCTTCTGCTATAAATCAAAACTACGTAAGAAAGAAATAAACGGGAACGTGCACCTCAGACCCATGCTGGTTTCCTATATTTTCTTACATGGAGTTATAATCCAATATGATAATGGGAGTTGGGACATTTCCTTTGTGAGACCATTTCATTAAAGTAGGTATTGCAACATAATTTTTCCAGCTGTTTTCAACGATGCTAAGTGTCTAGAATGGAAAGGCATTCAAGACATGTAGAACCTCTACTTATCCTGTGCACCCTGAATGGTCTCTAATATTAAAGGGTGCCTCGAGGAAACACGCAGTCAGAACATAACAAACTTTACATGTAACATAGTGATAAGTCTCTATATGATGATTTATTGAAGTAAGGTAAAGTATGAGACTTGAACCGGCGTCTTAGCACGCGAGTTTCCACCCATATGTGCTCGGCCGCCTATCCAGAAATGTTCGGAAATTTCTGTATAGTGTCGCCTCAAGCATCGAAACTCAGATGTGAGGCGACATTCCTCACCTTCCCAGGGTAATACCCTGGTACCCATTTTTGCCAACGGCTGGGTCGACCGTGGGGGTACTTTTTTTTTTCCAACCACGAGTACAATTCACACTGCTCCCAGCGGGACTCGAACACGGGTTGTCCGAACGTCGGTAATCCAGTCGGGTGATGGTATTCCCAACTAGGTTACCAAGGTCACCGCAATTATTGAAGTATGATATTGTAAGTGATAAAAGTGCATTTATCTGACTCGAGAAACTTCATTCAGGTTAACACAAATATAAAGGAATTACTGTATCCTCTTCTTTCACCTTTCAACTCCCTGTGGAGCATAGGTCTTCAATAAACATTTTCCAGGCCATTCTGTTCCTTGCCATTCTTTTAAGATCATTCTATGTCTTTCCCAACCATTTTCATCTCTGCTTTCATCGGTCTTCTCCAAGAATGTTTTGGTCTTCGTCTTTGTCTTTTCCACAGGGGAATCCAAAAAGGCCTGTAGTGAAATACTCTCATTTGATTTCTGCAGTGTGTGTCCTATCCAGCGCAGCCGTCAACGTTGTTTTTCTTTCTTATGAGGTATTTTGGCTGGTACATTTCCATAATTCTAAGTCAGAGATTTTGTCTTGCCAATCCCATCCTTTTATTCTGCCCAAGCATCCATTAAAATAGCCTGTATCTTCGTGATTATCATTTTTGTTGTTATCCATGTTTCTCAGTCATATAATAAGACTGACTTGACTTTGGAGTTGAACATTTTTATTTTTGTATTTAACCTAATTTCTTTGTATTATGATATTGTTTGCATTTGGACCTTGAAAATATCTGCCAGCATCATACGAATATTATTCCCACTTCTGTTGTCTTGCCTGGGGAACTATAGAGCTAGAGATTAAGGACCGCATAGTTAGTGCAGTTACCATAGAAGTTTTGATCACATTATTTTTTTTTTTTACTCCCGACTGAAAAAAAACATGTCATAATGCGATTTAAACTAACGTCCAAATGATTTGGAGAACAACAATGTTACCTGTTTGTAAGTATAACTAACGAGCTACAGGAAACATCAATGTACGTAATTTTTACCAACTTTTAAGAGTGTCTGAGCACCCATGAGTCCGTCGTTAATTCGTCGAAATAAATTCTTTTAATAGAAAAATAAATAACAATAAATATGTTTTTTATTTGATTTGTTTCCTTCTTATTGATTAAGCGACATATGGTAGCATGCCGTTGACCTATTTTATTTTCGGTATACAATACATTATTGTAATTTAATAGCAAGTTCTGCACTAACAGCCTTTCTTTAATAACATCAATAACACGACGAAAATATAAAGGTTGTTTCTCAAATTCATGCAGACTTTATTGCAAAAGAAAGTAATCGTTCAATGTGTTATGTGCTATTTAGCCTTTCAACTTTCCAATGATTTCATGTCCACTGCCCCAACGATTGGAAAGTGATAACTATACTACAGGAACATAGGAGCATGACGTGAGTAATGCAAGTTTTCAATGAACTTCTTTTTCTCTAGCATAAAACTTAGGCAATACTAACTACTGGCTCAAACTATTACATTACCGCTCTGAAAAAAAAGCACAATGTACAAGCTCCTTAGCACAGGCGACGGGGTGGGTCATTTTGTAAAAGTTGGTCTTTCTTTCTTTCTGACGTTCACTCTATGTCTTCTACAGAAGAGAATGGTTTTCTTCATCATCCGCCCTTAAAAGAACGTTAAGTGGGTGTAGATACGTTGGATTGAGGTTTGCAGGTAAATTGTAATATTTGGGTCTTTGGACCCAACACACCCAGCGTCAGTACCGAGTTGCCTTCCTTCTTTGATCATTACTGGCTCATCCAGGCTGGATTGTCTGTGCCTAGAAGTAGCGTTGGGAGGTGAAGCTGGGTCTTCATGAAATCTGTTGTTCGCTGATGCTGAGGCGTGCAGTCAACAGTTGATCGCTCATGCTGAGGCGTGCAGTCAACAGTTGATCGCTCATGCTGAGGCGTGCAGTCAACAGTGGATCGCTCATGCTGAGGCGTGCAGTCAACAGTTGATCGCTCATGCTGAGGCGTGCAGTTAGTTGTTGATCGCTCATGCTGAGGCATGCAGACAGTTGTTGATCGCTCATGCTGAGGCATGCAGTCAGCTGTTGTTCGCTCATGCTGCAGTCAGCTGTTATTCGCTCATGCTGAGGAATGCAGTCAGCTGTTGTTCGCTCATGCTGAGGCATGCAGTCAGCTGTTGTTTGCTCATGCTGAGGCATGCAGTCAGCTGTTGATCGCTCATGCTGCAGTCAGCTGTTATTCGCTCATGCTGAGGCATGCAGTCAGCTGTTGTTTGCTTATGCTGAGGCATGCAGTCAGCTGTTATTCGCTCATGCTGAGGCATGCAGTGAGCTGTTGTTTGCTTATGCTGAGGCATGCAGTCAGCTGTTGTTTGCTTATGCTGATGCATGCAGTCAGCTGTTGTTTGCTTATGCTGAGGCATGCAGTCAGCTGTTGTTCGCTCATGCTGAGGCATGCAGTCAGCTGTTGTTCGCTCATGCTGAGGCATGCAGTCAGCTGTTGTTTGCTTATGCTGAGGCATGCAGTCAGCTGTTGTTTGCTCATGCTGAGGCATGCAGTCAGCTGTTGATCGCTCATGCTGCAGTCAGCTGTTATTCGCTCATGCTGAGGCATGCAGTCAGCTGTTGTTCGCTCATGCTGAGGCATGCAGTCAGCTGTTGTTTGCTTATGCTGAGGCATGCAGTCAGCTGTTGATCGCTCATGCTGCAGTCAGCTGTTGACCGCTCATGCTGAGGCATGCAGTCAGCTGTCGATCGCTCATGCTGCAGTCAGCTGTTGACCGCTCATGCTGAGGCATGCAGTCAGCTGTCGATCGCTCATGCTGCAGTCAGCTGTTGATCGCTCATGCTGCAGTCAGATGTTGACCGCTCATGCTGAGACATGCAGTCAGCTATTGATCTCTGATGTTGAGACATGCAGTCAGCTGTTGATCTCTGATGTTGAAACATGCAGTCAGTTGTTGATCTCTGATGTTGAGGCATACAGTCAGCTGTTGGTCTCTGATGTTGAGGCATGCAGTCAGCTGTTGGTCTCTGATGTTGAGGCATGCAGTCAGCTGTTGGTCTCTGATGTTGAGGCATGCAGTCAGCTGTTGGTCTCTGATGTTGAGGCATGCAGTCAGCTGTTGGTCTCTGATGTTGAGGCATGCAGTCAGCTGTTGGTCTCTGATGTTGAGGCATGCAGTCAGCTGTTGGCCTCTGATGTTGAGGCATGCAGTCAGCTGTTGGTCTCTGATGTTGAGGCATGCAGTCAGCTGTTGGTCTCTGATGTTGAGGCATGCAGTCAGCTGTTGGTCTCTGATGTTGAGGCATGCAGTCAGCTGTTGGTCTCTGATGTTGAGGCATGCAGTCAGCTGTTAACCGCTGACAACACGTAGCTCAGTTGCTGGTTAAGCATTCCAAACAGTTGGTTAATATGATTTCAATGAGTGTAAAGATAAAGGTACGAGATTTGAGTCGGCGTCTTAGCACGCGGGGTTTATGCCATATGTGCTCAGCCACCTATCCAGAAGCGTTCGGAGACCCCGTGTACTGTCGCCTCAAGCATCGTAACTCAGGAGTTAGGCGCTATCCATCCCTTTCCCAGAGTATTGACCCTGATACCCATTTATGCCAGCGGCTGGGTCGACGCCGGGGGGTAATTTTTTCCAGCCACGAGTACAATTCACAAACTGCTTCTAACGGGAATTGAACACGGATTGTCCGAATGTCGGTAGCTAGTGGGGTGGTTTTCCCAACTAGGCTACTGGGCCCCCTATAATGAAAGCATAAATATTAGTGTTTGTAGTTAGGTCAGATCGCAGCATAATCAGTTTTTTTTTTTTAATCCAGTAGATAGCACATACTGGAATAAATAATGAAATGATCATGCAGATAAACTAGTCAAATAAGGAGCAGAACTACCACAAGAAGACCATGTAGTCAGCTATGAAGAAGATAAAAATATCATTAAAGGACTATAGCGTTCAAATTTAGAACAATACCACGCAAAATACAATGAGGGGGTGCATATTATCCGCTGTCACGGAGGAGCCAAGTTATCATACTCCGCCTCAGTATTAGAGACATCACAATGAGGCAAAGAATATACTCAGGGCTTAATATAGATACCACAACCTATACCTTTTCATCCTAGCAGATGTGACAGCAAAACGCAATTCAACAAGACACTGACTTGAAAAGGAAAGGAGGCCAACGTCCATTACCTTGAAAGAGAACCCATATCGTGCAACGAAAACCCTGAAATTGTTGTTGCTGTTGTTGTTGTTGTTGTTGTTGTTGTTGTTGTTGTTATTGTTGCGTTCGCCAGCTTTCAACTCTGACGAAGTTCCTAGAGACTAGGACCTGAATTTTTCGTGTTAATTCATTTTTCCCTGGCAGCCTTGTGCACAGGGGCCCCTCACCGCACAGGCAGATAACTCCGACTTCGGAGGTACTCATGTTTTTTTTCCGTCGATGAGTAACTGACGTTTGAAGTCAAGCCTCGCTGCTGAGACCAGGGGTGGTTGTCGCAGAGAGAAATGATAAATAAAAATCCCAACCGGTGTAGCTGAGATTTGAAACCCCAACCTGTCTGTCCCGAGGCTGGCGTCTTGCCTCGAGACCAACCAGTCCCCCGTGGACTTGAAATATGAGGAAACTGCAACAAGGAACACTTTTCATGCATAGCCTTCAATAGTTCCTGCCGCCTATCCACCATAAACCAGACGTTCACGTCCTCCCGAAAGTGATGATCGTCATATTTCTTTAAAAATGTATAGCGCTTGATGATGTTGAGCTATCGTTGTTGACTCCAATTTCGAACATATAAACACACAGTTAGAGGTAAGATTATCCCCGTCGCACATCAAACAGACCGTAAGATTAGCGTACGGCCGGTCTATGGATTTACGATGAGCCATTACGGTGACGTAGCACACATAATAATGTCGGACGCACTGCAATGACGCGCCCTTTAGAATCCTGATTACTCTAGTGAATGTAGCCCACGACGAACAGAACACGGTGCAAATTCCTCAAAGAGATAAAACTACGTCTGACGAAGCATTTCACATTATTTAATAACATGGAAATAACTTGCATCAAGCAAATCCAACAACGGTCATGAACAGCACCAATATGCCGTAACGCGCAGAACAAGCCTAGACGATGGAACGTCGGATTCACAACACTTGATTTGTCTAAAATGGAATATTGCCGACGTACGACATTGTTTTATCGGCGCAGATGTAATAAGTAGATAATCATCCTGAATTTAACACATAGGAGTGCAATGGAGAAACGAAATTAATCAGACATCGAATGCACTTTCTGCAGCGATCGAGAGAACGTGGACTAGATCTGTCATCTTAGAAACAAACAGAAGTCCCTGAAATAAACAGAGTACTTCATAAGACAATCCGGAATCCCAGTCTGAATGAGTCAGAGATCACATCAGAAGAATAAGAAGCAAAAAATGACATGCCGTGTTCATATTAAGCACCTTAATGCGAGCATGGCAGCTGAAAATAGAAAATATTTGGCTATATGTCACTGCCCGGACCAAAATTTGTTAAGCAAAGTTTTACTGTATTCCATAATAATTAACCAGTTTTCTAAAATTTGTTAACCTAAGTTTTACTGTATTCCATAATAATTAACCAGTTTTCGAAAAGTTAAGTTTTACTGTATTCTATAATAATTAACCCGTTTTCTAAAAGTTGTTAAGTTTTACTGTATCCCATAATAATTAACCAGTTTTCTAAAAGTTGTTAAGTTTTACTGTATCCCATAATAATTAACCCGTTTTCTAAAAGTTGTTAAGTTTTACTGTATCCCATAATAATTAACCAGTTTTCTAAAAGTTGTTAAGTTTTACTGTATTCTACAATAATTAACCCGTTTTCTAAAAGTTGTTAAGTTTTACTGTATTCTATAATAATTAACCCGTTTTCTAACATTACTATGAAGCTCTCACCGATGCTACGGTGTCCTGTACTGTGGAATTCCTGCTATGTTAAAGGTAATGAGACTGTACTGCAGTGGTAATGAGCTTGACCGAGCACAGTGATGGTATTCATACAAGTAAAGACAAGGACATAACTTGAAATCAAGGTTGACTGAAATCATGAAAAAAGAAACCATCGCTCCAACGTGGTGGTTTAAAGAGCTAAGTGGATACTCTAACCTCAACGCTACACCTACTCTTTTTATTTAAAGAACTACTGTGACGACAAACTGAGCAGTCTTGATAAGAAATCTCTAGCATGAGAATTGAGGAAACAATTGCAGGTGTAATTTCACTTTCAAGCATGACGAGTATTATAACTGATATATTATTATTTACACCCAGAGTAAAAATCCGAAGGGAGGGACCCTAAGGCAGTAGACGGCGTTAACCGTCTTTCTGGCATCCCCTGCACCTTCTTTCAATTCCGAATGTATGGACTTTGTCCCTCCTTCGGAAATCCTTGAAACGAAGTCTAGAGGGGGATAGTGCGACTGGGTAAAGCACTATATCATTATTCCGTGCCCAGGCAGAGTAGGCAAAGTGAAATGAGGAAGAAAGCACCGCCACCCTACAATCCCTGATCAACAACCTGGACAAAGCATGCTACCTTTTTTCACTGTCAGTTAATGTTCAGAAGATAGTAATACTAAGTCAAAGTGACATCAAACCTCTATCAATTACTCTAAAAGATTGTCCACTAGAATCAGTACAGACATTTACATATATTGGATCAACAATTACGCAAACCATCTCTTTTGATGAAGAAATAAACAGTCGAATTGGTAAGGCAGATACGGCCTTCGGCAAACTCACAAAAAGGGCCTTGAACAACACGAAACTAACACTAAACACTAAATCTTAATATATCAAACTTGTGTGCTTAGCACACTATTATATGGATCTGAAACCTGGACAACATACTCAAACCAGGAAAAAAGACTAAACGTCTTCCACGTGCGATGTCTCCGCAAAATAATGCACATCAAATGGCAGGACAAAATAACCAACGTAACAGTCCTGCAACGTGCTAAGACACCAACAATCATGTCGATGCTCAGATGTCGAAGACTAAGATGGCTGGGGCATGTCCAGCGAATGGAAAGAAAAGCGCATTCCTAGGCAAGTACTTTATGGTGAACTAATACACGGAAAAAGACAAATCGGCAGACCTAAATTACGATATAGAGATATATGTCAATCATCTCTGAAGGACTTCTCCATATGTGAAAATGACAGGGAACATCTGGCAAGTAATCGCACATTATGGAGAACTTGTATAAGGAACGGTATAACACCATTTGAGACTGTGCTAAGGCAAAACTTAGAAGAGAAGAGACTCATGAAAAGGGATGGAAAACCCAGTGGATCAGCGAGCTTGACTTGTTCATTATGTGACCGCGTGTGTTTGTCAAACATTGGTAGAATTAGCCACGAGAGAAGCTGTTCGACAAAAACAAAACCTCAAAAAATACACAATAGCCTCCACTAGACCGTCTGACAAGACGAAAAGGGCCATATAATATTATTATTAAACTGACAAATCAGTTTTGTCATTTTTTTTTCAGAAGTCAACAATAAATGGAAAGAGATGAGATAACGTGTGTTTGAACTAGCACAACGCAAATAAGAACAAATAAAAAATAAATACCGGGAGCAATGGGCACATTGGAATAGAATCAAACGTAAAGTATTCAACGCAGCGTCTTCTAAAGACAAGGATGCAATCTACATCTTCCATTGTGACTGTCCCCACCCCATCACAAAAGTTAACCTCAAACGTAAATCGTTCATTCATCCTAGTCTGATCGCCTAATCCAAGGGCTAAGTGTTTCTCAATCTTCTCTGGCTGCGACCAATATTTATAAGTTTAGCTTGAAACCTAATATTACTCCGCTCTAACCACATCCCCATTTCTCATCCGCTCTCCTTCCTGCCCCCCAAATCCTATAACCTACATGCTGCCGTTCGGGATCCTCGACAACAATGATGATTTTATTTCTTTATAATATAAATAATTCCAAATTGTTAATGATCCTAACAATTAATGATATTGTATTTGTATCTGGGCAATCACGTTCAAAGTTTGAGGCTAAACTTTTGTTAAAGTGGAAACTCTTTGAAGTAAACTCTTTTATCTTAAGCACTAGCACGTTTTCTTGCCTTCTCTTTTATATGAGAAGTGTCGATAGTCAACCCTGTCAGAAGTATGTAGAAGCAACGTTCGTAAAACTCTTAAGTCAAGCAGAGTCTCATTTATATATAATTTATAAATATAACATACAAACATTTTATCATAAAACCGATTGTTCCGAAGAGTTAGTCATCCAATACATCCAAGAAGCCATCATAAAAGTTATTCGAATTTCTGGTGACATTCAGGAAAGCAAAGAAAGAGTTGTCTACAGTTGCAGCTTCTTATGCAAACTTTACAAGAATCGGCATTTTGTTTTGAAGATATTCAGTAGTCCACCATGCATTTCACCCTTTCATCTATTTCTTTTTCACATTTCTCAGCTAGACTTGCAGTTTTGTTTGTTTTTCAAACGTGAGAGTCAGTATTTTCAGGATTTACATTCCGATGTTTGAATTACAACACAAGTATCTGAAGATTGTCTTGAAATGAAATAGTGTGTTTTAACTTTCCGTCAGTGCCTGAGTAGTTTAAGCTCTTGTTTCATGATCAAAAGGTGTTGGGTTCGATTCCTAGAAGTGACAGATTTTATTTCGGACCGACCAGGTTTTTGGTTCGTTCAACCAACCTCTAAAAATGAGTACCAGAGATTCTTTTTTCTGGAAGTGAAGGCGGCCTGTCATGATACTGACCACATAGCCCAAAATATGTGCCATGATCATGGGAGACCACTTACACTATATTGCCCATACACCTAACAAGGCAGGGGATGAAACCTTTCACAAAAATAGCATTTTCCATGAAGCTCACCCGGCTAGTAGAAAACGTCTGTCAGATAGAGTTAAAAGCTTTATAATTCAGATAATCTACAAGGCCATGTTTCCTTTGTACTTCCAGGAACAT
Organism: Megaustenia siamemsis; assembly: GCA_032433765.1. Classification (NCBI taxonomy): domain Eukaryota; kingdom Metazoa; phylum Mollusca; class Gastropoda; order Stylommatophora; family Ariophantidae; genus Megaustenia; species Megaustenia siamemsis. Next base: position 101,880,111 of record JAVIAB010000092.1, read on the forward strand.
CTTGAAGCCATCTTTCAGCTCAAAGCCTTGCCTTGATTTATATTTCTCTCAAAAACCAACAAACAGCCGAGCTTAAATAAAGAAAATCACGGGAAGCTTTGGTCTTTATAGACAGTTCTTAAGACAGACTTGTTTGGATGACTCTAGATTCGGTTGAGTTCAAAATTGTACAGAGAAGCAGGCACCTTGTGCAGTGAGTCTTACTGACAAGAACATCATATTGAATCATATAGTGCCTGTTAGTTCTTAGAAACAAGAATTTGTGCTTTGACAGTTTTTAATCTCGTTCTGTAGAATCATCCAGCGTCATCAAGTACCATGGCTGCTGGCGTAGGTGATCATGTCTCTCCACTTTCAATCTCTCCACTTTCAATCTCGACAGTTATTTATCATTTATGTTGTTGACCTGCTAAGCCATTCTCTTAAGCTGTCTGGTATCTTTTCTCTTTGTTTCCCTGTATCGCTTCGTCCCTCAATTTTCCCAGTTGTCACAATATATTCCAGTTGTGCCCTTCTCATTGCATGGCCAAAAAATGATGATTGTTTTGTCCTAATATTGGAAATTAGCTCTCTCTTTGCTTTGACTTCTTCCAGAACGTTTTCACAACTCTTCTTAGCTGTCCATGGCATTCTCAATATTCTTCTGTAAAACCACATTTCTGCAGCCTCCAGTGATTTTCTTGTCGTTTGTCCTATTGTCCATGATTCACATCCATATGTTAAGACTGGCTCTGTAGAGTTAAAAATAATAATACGACCATAAGAGCAAATAATACAGGTAATATATGTAATAAATGCGTTTCATCGTGGTTTGTTTTTAACACTTTAAGACAGATCCTATTTACGTTTTCATTAAATATAAACATGTCTGCTGTAACTATATGTAGCCATATTAAGTTAATTAAGTGTTTAAAATATTCCACTTTAATTCTCCTATTTTATCAATTGCAGCTAAAAATAAATTTAGAGGCCTGCATGAAAAACATGTTTCCATACTGTTGATGTTTACATGCAGCAAGTTGGGAGCCGTGACGTTCAGCCTATTCACAAGTGAACAAATTTAGTTCATGTGCTCGCACCGGTGTAGATATGTTGACATTTTATCGGTGTTTTATCGCCAGCGTTTAACTGCCCAGGCCTAATCAGTAAAGTTGGTAGCATATTTTAAATAACAAAATAGAAGAAACATCACTTAGATGTGAAGTTGTCAGCCCTTCTCTACATATCATCAATTTGGACATAAAAACGAATGAAGAATTTCCAACCATCTATCTATTGACCTTTCGAGCCGTAACCGGCCCATAGGGCGTAGACCAAGATACACCTTCACCTATATGAATTTTTGTTCTAGCAGTTTTCTTTTAAAGATATTTTATCATGGCTTATATTATTTGATGATGATGGTTTTAGGCATAACTAGATATATATATATATATATATATATATATATATATATATATATATATATATATATATATATATATATATATATGATATTGCTCTACTTTTAGACCAGCAAGGCACGCAAACAAAAAAATTTGCTCCCCTTTTCCTGGTTCCATATTGGCGTATTGCTAACAGTTCTTCATGCATACTAGTTGACTTTAGGTGCGTGATGTCTTACAGTGCACATTTTCCGAAGGTGAAGAGTCCGTGTGTTTTCTATTATTTTCTCGCTAACTCCGCAAGTTAGGTCTATTTTATTGAAGGTCCGTCGCGAGTAACTTCATTTTCACCTTAAATGAGTCACTATGTTCCCAGACCCACCATAAAGAACACAAAACGGCAAACTGTTTCTCCACTCGACTTTAAAATATAAATAATAAATGATAAATGAAGAATATATTATTGAAATAAAGAACTGTGATCAGCTTCTGAACATCGCCACTGTGCAACACGCCAAAGTCAGTGCACAATTACAACACCGGTTTGAAATCGAATATCCCAGACAACAAACTTAACACCTGCTTTATCTGCCAATTATCTACAGACAAGGTTTGACGCCAATAAAGATAGGTGTTGGGTCAACGCATTTCATTAACAAGACTTTGCCATTAGAACATGCCATGCTAACACCTCAAATAATCCCTGTGAAACCCTCACACTACATGATCTCAGTTCCGGTTGTACAATAAGTCTTTTCTCTTATTTGTATCCCATAATCGCGTCTGGATAAAATTTAATTATTCTGGCTTGGTAAAGGATTGTTGATTTTGCATCTCACTCTTCTCTCTCTCTCTCTCTCTCTCTCTCTCTCTCTCTCTCTCTCTCTCTCTCTCTCTCTCTCACCACTGTCATTTTGTGTTGAACGAAACATGAAAAGTTATAAGAGCAGAAAGCTACGGTCTAGCTACGGTCTAGCTACGGTTTGAGAATTCATCAATTAATGAAATGCTCGATCTGCTACAGACCGCCTTCTACGTTCATCCAACCTTAATTGAGCTGAGCACTGCAATTTTTCTGCTGCTAAAAAAAGACAACTGGCGTGGTGCTGACCACATTATTTTTTACGCCAAACTCAAGTAATGTGTGTATGTTTGCGTTGTTTTTATGTGTGAGTGCATAGTTGTTTGTATGACTTTAGATATTGTTTAGTGAACCCTTCATTTACAGAGATAACTTTGCATTCATGAATAAAATAATGATGGATTTTAATTCGTTTGCAGTGATACCGGGGCCTTCCATAACTATAACCATAACTTTGCATGTCTGCCCTTGCAGTCTATTACGCTTAAGTATAAAAGATATAGAATCAGTACATAGATGAGATGTCTGCCCTTGCAGTCCATTACACCTAAGCAACAAAGAGATAGTGTCAGTACAAAGATGAGATGTCTGCCCTTGCAGTCCATTACACCTAAGCAACAAAGAGATAGTGTCAGTACAAAGATGAGATGTCTGCCCTTGCAGTCTATTACGCTTAAGTATAAAAGATATAGAATCAGTACATAGATGAGATGTCTGCCCTTGCAGTCCATTACACCTAAGCAACAAAGAGATAGTGTCAGTACAAAGATGAGATGTCTGCCCTTGCAGTCTATTACGCTTAAGTATAAAAGACATAGAATCAGTACATAGATGAGATGTCTGCCCTTGCAGTCCATTACACCTAAGCAACAAAGAGATAGTGTCAGTACAAAGATGAGATGTCTGCCCTTGCAGTCTATTACGCTTAAGTATAAAAGATATAGAATCAGTACATAGATGAGATGTCTGCCCTTGCAGTCTATTACACTTAAGCATAAAAGATATAGTTTCACTGCATAGATGAGATGTCTGAGAAAAGCGCTTGGTGTGACTAGAAAAGACAGAATCAGAAGCGATATTTAATAGAAAGAGTAGTCATTTAACAAATCCTAAGCTATAAACTTATTTTTATTTTCTTTCTTCACTTTCTTTTGTGACTGTTCGGGTGTCGAGAGAGATACAAAGTTCTCGTTCACGTCCTGTAGGTGGCTTCAATTATTGTGAGTTGATGTTGTAGCGTTTTTTTTTTATGTTGTCTGTCCACCTTACTCTGTGTGTGTCTCTTACTCTTCTCACTTCTCGTCTTTTAATGTATGCTTTGTATGAGCTACATAAAGAAGCAACAAAGAAATTGACACGCCCTTCTAGAAATAATTCTTTATGATTCCTTACCATATAAAGCATATGAACGGGTATAAGAGGAAGTGACAAAGAAGAAGACAGTTCACTTGAAAGCGTTACTGCGAGCAAGGACATTGAATATTTAAAAGCAAATGTGTAACTTCCTTCTTCATTATTTTCTGTTAACAGTTGTTACAATTCCATGCAAATTTCAAAAATATATAATCAAAATAGCCCGTAACGCTTTCTAAGAGCCAAGGAGTTGTTAGTTAGAGCCGCAACCCAGATGCAAAGTTATGTACAAATTGAACTAACTCTCAAAGACACATTAGAACGCTGCCTCAATGCAATGCCATCGGCCCTGTGTATAATTACAAGCCACATTGTGAGATTGAATGCTTGGCGATATTAAATGGTTCAGTGGCGGAAACGTCACAATGTTCACGATTGAAATAAGCTGTGTTCGATCCCAGCACAATATAATCTCTAGGTCATTGCTTTCAAAATTTGCAACACGAAGTGAATAGTTTATTTGTTATTGATTTTCCATCTAAGAGTATTTATGTTTTCCCTTTGACGAATACATTTTATTGGTAGATATTTTTCACATTACCTGTCCATCAAAGTTATTTTTCAATGTCATAAAGAGGTTGATTGATTGATTATAATGAGGAATCGAAATGATTTCACCCTGGGCAACCTCTTGAGTGCTTAGTCGACAACGAAAGTTATGCACCGTTATATGACGTACACATTGCCTCAGTGGGTAATTATGGTAAACATCTAATTCGTGATGAAATAACCTTTTTTTTTACTTTTAACTCACTATGGAGCACAAGTAGTCAGCATACATGTTTAAAACGGGGTCTGTGTAGTTTATCAATTCAGATGGAAGAGATATATTTACAGCACTCTGAAAAAAATTACAAATAATCATCAACAGAGTTAGAAGTGTTCCCTAGCGTTTGACTTTTCGTGGCAAGGCGCTGTGTTAAGGAGTACAAATTCAATCCTAATTCGGATCATATATTGTTCTTTTTTTTTTTTCTGTAGTTGATTATTTGTCATTTTTTTCCGAGTGCTGTAAACATACCTCTTCTTCTGAAATGATTCGCTGATTATCGCCTCGGAAGTTTCCCCCTATTATAATATCCAGTTATTATTATCTCTCTCTGTGTGCTTTAGAAGTAAGGCATCGACCTCTGGACAAGAAAATTCTGGATTCGAAACCCACTTCACGCGACACATCCACCTTGAATCTACGTTTTCTTCGTGGCTTTACCTTCTCCATCAATTTGGGTGCCTGAAATTCGATGTCTATTCCAGTCGAATAACGGTAGAAAACAGGAGGACCAGTGTGCACTCTGCATACGTAAAAGAACTCGTAAAGATTAGGTCAAACCTGGCCGCTGTCCGGCAAAATTGGTTGGAATAAACCTACATGAACAATAGAAAAAATTAAAAAAACTCTTGACAATAAAAAAAGAGTACCTCTAATGTTGGAGAATATCTGCCTGTATGACGAGGGACACGTGAGTACACGTGTGTGCGTGCGTGCGCGTGTGCACGTGCGTGTGCGCGTGTGTGTGCGCGTGTGTGCGTGCGTGCGCGCGCGTGTGTGCGTGTGCGTGTCACAAATATAGGAAAATGTGATATTCATAAAATTCAATTTCTCGGAACTTCGCTTCATATATATGACAAACATACAATTAAGCAACACTTTTCAAGTCGTCTTGCTTTTGTATAATTTTAGTAAAAATCTTTCATCCTTATTTTTCTTTGTATCTGCCTCAACCTTCATATACCCAGATTTATCCGCACTCATCCTTGCTTTCTTTAAAATGCTTTAAAATTGATTATAATTTATTCCAGCACTATTTCCCGAACAGTGACATGCATCCTACTCATCCTGTTCTCAAATATCAAAAATAATCTGTATGTGTGCAACTTTAATTTGAAGCCTGCCTGATTTTTACTATCCAAAGCTGGATCTCAACTGGATTACGGACCGCTGATATAAACCATTAGAGGATTTTATTACATTTACACGAGAGACAGTCCCGTACTTCAAAGGCACTGATAACTCCTACATAAACAAAAAGACAAAAATCAAACGGTCTACTAAAATAACATTTTATTTCATTTATATGTTCTTGTATCACTTCTGTAGACTTAAATGTTCCTGTTTCAGTTATTATGAGTAGACTTTTAGACTTCTTTCACTACGCCCCACATATTGAAATGTTATCTCATCGGTTTTTTAAAAATACATATAATTCTGTGCACGCACATACACACATACATATTTACATACATATTTACATACATATATACATACATACAAACTAGCCAAAAACGTACATAAATACGATGCAATTTTCGATGGGAGTCAAATTTAAGTTATAAGTGAATTTCAATGCCCGTAGTAAAAATGAAATTCAAGAGTTATTGTGTTATTTCGAACACCATCAAGGGCGTTCTTCTCGAGAATGCATGGTAAAGGACCAAGAGGAAGACCCAGAAGAAGGTGGATAGATGCAGTGACAGAGACATGTAACAACAAAGGAAAATCACTGATTCAGACAGTTCGAGCAGCTCAAGAACGACTAATGATATAAACTACGGCACCTTTAAGGTTTCAGTGAAAAGAGAAAAGAAAGACGAAGAAGCTATACATACACGCAAACAGGGAGATACAGAAAGCTGTATGTCTGGTTAAAGTATGTTGTATAAACAGTTGATTGGTATACAATTTCCTAAGCTCTAATTATGAAACCATAACGTCCAGTGTAGTAGACCCGACTATAAATTAGATGGACTTTGTTCTCACAAGATGGAAAACCACTACTGCATTTGTCTTTCAAGCGTATTTAATACACTTTGTAGATTCAACAAGTTTTCTGTGTCTTCAACTCCAATGCAGTCACGAATAAAGAATTGTTAACGATTTTAATGATACTCTATGAAGTATCCGATCTCGTGCTTGATCTTTTCTCTTTATGTCTTACAGATGACCATGTTTGGCGAGATAACTGTTAAATTAAAGGAATATAATATCTCAAGAAAAAGCAGCTTTCCAAAAAATGAGGTAGATACTATGCAATCCATTTTTGACAATAGAAACTAGAAAAAGAGTTCTTTAATGTTATGTAGAGCCAGTCTTAACATATGGATGTGAATCATGGACAATAGGACAACAGACAAGAAAATCACTGGAGTCTGTAGAAGTGTGGTTTTACAGATGAATGTTGAGAATACCATAGACAGCGAAGAAGAGTAATGAAAATGTTCTGAAAGAGGTCAAAGCATAAAAGAGAGCTAATTTTAAATATTAGGAAGAAACAATCATCATTTTTTGGCCATGTAATGAGAAGAGAACAACTGGAATTTATTGTAACAACTGGAAAAATTGAAGGACGAAGAGATAGAGGGAAGCAAAGAGAAAAAATACCAGACGGCTTAAGAGAATGGCTTGGCTGAAGGTCAACAACAAGAATGATAAATAACTGTCGAGATCGAAAGTTGTGGAGAGACATGATCACCTACGCCAGCAGGCCCGGTACTTGATGATAATGAATATGTATCAAATGACATTTCAAGATTCATTGTCTTAATAGTAAAGAATCAACATTTTTGGAGCACATCATGAGAAGAGGAAAGTTGAAATACTTGGTTACAACTGGCAAAATAAAAGGAAAGAAAGATCGCGGACGACAAAGAGAGAAAATATTAGATAGCTTGGTGTCATGGCATGGCAAGCAGTCAACAACCAAACTGATACGATGCACTGTAGATTGAAGATTGTGGAAGGACATGATCACCTACGCCAGCCGGTATGGCACATGATGATGATGTCTTAGTGGTAGATAGACGTAAGAAAGAAAGTTCATTGGTGCTATATAGAGATGTTTCTAACCTATGGAAGCGAATCATGGACAGTAGACAAACAAATGAAAAGCCGATTTGAGGCCACAGAGATGGGATTTCACAGAAGAATGTTGAAAGTACCCTGGACAGCTAAAAAGTCTAATAAGGACATTCTCACAGAGGGCAACACAAAAAGGGAGCTCATAAAAAAACATCAGAAGCAATCAACATTTTTCGGACACATTATGAGAAGAGGAAAGTTGGAATACTAGGTTACAACGGCAAAATACAGGGGAAGAGATATCGCGGACGACAAAGAGAGATTAAACTAGTTAGCTTAGTGTCATGGCATGGAAAACGGTCAGCAACAAAATTGATACGATGCGCCGTTAATAGAAGATTGTGGAAGGACAGGATCGTCTACTGCAACCGGTATGGCACATGATGATGTTGACGTGGTAGACATGATAATTGATCCACCATTAGGACTTGCCTCTAAGACAGTTTGTATCGGATTTTTTTAGCGAGTTAAAATTAAGTTAATAAATTGTTGGTCGTTATCGATTCGTTGTGTCTAGCCATGCCAATAAGTATGTATTTCTATAAACCAAAGATGTCTAGAAGTCGAAACTTTGGAAAGTAAACAAAACTTATGAGAGATGCACACAGAAATAAAGAGAATGACAAATAAAGACAAAAAAGCTGCAGGAAATCGATGTATTGCAAACAAAGTGGGAAGAATGCTAACAGACAATAAAGATATAATATATAGATGGCAAAAATATGTAACAGAATTATTTCATGACGAAAGGGACAAAAAGCCAGACATAAAATGTACATACAACTATAAAATCATGAAATCTTAAGTAGAAAAAGCTATAAAAACCAATGAAAAATGGAAAGGCAGCACTACCTGACAATATACAGATAGAGATGATACAGGCTCTAGAAGATTTTGGCATCGAAGTGATGACAGATATATGCAATGACATATACCATACAGGATACATACCAAACGAACTAAAAACATCAACTTTCATTGCATTGCCTAAAAAGAATGGTGCAGTTGAATGCAGTGGTTTCAGAACAATAAGCCTAATGAGCCAGGTAACAAAATTTTACTAAAAGTTATTCAGGATAAAATCAATACTTAATTAGATGAACAACAATTTGGATTCAGGAAAAACAGTGGCACAAAAGAAGCCATATTTAGCATGAGAACATTGATTGAAAAGTACATAGAAGTAAACAAACCAATATATGCCTGCTTCATAGACTACATCAAAGCTTTCGAAAGAATACACCATAACCAACTTATAGACTGCCTATAGGATATAAATCTAGGCGACACAGACATACGACTAATATGTAATTTGTACTGGGAGCAAACAGCAATAATAAAATATAACAAGGAGAACTCTACACCCATGGACATAAAAAGAGGAGTAAGACAAGGATACATCCTATCACCAAGCTTGTTCAATCTATACACTGAGCAAATCTTTAAAAACATCTCAGAGATACCAGGCCTAAACATTAATGGAAAGATAATCAAAAACCTAAGATGTGCTGATGATACTGTTCTACTAGCAGAAAATCATAAAGACCTACAACAATTGCTTAATGTGATAAACATAACAGGCAAAATATATGGACTAGATATGAATATCAAAAAGACTAAAACTATGATCATAAACAAAGAAATTCTCAAGACCTACAATTAAATATCACAGTTGAGCGAATACATCTGGAGACAGTCTAGAGCTACAACTACCTGGGACATACTATAACCAATGATGGAAAATGTAAAATTGAAATAAACAAAAGAATAGGTATGGCAAAAAGTAATTTTAATGCTATGAAAAATATACTAACAACAAAACAAATATCAGCAGGGGTGAAACTAAGAATGGCAAAATGTTACATCTTCTCAATATTACTGTATAGTGCAGAAACATGGACATTAGACAAGAAAACAGAACAGAAAATTGAAGCCCTTGAAATGTGGATTTATAGAACAATAGGTAGAGTTGGATGGAAAGAAAAGAAAACAAACGATGAAGTTTTAAAACAACTGAAAATAAAAAGAGAACTACTAAATACAATTAAGACAAGCCAAATGAAATTTTTGGGGCATGTTAAAAGACACAACAGCCTACTAAAAGTAATATTGAAAGGGAAAATACAAGATAAAAGAGGCAGAGGTAGATCAAGACTAACATGGACGAGTAACATCAAAAGATGGGCAAGTCAATTTATGACAAGCTGCACCATCAAAGCAAGAAACAGAGTAGAATGGCGATCCATGGTAGTCAACCTTCGTTGCGGAGAAGGCACTCGATGATGATGATAAACAGTCAATGAACATGGAATTAATTTGTTGTTTGTTATTTACCCCCGTTGATCATTTGAAAAAGTGTGCCTTTCCTTGGATTTAAAGATGACTACCTCAATCAAGACTCTCAGTCTATCTTAGCGATCAACATGCCTTTGTCACTGTTCAATTGTTCAATATATTTAAAATGCGCATGCAATGAGCATATAATGACATCTATTACGCATTCTCCGCATAAGATACCAAGACGACCATTCTTTGATGCACATCCCTGTCGAAGATAAACGAAATTACCCTCCAACAATAAATCATGTCTGTTAGAAGTCGACAATGATGGACTCGTGTATCTGTAACCATAACCCCTCAAGGCATGATACTCCAATGGCTGGACTCTCACACGACGTGCTCTGGTCACCTGCAGGCTGGGTTATATTTGCACACGTGGCTAGATAATCTGCATGTTGTGATGTCGATTTAGCTGTCTAGAATGAGAGACAAGAGTCAAATATCTCATTTTAGTGGAGAACACTGTTTTATGTGGCTTCAATCTTAACATCAGTTCTTGAGAAATGTTTGCCACGGACAGTACATTACAATGTAGCAACACAACTGTGGGAACTCGCTTCATCGAGAAACAGCGGACTTAAAAAAAATATATATAGAAACGAAAAGAAAACTAGCTGTTAGAATAGACAAACACGAGAATTAGATCCAGTTGCTACATTGCAGGTCCCATATGTGACAGAAGATGTGTGCCAAAATTGGACTTCGCAAACAATGCCATATATATATATATGATGACCCGCAAATAACTCAATAACTCAATTTATGTGTGTGTATATATATATATATATATATATATATATATATATATATATATATATATAACATATCTACTATTACACACATCAATGCGTAATAGATGGTTCGTAATTTGTACGATGAATTGCAACTGATCAAAATAAATTAATATAGTGAGCACATAAATATTCCTCATTGATACAACTCATTTCTCCCTATTAAATGACTGATACATTCGTCTTGTGACGTGTATCAATATAAAACAATGATACGTGAGGATATTATTAGTAAAATTAAAAAGTGAACACATTATTAGTCCTTTAACTAGAGAAAGAAATCTTCTTCGTGGGAGTTTACTACTAATTCGATATAAAAATACTAATTACAATCATTATCATCAAGTACTGGGACTACTGGCGTAGGTGATCATGTCTTTCTACAACTTTCGATCTCGGCAGCTATTTATCATTTCTATTGTTGACTTTCTGCCAAGCCATTCTCTTAAGCTATCTGTTATTTTTTTCTCTTTGCTTCCCTCTATCTCTTCGTCCCTCAATATTTCCAGTTGTTACAATATATTCCAGTTGTTCTTTTCTCATTACATGGCCAAAAAATGATGATTGTTTCTTCCTAATATTGGAAATTAGCTCTCTTTTTGCTTTGACCTCTCTCAGAACATTTTCATTACTCTTCTTAGCTGTCCATGGTACTCTCAACATTTTTCTGTAAAACCACATTTCTACAGACTCCAGTGATTTTCTTGTCTGTTGTCCTATTGTCTATGATTCGCATCCATATGTTAAGACTGGCTCTACATAACATTTAAGAACTCTTTGTCTAGTTTCTATTGTCAAAAATGGATTTCATAGTATCTTCCTCATTTTTTGGAAAGCTGCTTTTGCCTGAGCTATTCTGCTACTCACCTCTTTTGTACATCTTCCGTCTGAAGTTAACAAAGTTCCCAAATATTTAAATTCATTTACCTGTTTTAATATTGCTCCACTTGTCTTTATTTTGCACTGAGGTGATGTCTTTTTCTTTGTTGTTACCATTACCTCTGTCTTTTTGCTATTAAGGCTGAGTCCTTTATTTTTGCTTTCTTTCACTATAATGTCACACATTTCTTGTAACTCATTTTCACTCTTAGCGATTAATACTGTATCATCAGCATACCTTAGATTATTTATATTATGACCTCCAATTGTTATTCCAGGCAATGCCCCTTATGGATCTTAAAATAATCTCACTATAAATATTAAGCAAATCTGGTGATAGCACAAAACCTTGTCTAACACCATGTTTTATTTGTTGAAACATTTCCAATTGGTTTCCAGTTCTTGTGGCCGCTGTTTGTTGCCAGTACATGTTCTTTATTATTCTTAGATCTTTGCTGTCTAAGTTTATGCTTTCTAAAATTTTTATTATTTCTTGGTGCTTTACTTTGTCAAATGCCTTGGTGTAATCTAAGAAACATAGGTATAGATCTGTTTTCACCTCTATGGCTCTTTCTACTAAAGATCTTATGATATAAATGACATTGCTTGTTCCTGTATCTCTAGCATAACCACACTGTTCATCGCTAATTTCTGGACTGATTTTGTTTCGCACTCTTCGCATGATGATTCTTAGTAATATCTTAGTCATATGACCTATAAGGTTTATTGTGCGATGATCATAGCATTCAATCGCACCCGATTTCTTTGGTAGAGCTATGAATATTGATTTGAGCAAGTCGTCTGGTATATAACCACTGTTGTAGATATCATTCAATATTTTTGTTATTATTTCTATTCCAAAATCACCCATGGCTTCAATCTCTTCTTTAGTTATATTGTCTGGTTCAGGAGCTACGCCTGCTTTCATATTACGCAAGGCATCTTCCACTTCTTCTCTGAGTATTTCTGGTCCTTCTCCATTATCCTTAATATTTACTTCCGTTCGTTTATCATTAATAATTCATTATAAAGATATTTAATGTATTCTGTCCATCATTCCCTAATGTTTTCTTTATCAATCAACAGTTCTCCTGCCTTTGATCTTAAACATCCAGTTTTTGATTGCGTTTTTCTTCCTGTTAATTCCTCAATTTGTTTGTATATAGCTTTAGCATCATCTCCTTTTTGTTGCATTTCAATCTCTTTGCATCTCTCTTTTAGCCATGCTTCTTTTGCTTCATTGCATTTTACTACAATATTTCTTTATTTAATCTCTTATACTCATCTTTATTTTCTTTATTTCTTCTTCTTGTATCCATTAGCTGCAAAATGTCATCTGCCATCCATTTCTTTCTTGAATTTGTCCTCACTGGTGGTATGAACTCTTTTGATGTTTGTTGCATTGATTCTTTTAGCATTTTCCACTGTTCATCAATGCTTTGTATCTTTCCTATTGCACTGAACCGGTTCTGAATTGTGATTTTATATTTGTCTTGCAGCTTCTTGTCTGATTTTAGTAAATCTAAATTTAACTTGATGTTAACTGAGGCTCGTTTTGTTGTTTTTAATTTTACTCTAAGCTTTCCCACAACTGGTACATGATCACTATTGTAATCTGCCCCTGGTCTAGTTTTCTGTTTCTACATCTATTGCTTATCATTATATAATCAATTTGATTACCTGCGTTGTCCCCTGGGCTTTTCCATGTCCCCAGACGTCTTGGATGTTGCTTAAACCAGGTGTTTCCTATCATCATGTTGTGTGTTCTTACCCAGTCAATATGTTTCTCACCTCTTTCATTCCTCTCGCCTAAGCCATAAAGACCAACTACTTCCTCAACTCTTTCCTTTCCTACTTTTGCGTTAAAATCCCTTAGAACTATGGTGTCATGTGGTTTGCATTTATGAAGTGCCTCATTTAACTCGTGTGAAAATTTAGCAATTGTTTCCTCTAGACTGTCTACTGTTGGTGCATAAACTTGTATAAGATGTATGTCTATTGGCTTTCCATTCAATTTCCCTAAAAGGACTGTCAGATATTGGGTAGAAGCCTTTCATTGTTCTTGCTCTTTCTGCATCCAAGGTGATACCTACACCTCTTTGGTGTTCAGTACCTCCAGAATAGATTATTTTATTTTTATCAGAATACATCTCCCCTGATCCGGTGTATCTCATTTCGTAAAGTCCCAGTAATTGTAAACCCATTCTTTTCATTTCTTGTATGATGTTTTCTAGTTTACCCTTCTGCATGAGTGTTCTCACATTCCAAGTACCTATCTTTAGAGTTTGTTTTAGATTTGTAAATAGAAATATACTTTTTAAATAGAAATAACGATATAAACATACTAATTACGATATAAAAATACTAATTACGATATAAACATACTAATTACGATAGAAACATACTAATTACGATATAAACATACTAATTACGATATAAACAGCAAAGCAAGGACATATTTACGAGTGACCCCCCCCCCTCTAAGCAAACTTCGATTGCTGTGACAAGCTAATCAATCTCATGTTTAAGATATTGTAACTAATCATAAACAGATGGCAGACCTCAGTGCTAGAACGATTGAGCAGATAAACGCAGTTAAATAAATCAAGCCAAATCAATACGGTTTGGCAGAAGTTTTGTTCTACTTACCCTCTAGTATAGGAAATGAGAAAATAAAAGAGCCTTTCCACAGCTCCTAGCCTAGAGGGTATATGGCATTATGTGCGTTTATTGACGATTTTTAAATAGTGTAGTAGCATTACCAGTGAAAAAGGGGGGGGGGGGCTTCGGTAGCCTAGTTGGGAAAACCACCCGGCTGGACTACCGACGTTCGGACAACCCGTGTTCGATTCCCGCTAAGAGGAGTGTGAGTTGTACTCGTGGGTGGAAAAAAAAATACCCCCACGGTCGACCCAGCCGTTGGCAAAAATGGGTACCACGTAGCTTCCCTCTATCATAATATTCATTTATTATTATTTGTCTCCTACCAGGGTATTACCCTGGGAAGTTTTAAAGATGGATAGCTGCAGTTTTCTTTTAGGAAAAAAGGACGACTTCCGTGGCATGCCCTATAAATGTGCAGGTGATTACGGTAAATATACGGAGTTAACTGATCACCTGAGAAAGAGACGTTGAACAAAGGCTTCGATCCTATTAGATACCTGAGATTTCCTGACAATTATCCATTTTATAAGTTCAGTGTGTCATCTTACTGTTGCATCTTTCCATAAACCAGCTTTGAAAAGTGGCAATTGCGTCGCATGGGTAGGGAACGGCCCATCACATCCAAATATTATTTTGCGTTAATTAAAATTGAAAACAAGCGAATTTATATTCTGCATTTTGTTGAACTATCTACTATACTCCTAGGAGATATTAGAAAGTTTGGTGCTGTGACAGGTTATACAATCAACAATATAATTGATAGAAACATGGTCAATGAGATATATAGTTGATCAGCCCGCCCACTTATGTTAGTTCATTCAGAAGTTAACCACGCTCTGGACCACAGGGTATTGACCTTTTTTATTTCCCTTCTTGAGTATCTAGCATATTATCGCAATGTTGTTAGATTTGAGTATATATATATCCTTATATATATATATATATATATATATATATATATATATATATATATATATATATATATATATCGAATTTTGTTTTCTTAATTACCATGTAAAGCTGTTACCATACAACTGTTTCCTTTTTTTTAAAAAAAAATGTCATTATCATCAGCTTTACAGCAGCTTCGCAACTCTATGCGTCTTGGTGAATCTTGATGCCTTTACTCCTTAAATTGATATGAGTAACCATGGACAGCGACTTGTAGAAGGACATGATTGTCTACGCCAATCGGTTCAACACATGATGATGATTATAATCTACTCTCCACTAAGCGTCAATCAGAGTTTAGTTCTGGTGTCCGTGAAGTGGCAATCAGAGGGAACACGAATTAGTTTGTACCGAAATCATTTGAAATAATTTGATAACTGCTTTCCAACAAATGATAATTCACAAGCAGCAGAGATAGACTAAAGATGCAATAAAACTTGTAAAAATCAACGGACAAATGTCACCACTGCTGTCCCAAAAAAATAAATTCATTCGTTTGCATTCACTCGATGTCTAACGGTTAGATCTCTTCATCATCCGTCCGTAAAAAGACGTTATATGGGCGTGTTTGAGTTGTGTTGTGGTTGTCAGTAAAACTGTGATACTAGCACATTTCGGCCCAACACATCCGAATTCAGCACTGAATATTTGAGTTCCTGGTTTCCTTCCCTCTGGATACCTAATCATTTAGCTAGACTAGACAGGTTGGTTTGTTTCTAAAGGAAGAGGTGGAGTAGGATCTGGATAGTTCTGGTTGACAGATCCTGGCGGAAGTCGTCAGTTGTATATCGTTGGTAACTTGCTACTCTGTCTCTGAGACGTTTTGCTTCCAACAAGTAAATAACACTAGATCCAAAACAAGAAAGTTGTAAAACAATCTTCAATTCAACGTTGTGTGTCACCAGTGCCAAAGCTGGACGTTAGATTTTTTTTTTTTTTTTTTTTGGGGGGGGGGGGGGGGGCCAGCTTTTACCTCAGACGAACTCCCTAGAGACTAGGAACTGAATTTTGAGTGATAATCCATTTTTCCCTGGTAGCCGTGTGCATAGGGGTCCCTCGTCGCACAGGCAGATAACTCAGACTTCGGAGGTAATCATATTTTTTCGTCGATGAGTAATTGACGTTTCAAGCCGGGTCTCACTGCTGAGACCAGGGTGGTTGCCGCAGAGAGAAATTATAAATACAAATTCCAACCGGTGCAGCCGGGATTTTAACACACAACATCTCTGTCTCGAGGCCGGCTTCTTGCCTCGAGACCAACCAGTTCCCCCACGTTAGATTCAATAATAATAAGAAAAATATCCAAGAAAATATTTGTGTTAAACGCATGACAGGAAGCAGTGTGAGAGATAAGATCTGAAATGATTAACTGAAAAAGTTAGGAATAATTCCAAGCGTTTAATAAATAAAGAGACAACAAATAAAATGGTTTAGTAAAGTGATAAGAGAAAAAAATCATAATACAACATAATGAGCTTTCATTAAACTATGCGAGAACACTATACCCAAGTGTCGGCCACACAAAAAATGGACTGATGGAATATTAGAAACACTAGAAAATATAACAGCAGCAGGTGCTTACCAAAGAGCAACAGATGTCAACATAACAGCAGCAGCGGCCAACATAACAGCAGCATATGCCAATAGAAAAGCAGCAGATGCCAACAGAAGAACAGCAGATGCCAACAGAAGAGCAGCAGAGGCCAACAGAAGAGCAGCAGAGGCCAACATAACAGCAGCAGATGCCAACAGAAGAGCAGCAGAGGCCAACATAACAGCAGCAGATGCCAACAGAAGAGCAGCAGATACCAACAGAAGAGCAGCAGATGCCAACAGAAGAGCAGCAGATACCAACAGAAGAGCAACAGAGGCCAACATAACAGCAGCAGATGCCAACAAAAAAGGAAAAGACCGCACATGTTGTCTCCTCTTCACGCTGAAAGGTACACGAGGAAAGAAGGAAGAAGAAGAAGAAGAAATAAATGCCACAAAAGGCTATGGCTCTGTAATTTCCAGGTATAAAGAAAAAGGGGAAGCCCGCATGAGAAGACGCGTATAAGAAGATAGGAAAGACATAGAACGATTTTAAGGAAATGACACCAAAAAAACAAAAAAAAAACGGAGTTGAAAGCTGTTGTTGAAGACTACGGGAAGTTGAAAGCAGTTGTTAAAGGCCTCGGGGAGCTGAAAGCAATTGTCGAAGACTACGGGGAGTTTAAAGCAATTGTAGAGGACTACGGGCAGTTGAAAGCAGTTGTTAAAGACTACGGGAAGTTGAAAGCAGTTGTTAAAGACTACGGGGAGTTGAAAGCAGTTGTTAAAGGCCACGGGGAGCTGAAAGCAATTGTAGAAGACTACGGGGAGTTGAAAGCAGTTGTTAAAGACTACGGGAAGTTGAAAGCAGTTGTTACAGACTACGGGGAGTTGAAAGCAGTTGTTAAAGGCCACGGGGAGCTGAAAGCAATTGTAGAAGATTACGGCTGGTCGAAAGCAATTGTAGAAAACTATGGGGAGCTGAAAGCCGTAGTTGATGACTACGGCTGGGTGAGAGCGATTGTAGAAGACCACGGGGAGTTGAGAGCGATTGTAGAAGACTACGGGGAGTTGAGAGCGATTGTAGAAGACCACGGGGAGTTGAGAGCGATTGTAGAAGACCACGGGGAGTTGAGAGCGATTGTAGAAGACCACGGGGAGTTGAGAGCGATTGTAGAAGACCACGGGGAGTTAAGAGCGATTGTAGAAGACTACGGGGAGTTGAGAGCGATTGTAGAAGACTACGGGGAGTTGAGAGCGACTGTACAAGACTACGGGGAGTTGAGAGCGATTGTAGAAGACTACGGGGAGTTGAGAGCGATTGTAGAAGACTACGGGGAGTCGAAAGGTAAAAAAAAAGGAAGAAAAACATGTTTGTGCCACAATTTAAAAAAAAAATAATCATGTAACAGTTCTGGTAGCTTGCTTGAAATGTAGAATTGACTCATCGCTACTTAGAAGTAACATTAGCTACTAGAACTGCTTAACTGCACGGCATCACAATTATCATTGATGGGTAAAGATGTTGCGTCAGAATGTAAAAAGTAAAAAGTAAAGTGTCCCCCGTCACGCCAAGAGACCATATATTTTACAGACCTTTGGCACATGATTTTGTGGTAATGTGGTCGGTATTACGCCCGTGCCGCTTTACTTTCCCAGAAAACCATCCGGTACCCATTAAAGCTGGGTAAACCAGGAAACCGTCGGTTGGGATCGAACCCTACCTCTTGTCCTTTGTAGTTCAGTTCACTAACTACTGAGCTATCGGGATCCCATGTTGCGTCAGAGTGTGATATACGGTTATTTACTCTTCGAAAGGCTGTCAAAAGAGGTCTTTATGCACCACTAGACTCATAAATAGACGCGGTGATTAAATAGTGTAGCGCTAAAGTAAATGCATACCTATTAAGAAACAATATTGATGTGATTACATAATTAAATGTATCTGCTTCTACCTTAACGTAAGTAGGTGAAATAGAAAGATTGCAAAGAGGTATAAATCGTTTTATTCTGGCATACTTCACAACTAGTCACAGCTTCTCTATGAACCGACTTATATTGTCTTGTCTTTATATTTAAATATGTAGGATGAACTTCTTAACAATAGATTGTAAAACTAAAAGGAAAGGCGTTTGTGGAATGTAGTGTTAATGACCTTATTCTTCAGTGACCAGCAGCAAATTTATGTGTGTTTTGGTCGGCATCACGTCAGGCCGCTCTTCTCTCCCACTGAAAATCTCTCCTATCGATTTTCAGAGGCAGTGTCGGCCACATCTGGAATTTGAACCCTGAACTTTATGGTCAGTAGCACTGGACCCCGGTCAATCACCCACCACAACGCAATATGGGATGTTTGATGTCTCGATATTTATACCTCGATATTATATATCTTAAATATGATTCCTTTGATTAAACTAGCTAGAGGCGAAGTTGTCATTTCACTCCACTTACTTTTTCTTCTATTACTCAACACCTACAGAGCGGTCAGCGTCCCTAGTGGCGGTTCTAGAACGCCAACTACGTTCCACTACTCTTCTTGGTTCGTCATCATCATTTACAGAATGATCCAGATCTGGTTTACTCTATTCAGTCCTTTTATTACTGACCTCCATGAGTTTCTTCTTAGGCTGCCACTTTAAAAACAAAATTTTTCCTCGGGGTCAGCTGTTCTTGTTATTATTTTTGGATCTCTCTCCGGACGTGATCTATTTAGCTCTATCTTTTGTTGTACACTAAAGAAGACCTCTACTAGGACCGCTTGAACCATTTTGAATTATCGATAATAGGAAAGAAAAACCTTGACCCGTTCAGTGAACTCGATCAATATTTACGCGGCTGGTGTAGGACTTCATGTTGTCGATCTAACCTCGCTGAATATATATTCAAATTAACACATAGTAGATACAAATTGTCAAGAACAGTAAAAATATAAACAAAAGATAATTGACATGCTTAATGGGAAACTTGAGAGCATAGGCGCAGCGTCATGTGACGTAAACATTGAAATTTGACATCGATCTAAATAGTAAGCAAGAAACAAAATATGTGTAATCGGTTGTCCAGTTTTGAATACGCCCAGTCTAAGTCACTATAGCATGAGGTTAATCCCTGTTTTAATGTATTGATCCTGTCGCAATTAGGTAGAGGCTACACACGTGAACAAGGACTTATATGTTGCTTATACGTTACAAATTATAACTTCAACAACACACACACGATGCTTTCATTGCATATTAGCGTAACAACTATTTATGCAAAGAGATCTATTTTTTAAAACATTAATGAGTTTTGTTCGCTCTTTCACTTTCGCGTTTCTCCGACGATTTCTCATCTTCCTCGTTATGTTGGCATATGCTTCCATTGTCGTGGTTTACAACAACCGGCGATAACTGCGCCTACACCCAACTTTAGCCCTTTATTCTCTGGGTACCTTGTTTGCTTTCTCTCTTCTATCCTTACTCACCTGGACAGAAAGGTTAGTCTATTTTAAGGGAACAATGGGATCTTGATCAATTCTGGTTCATTTATCCTAACGCTAGCTGTTACATATGAGTCGCTGTCAGCTTAAGTTCACTGCACACCATACTGAGGAGCACCAGTGGCGTTGCGTAGAAGGGTAGGTGACGGGGATTGTTTGTCGCAGGAACAAAATTCTTAGGGCCACACAGTTTCAAAAGTCAAATAAAGAAATTAGTAATGTTATTTTTAAAGTATTAGATTAGGGACGCAATACTTATCTTTACCCAGGTACTGACAACCCACATACTCACCTAGATCAGGACACTGACAACCCACATATTTATCTTGCCCCGAGCGCTGTCATCCCAGCTAATTACCTAGACCTGGGAGCCCATAACTCATATATTTATCTAAACCCGATCGCTGACAACCCACATAGTTATCTAAACGCGTGCGCTGACAATCCACATACTTAAGTAGACCCAGGCTCTAACAACCCACATAGTTATCTAGTCGCGTGCTCTGACAATCGACATACTTACCTGGACTCGTACACTGACAACCCACATACTTACCTACACCCTTTGACCTGACAACCCAATACTTACGTAGACACGAGCGCTGACAATCTACATACTTACCTAAAGACCTGACAGTGACAACCCACATACTTCCCAGGAGCTGGCAATCCAAGCTAAGCCACTGGGCAATAATTCTTATGTAATAGTTCAGTAGAAGACGTAGATAACCTGGAGAAACAGCGTTTGTTTACATTCTACTTATTTTTGTCTTGTTTAAAGTTTGAAGAAAATGTTTACTAAATATTCTTAGCTATGCCCGTTCATGGTGCAACAATAACTCATAAAAACCCGGGGCATGCAAATAAAAGAGACAGAAAGTCTTACTTAAATAAAATGTGTACACATGCAGCGATTGGGAATCACTGATGTTTCTAAGTAATTTATTCCGCGTCTATGCTGTCTATGTTTAGATTTCATTTCTAGCCAAAGCGTTTAAGTACACCTTGTGCTTAGAGTAGACCCTTCTGGAAAAATGAGCAACAGTTCTTATGTAAACGTTCCGGAAATAACACTCTCAAATCATTTCTCGATCAAAAGAAGCTATTACGGTGTATCGGTTGTAAAAATGTCATGAAATGCACAGGGTCAAAGTTGAAGTGGGTGTGATTATCATCACGTTTGACATTGATCTAGCATGCACCTGTGATCTGTCTCCCTGTACAGAAATGTGCTTTAGCCTTCTTGAATCAGTTCAAAGGTGACAAACACGTTTCAATGTATTGCCACGCTTCAATTAATTTAGATGCAGAAAGGCCGTTTCTGTTTGCTTTACAATTTTTTTTATACCGACTCCACATCATCATCATCATCATCAGGTGCCATGTTAAAGTGCATAAGTGACTATCCCTTCATATAGTCATTTCAGTGGTGTTCTATATCTGATCTACTGTAGTTTGTCTTTCCATGCCACACTGTTCAATTGTTTAGTATTTCTATTTTACCGTCTCTGTCCTTTTATTCCTTCTTTCCTTCTACTTCATAATTCTGTTAGAATATTTATAAACTTTCTTCTTCTTATCACCTTACCAGGAGAGTATACTGTTTTTCTTTTTCCTAATCCGAATAGAAAGTTGCTTGTGCACTGGCTTCCTTCATGAGTTGTCCATCCCTCTTTCAGCTGTCAATGATATTCTCTCTGTAGAAGATTATTTCTGTAGCCTCCACATTTCTTGCATATTCATTTCTTGTTCATTAATTACTTCCGTATGGCGCTATATGATCTTCATAACATCGAAAAGCATTATTTTCTTACTTCTATTGACAATGACTTGATTCAAACAATACTTTCCATTTTAATAAATTGCGTCTTTGTGTTTCTCTGCATTTTATGCCAGAGTTGTGTCCCTTTATAGATACGCTACTATATTTTACTCTGGGCTCTGCTATATATACACCACATGACTGTATTCAACTCTTACTTTCTATATCATATACCTTCTACTGCCGCTACTGTTACAAAATAACCTACTACTGGCACGATGGTTAATGTAGTCTTACTACTATTGCTACTTTAAATCCAAACAGTCTGAATTAATTCGGAGTTACAATTAATCAACAGTTAAATATACCACAGCGACTTCAAACATTAGTACCTGTTAATATGTTTACCTGTTAATCTCATCATCTTCTTCCTTTGTTAGTTGGCTAGCTAGACAGCTAGTTAATTAGCTAATTAGTATGTTAGTTAGTTAGTTAGATAGCTAGTTAGTTCTTTAGTTAGTTAGTTATTTAGCTAGCTAGTTAACTGGTTAGTTAGTTAGTTAGTTAGTACGTTGGGTAGCTAGTTAGATAATTAGCTAGCTAGATAACAAGTTATTTCGTTAGTTAGTTAGTTAGTTAGTTAGTTAGTTAGTTAGTTAGTTAGTTAGTTAGTTAGTTAGTTAGTTAGTTAGTTAGTTAGTTAGTTAGTTAGTTAGTTAGTTATTTAGTTAGCCAGCTAGCTAGTTAGTTGCTTTCAAACAGAAGACTAATAGGACAAAAATCATAACTCTCCATATCTGGCGATTCCCTGCTAGGTTTTGTAGATCTTGTTTTGTCTTAAGCTCAAAGTTGACTTCTCTGTCAATATTTCTTCTTAGACTTTCTTGGGATCTTCCTTGTCTTCTTTTACCACCTTGTGTCACTCTTGACATGGGATTCCTCTTTAGCCAATTCCGAGACCACTAAATTTCCAGGGACTCCTCCGTATATAGCTCGATGGATGTTCTTCTTTTGCTTATTTCTACTCTTAAAGTTTAATTTAGCGCACATTCTTTCAAATCTAAGTTTAAGACTTCTCGGAGGCATTCATTTTCAAATTCATCATCATCAAGTACCGGGCCTACCGGCGTAGGTGATCATGTCTCTCCACAACCTTCGAGCTCGACAGTTCTTTATCATTTCTGCTGTTGACCTTCTGCCAAGCCATTCTCTTAAACTGTCTGGTATCTTCTCTCTTTCCTTCCCTTTATCTCTTCGTCCCTCAATTTGTCCAGTTGTTACAATATATTCCAGTTGTTCTCTTCTCATTACATGGACAACAAATGATGATTGTTTCTTCCTAATATTGGAAATTAGCTCTCATTTTGCTTTGACCTCTTTCAGAACATTTTCATTACTCTTCTTAGCTGTCCATGGTATTCTCAATATTCTTCTGTAAAACCACATTTCTATAGACTCCAGTGATTTTCTTGTCTGTTGTCCTATTGTCCATGATTCACATCCATATGTTAATAATTAAATTTTCAAATTAGTCTACAGTAATGTTCACTAATTCTGTTCGTGACTGCATGTTACGTAACAATGTCCAGTTGCACTGTATCCTCGCCCTATGATGCTTACAGTCTAATTTTCTCATAACATTTCCATAACATACAGGTTATCAGCTTTTTTCTAATGCGTATTATGGGTATTTTGTGCGTGTTGGTAATTAAGACTTTCTTCATTAAACTTTTTTAGTTGTCCAGATAGCTATGCGTGTTCTTAAGAGAATGCTCAATTTGTGATCTCGTATGTTCCTTTTGATTTTTACTTATTATCCATGCCTCACATGATTACGTCATATAAGGTCTATCTAGAAGACCAAATATTTTCACTTTCATGAATTAATTTAATTCAGTTATAACAATATCAATTTTTATCTATAGGTTTTGACTATTAAGCTATCTGTCAAATGTAGTATGAATGGGTTACCAAAGTCAGCCGTTTATGGAAAGCAACCATCGGAAAAATGCACAAAGGAAGACACCTTCTACACTTCAAAGACGTTTGTAATTGTGACATGAAGACTGTTATAAAATAAATCGACTGGGATGAGCGAGTTGCAGATAGATCCAACTAGAGGTAGACAGTAGGCACTGGAAGGATAGCAGGAAAACCAAGTTTGAGAAAAGATGGTGACTTCAGAGGCGCACAAAGAAAGAAAAGACAACTCTAAACAAGATTTTCACAAAGTCACTGAATCAACTGTGGATCAAGAGATATGTCCTATTACTACTACAACAACATAACAACAACAACAACAACTACTACTACTACTACTACTACTACTACTACTACTTATACTACTACTACTACTTATACTACTACTACTACTACAACTAATACTGCTACTAGATCTAATGTTACTACTACTAACGCTACTGTTACTACTACTAACACTAATACTACTACTATTATTAACTACTACTAAAAAAATCTCTCAACAGCTGCTGACTATTCTTAACTTAGCGGTAAAATACTATTATATTAAGATTTACCTATTTATCTATAAATAAAAGAATAGGAGTGGCAAAAAAGTAATTTTAATGTCATGAAGAACATACTAACATCAAAACAAATAACACCAGAGATAAAACTAAGAATAGGAAAATGTTATGCCTTCTCAACATTCCTATATGGTGCAGAAACATGGACATTAGACAAGAAAACAAAACAGAGAATTAAAACCTTTGAAATGTGGATACACAGAAAAATAGGTAGAATTGGATGGAAGGAAAAGAAAACAAAAGATGATGTCTTACAACAACTAAAAATGAAAAGAGAACTACTAAACACAATTCAAACAAGACAAATGCGATTTTTGGGCCATGTTAAAAGACACAACAGCCTACTAAAAGTAAACCTGGAGGGGAAAATACAAGGTAAAAGAGGCAGAGGCAGACCAAGACTAGCATGGACGAGTAACATCAAAAGATGGACAAACCAGCCTATGACAACCTGCACCGTCAAAGCAAGAGACAAAGCAGAATGGCGCTCCATGGTAGCCAACCTTCGATGCGGAGATGGTACTCGATGATGATGATTTATCTATGTTTTCCCTTGTTTATAGATCCATTTTCTTTTCAATCGAACGATGTCAAACATAGCTCAGATATCTTAGATGTCAAACATAGCTCAGATATCTTAGATGTCAAACATAGCTCAGATATCTTAGATGATGAATCAGACCTCTATCACCAATATATTTCAAATAAATACTGCAAATATGGAGAATTTTTATCGTAACTGCAGGTACATTAGACATAACGTTTATTACTATATAAATAAATCACAAATCTGTTTTTTAATAAAATGAGCATTCTCGAACATTAACTATTGATGATATACAACAACGGACAATTTGATCTCACTGTAACTATACATATACACATATTCATACATAACGAAAAGAGCCCTATACAGATACACAAATGAACGCACACATGCAAAAATGCTGCATGCATACATATATGCATACATATTCTGCAATGCTTACACCCTAAAGCCTGCACCTTTGAGCGTTTGAAGGTTTTAATGTCGTTATGAATCAATCCACTGATGATCTTTTAAAGCAAGCGAACTCGTATCAGCATGAGCCAGGCATCGATGCTATTAAAGGGCGCTTTAGTATAAGCTTCTATTACCTGCCGGTTTACTGGGATTTACAAGTAAAACATGCTAATATGTAATTTCTGAACACATGTGGTGAAGACAAACAGTACCTTGAGTTACCTCGCTTGCTCTGGGCCTCTATGTTCATGTCTCCAACGCCCACTTCTCCACGTTAAGCTTCAACGGTGATTCTCAACTGTGAATAGAAATATGATATTTGACCTTTTAAGACCGCACAAACTATTGAGTGCAGGCTGGTGTCAATCGTTATTTGCATCTGGCATATTATTTTTTTTTTTTTTTTTTTGCCGATCAAGTCCTTCCACAAATTTTTTTTCTGACAACAGTTGAATGACAGAGAAATAAAATACGACTCAAGATGCCTTCTACAAAAGTTACGATAACATCAGGTCCAAAAGTTATGAAATATTAGAAACAGTAGGAAATGTAAGAACAGGACAGGCCAATAGAACTGCGAAATATAACAAAATGTATCTCCCCTTGACGCTAAAAGAGAAATGAGAATGGAAAGAAAGAGTAATGAAATGGCTGACCTGGCAGCATAATGAAACGACAAAGATTTATGTTTAGGAAAGATAAATAAAATCATGGACTCATTTTTAACTATTCTCTATTTATCTGCCATTTGCTACACACTTCCGAGTTAAAGAGCTGGCAGTTTACGTTGGTGCTCTTATATCTAAGAACAACACACGATGCTCCACCTTTTGAAAAAATATAAAAGGTGAAAAATAAACGATATCCTAAGTTTGTATCAAAGTCGCAGGGGAATGAATGATTATACTTATTAGTATTGTTATTAGTATTGTTATTATATTATTAGTATTAGTAGAATATTATGGAGCCGCGATAGCTCAGTGGTTAGTGAACTGGACTACAAAGGACAAGGGGTAGGGTTCGATCCCAACCGACGGCTTCCGGGTTCACCCAGCCTTAAAGGGGTACCGGATTTTTTTTTTCTGGGAAAGTAAAGTAGCACGGGCGTAATACCGACCACATTACCCCAAAAAATCATGTGCTGAAGGTCTGTAAAATATAGGGTCACTAACACCATATTTCCCTATACGCCGCTTGGCGTGACGGGGGTACTTTACTTTTTTATTTACTAGTAGAATATTACCATCTCTAGAATATCTCTCAGTTAAATTCTTTCACTTCCAGAATATCGCTTTCAGTTAAATTCTAGTGTTTTTTTTTAAATATTGTACTTAGTCTTATCATTTTCATTGTTCTCATTTGCATTACACCCTCTTGGGACACATATTTAGAGGGTTAGGTGGCCAGTGCGTTTACTTTCATCACCTAATTTAAAGAGATATTCTTAAGTTTAATTCAATTCAAGTAGAGAACGTCAATCTTGCATTGAACCCACGTTCACTGCAGAACAGCGCGCTAACCGCTATGCCACAGATGCTTCGAATGAATGTATTTCTAATAATTAAATTGTGTTACTAATTTTTTATCATTGAACGCTTTGAATTAGTTGCTTATTTCATCCCCCCCCCCACACTCTCTCTCTTTCTCTCTCTCTCTTCTATATTTGTCTCTCTATCCTCTTCCACTAAGTTCCTTTATATAATCCCAAGCACTGACCATTGTTTAGTCATGTTCATACTGGACTGCTATTTGCTTTCTCTTATCGAAGTAGCCCTCTTCCAGACATCGACTCTGCCCGCAATTATTCCGGGACGTGCTGGACTATGAAGCCTATTGCTGCCATTAATAGAAATTTGTTTATTGACGGATAAACGTGGTTCATATTTGATTGATGTGTCTGTATTTATCGATCTTTAATCATAATTTCTACCTCTACTGGAACATTGGTTGCAACTAGAGGTGGGTCGCATCCTAACTTTTCTAGAACCCAAATCAGAGAAGTGTTCTCCAATTCCACTAATCTCTTGAATTTCGACTTTTTCTAACACATCCTGTAAGAATTAATAATAATAAAAAATTAAAGAAAAAAACTTCTATTTAAAGTTAGAAGCTTTCAAATGAAGAAAACTTGATTAATAATTAACAATAAATAGATACACAAATTAATATTTATCAAGAAGGTAAAAGTAAATGAAACACAGAGTAAATAAAGTACATAACAAAGTAAAAAAGTACAAAAAAGTAAACGTTCCCTCCTAAAAGTGCTATGCGTATGGGAAATATGGTGTTAATGACCATATTTTTCATTGACCACGGCACATTTTTGGGTGATGTGATCGATATCACGCCAGGCCGCCTTTGCTTCCTAGAAAAATATGTGGTACCCATTTGAAGAGGCTACATAACTAAGTAAATA
This sequence comes from Megaustenia siamemsis, assembly GCA_032433765.1. Lineage (NCBI taxonomy): Eukaryota > Metazoa > Mollusca > Gastropoda > Stylommatophora > Ariophantidae > Megaustenia > Megaustenia siamemsis. Next base: position 101,907,990 of record JAVIAB010000092.1, read on the forward strand.
ATTAACACTCTCGAATCTTGATGTTCATTTCCATTTTCTCAACATAATTTGATAAACAAAATATTTGAGTAAAAATTCACATTTTTGACATTTTTCATCAATAATAAAAGGTTCAAAACCAGTAAAGATTAAACCATGTGTAATCGGGAGGAGAGGGGAAATTATTATAAGTGCTAATATAGGAAAACGTATGCGAAACGATGGAATTCAGAGGAAAAATCAAATGATGTCTAGTGTAAACTGCTAGCATTTGTGAGACGGTGCGGAGAGTTGAGCTGTAGACTGGGAGGCGCTGATTAAGTTTAGTTTTTTACTCAGTTTGTGTCATACACACGACACAGCTTTTATAGAAAGTCCGCTGGAGGGTGTATGAAACAACGGGGCTCTTCAGGTCGCTAGATCCGGGTACTACAGAATTTGTAACAATCGCCCTTTTTTTTTTCAATGAACTCTTCAACTAAACGTCAATTTAGTTAAAATTAGTCATTCCAAAGTTATAATAGTTTTTATTCTATTTTTATGTTAGTATTCAAAATATTCGAATGACGAAAAAAAGGCACGCAAATTCGAGCTTTTGAATTTCGAATCTCCTACGTGAATTTTTAATGTTTCATCTTTAACTATAACTTAAGAGAAAGTGTCGAACATAATGGCATGATTTACAACTATGACATTTATTGTCTAGAACATTGTTTTCATTTACATAATATCCCAAATGATTGTCAATGGCTTAGTGGTTAGTGCTCTTGCTACTGATTAACGGTGCCTGTGTGCGATTCCAAGATTTTTCTCTATCCGACAAGGCTTCGGGTTTCACCCAGCCTCATACAATTTGATACTTACATTTTTCTTTAGCAGTAAGAGTTGCCTGATGTCATTCTGACCACATAACTGACTAAAATCGTGCCGTGTTTCATGGAAAAGTATGGTCAATATTTTCTATTCAAGGGAATCCTTATCTCAACTGTCTCCTCTGGAACATAGGGCCAACATTATAATGTATCTGAAGAAGTTATCTTATTTCACAGCTGTTTTTCATTGATACATTAAATTACTTTACTCATAAGTCTATTTTTAGAAATATAAAGTTCAAATACTTCTTCTGTTCATTCAAATTGCTTCCAGGAAGTCATATCTAATATTGTAAGAATGTTTGTAGCTAAATATTGAATATTGCACATTTGAAATTCTCACATTTATCAATCTAAATTGTTTAAGCATTAGTCTGCTAGAGAACAATTCATATTCAAATTAATTGAAGTGGTAATTTCACACTTCATAAAACTGAAACCACCTCCATAAGACAATCATCTTAAGAGCGTTTGGGAGGTACAAGACTCAGATTATCTTTGCTAGTAGATGATGCAAACATTTCCACGATTTTTGTTTAATTGCCACTTTGAGATTATACCAAAAGTTTATCCTCTCTAAAATAATTATACGAACTTAAATATACACCATTAGAAAGTGGTTGAAATTCGCTTTATCACGTTAGAATATTTGAGTAGCTATTTCCGTTGCATGCAAGACATTATTCCGAGCTAAGTGGTGTAAATTGTCAGTTTTGTATTGTTCAACTATCTGCTTTTGTCATACATGTGTTGGTCTACGAGCAGCCATTTCTAGAACCCTATTCTATGTTAAGTCTGTCCAAATGTAGAATTTTGATTTGGATTAGCCTACTCTGTTTCCGTAACATTGTAAATTATGATTGTATCAAGAAACATTGTACTTAGTCTTGTCCCTTACAAAACATTGTACTTAGTCGTGTCCCTTTCAAAACTAAGTACTTAGCCTTGTCCCTTACAAAACATTGTACTTAGTCTTGTCCCTTACAAAACATTGTACTTAGTCTTGTCCCTTACAAAACATTGTACTTAGTCTTGTCCCTTTCAAAACTAAGTACTTAGCCTTGTCCCTTACAAAACATTGTACTTAGTCTTGTCCCTTACAAAACATTGTGCTTAGTCTTGTCCCTTACAAAACATTGTACTTAGTCTTGTTCCTTACAAAACATTGTACTTAGTCTTGTCCCTTACAAAACATTGTACTTAGTCTTGTCCCTTACAAAACTAAGTACTTAGCCTTGTCCCTTACAAAACATTGTACTTAGTCTTGTTCCTTACAAAACATTGTACTTAGTCTTGTCCCTTACAAAACATTGTACTTAGTCTTGTCCCTTACAAAACATTGTACTTAGTCTTGTCCCTTACAAAACATTGTACTTAGTCTTGTCCCTTTCAAAACTAAGTACTTAGCCTTGTCCCTTACAAAACATTGTACTTAGTCTTGTCCCTTACAAAACATTGTACTTAGTCTTGTCCCTTACAAAACTAAGTACTTAGTCTTGTCCCTTACAAAACTAAGTACTTAGTCTTGTCCCTTACAAAACTAAGTACTTAGTCTTGTCCCTTACAAAACATTGTACTTAGTCTTGTCACTTTCAAAACAATGTACGTAGTCTTATCCCTTACAAAACATTGTACTTAGTCTTGTTCCTTACAAAACATTGTACTTAGTCTTGTCCCTTACAAAACATTGTACTTAGTCTTGTTCCTTACAAAACATTGTACTTAGTCTTGTTCCTTGCAAAACATTGTACTTAGTCTTGTCCCTTACAAAACATTGTACTTAGACTTGTTCCTTACAAAACATTGTACTTAGTCTTGTTCCTTACAAAACATTCTACTTAGTCCTAATATTTTCAAAACATTGTACTTAGTCCTTTCATTTTCAAGATATTGTACATGTACTTAGTCCTTTCATTTTCAAAATATTGTACTTAGTTCTATGATTTTCAAAATATTGTACTTATTTCTATCATTTTCAAAATATTGTACTTAGTTCTGTCACTTTCAAAATATTGTACTTAGTTCTGTCACTTTCAAAATATTGTACTTAGTTCTATCATTTTCAAAATATTGTACTTAGTTCTATCATTTTCAAAATATTGTACTTAGTTCTATCATTTTCAAAATATTGTACTTAGTTCTATCATTTTCAAAATATTGTACTTAGTTCTATCATTTTCAAAATATTGTACTTAGTTCTATCATTTTCAAAATATTGTACTTAGTTTTGTCACTTTCAAAATATTGCACTTAGTTCTATCATTTTCAAAATATTGTACTTAGTTCTGTCACTTTCAAAATATTGTACTTAGTTATATAATTTTCAAAATATTGTACTTAGTTCTAAAATAGTGTGCTGTTCTATAACATTGTTCTCAATTAAGTCGTGTCACTTCTTGAACATTATTCTCAAATGAAACCCTGTCACTTTTAGATCATTGTTCTCAATTTAGTCCTGTCACTCCTAGAACATTGTTCTTCATTTAATATTATCACTTCAAGGATATTATTCGTTAAATCAAAGAGATTTAATAGACTACTTTCATTTAAGTTTTATCAGCTCTAAAACATTGCTCTCAATTTACCCATAAAACGTCTAGAATATTCTACTCTTTTCAAGTTTACATGCATGTATAACTAAATTTCCAAATATAAATTCTGTAAATAGTGCTGCTGAAAGTGGTAAACGTATGTCTGCCCCAATATCAGGAAGGTAGACTCTGGGGCAGAAAAGATCAAGTATTCAGATTAGATCCAGAGAGCATTTACAAGAACTCAGTGCGATGAATCCAGAAGGTAGGACAATGCGGGGAGAATAGTAGGCTAAACAACTACGTCGGAACATTGGAGACTGCTGTACAGTTGAGGTAAGACTTGTGTCATTCAGGGAAGGTGAATCAAGGTGAGACAACTGTACAGCTGAGGTAAGACTTGTGTCATTCAGGGAAGGTGAATCAAGGTGAGACAACTGTACAGCTGATGTAAGACTTGTGGTATTCTGGAAAGGATAATCAAGGTGAGAATTGAGTGCAGAGAATTTGCTGTGACATCACGACGTGTTCCAGCCCTTACTTGCTTTGATCTTGTGTGACCATTAACATAAGATGTTAACAATAAACATATGGGATTACTAAACTTTAAATGCCTTTACTTCTAAAATAATGTGTTGAGTTACATTCTCTTATTTTTAAATAATGTGTTGAGTTACATTCTGTTACTTCTAAAATAATGTGTTGAGTTACGTTCTGTTATTTCTAAAATAATGTGTTGAGTTACGTTCTGTTACTTCTAAAATAATGTGTTGAGTTACGTTCTGTTACTTCTAAAATAATGTGTTGAGCTACGTTCTGTTACTTCTAAAATAATGTGTTGAGCTACGTTCTGTTACTTCTAAAATAATGTGTTGAGTTACGTTCTGTTACTTCTAAAATACTGTGTTGAGTTACATTCTGTTACTTCTAAAATAATGTGTTGAGTTACATTCTGTTACTTCTTAAATAATGTGTTGAGCTACGTTCTGTTATTTCTAAAATAATGTGTTGAGCTACATTCTGTTACTTCTAAAATAATGTGTTGAGTTACATTCTGTTACTTCTAAAATAATGTTTTGAGTTACATTCTGTTACTTCTAAAATAATGTTTTGAGTTACATTCTGTTACTTCTAAAATAATGTGTTGAGTTACATTCTGTTACTTCTAAAATAATGTGTTGAGTTACGTTCTGTTGCTTCTAAAATAATGTGTTGAGTTATATTCTGTTACTTCTAAAATATTGTTTTCAAAATTCTCTCCCCACAGTGCACACTGGATCCCATCAATACTACTACTAGACGTGCTACCGTGCCACGACACCAAACTATCTAGTATCTTCTTTTGTTCTCCGTGATCACTCTTTCCTTGCATTATGCCAGTTGCAACCAGGTATTCCAACTTTCCTCTTCTCATAATGGGTCTGAAAAATGTTGATTATTAGTTTTAGAACTCTTTTTTGTGTCGGGGTCATCGAGAATTTTCTCTTTTGTCTTTTTAACTGTTCGGGGCGCTCTCAGCATTCTTCGGTGAAATCCTGATATATGTGACCCATAAATATGTTGTCATTTGTTATATGTGTGTTTGTGTGTGAGAGAGAGATAGAGAGATGGAGAGAGAGAGAGAAGGAGAGAGAGATAAACATGGAATTTCCGCAACCTTTATTATAGACAGTTTCCTTTGTGGTTTAATCTTAATTGAAACAAACGTCCGGGTCATCATTATTCATGCACCAGTAAGGCTTGATTTTACCCGTCCATTCTGTGTGCTTATTTATTCACGCGAGTACATTCTATGAGCTGGTCTCTCATATAAGGTGTATAGTTTGTAAACACGGGTTTTGTGAAGGCTTTTTCTTTTAATAGGCGGTGACGTCGATAAAAACTGTTCTATATAACCAAATCTTGTTACAGACAGCGGCGACAATGGTGCTATATTTCAGATTCTTTGTGATATTGTAAGCATTGGTGGATTATGAGATTTATCAAACGACTGGTGAAACAAATCTTTTTCTTCCTTCTCTTCAATTGATTTTGTATTTGAGAACTTTCAGAAAGGTTTCAATTCCCCAAGTACTGCAAAGATTTTCATACCCACACGGTTTTGAGTCTTACTTAGATTTTTTTTTTTTTTTAGGTTGATACGAGAGATTTTCTATTTTCTGTGGTAAAGCCAGGTATAAATTTGCCGGCAATAATAGAAAATGTGGACATTAACACCATATTACCCATATAATGAGCCGCGATAGCTCAGTGGTTAGTGAACTGGACTACAACGGACAAGGGGTGGGGTTCGATCCCAATCGACGGCTTCCGAGTTCACCCAGCCTTAAATGGGTACCGGATTTTTTTCTGGGAAAGTAAAGCGGCACGTGCGTAATACCGACCACATTACCCCAAAAGTCATGTGCTGAAGGTCTGTAAAATTTATGGTCACTAACACCATATTTCCTATACGCCATTTGGCGTAACGGGGGCTCTTTACTTTACTATACTATACTTAGCCATATACTGCAAATTGTAACGGAGTTCTGATAAGACAATTTTACAAGTGATTGTGGATTGTAAGATGGCTATATTGACCGAACAATGGCTTCTTTGTGAGATGTACATAGCTCAGGTTGTCCACCAGTACAAATAAATGTTTCAGTGTTAACTGACTGTTAAGGCGATAAAGGTCCATATACAACACGTTTACAGACAAGTGGGCTTTGAAACAAAATAAGTAATTCTAATTTTTGAGCGGGTACCTACGTTTTTCGCTCTTTTAAATTGGTGTTTAACTTGTTGTACTAAGTTCAACAAACTTCAAACTCTCATTTTAAAACAACCGCGATATACTAATGACGATCTCGTGATGTTTGCAGGACAAGAAGACGATGAGCATAAGAAGAGAACAAAGATAAAAAAAGAAGAAAAATATTTAAGAACACGTGGAAGAAAATAACGAAGGCGACGAGGAAAAAAAAGAATAAGAAGACTAAGAGATGGAGATAGTGAAAGAGAAAAAGTCTGGTAGTGGAGAAACAGAAGAGTAATTAAGGTTAAATATTGGGTTAAATTACTAAATTTGACACATTTATCGCATTTATTATGTGTCGTGCAGAGTCGTAGCTAGCTGCATTTTTTTGCGTTTTTTTTAATTCTTGGACCAAGTTGACAAACTTGCAGTTGTTAATCCGTACCGTTGCAGTATTTCTATAACGTGACCGTGCTGTCAGAAACTTGGTCGTCCTCGAATACAGATTTTCATCATTTAAATTCAGCATTAATGTAGGAAAAATAAAACTGAACAATGAAAACGAAAATATAGTCAAAGAGAAATAGATGTGAGATTAACCGTATGCAGCACAACCAATTCAACAACCAACGGTTAGATAAAATGATTAGTTTAGTGATTGTATTTATATATCCGCCTTTTCATAACTCTATCAGATGTTATTGTGGTGCATTCTCATAGAATTGCCACCCACATGGCTTTACCTGTAACGTATAACAAGACAGAAGAGTTCATTGTTGTGTTTGGAATAAAGAAATCCGTGTTTGAGATTTAAAAAGAACCTATCTTTATGTTTCTTCTTTTAATCACTCTCATAAAAAATATAACGTGATTTATGCTTTATTCGCACTCCGATATGCACACAAAGTTGTACAAAAATCAGGTGTGCTTCAGAAAACTACATTTGGAAAACCTCGAAATAAGTTAACCTCCCTTGAGGTCAAGTTGTGCAACTGCTTCCGGTTCGAAATGATGCGCCATCTCTCGGCTTCTGGGAGTATTTTTGGCATGGTCCTTCAGAGATAAAGTGGTTTGTTCAGACATTTCGTGTTTTTACTGTTGTATATAAGGCTCGAGCTTGCTCTGATCGCCTTACCGCTCAAAGAATATCTGAATCGTTATTTGGACTTTAATCCAAGGAATGAATTATTTTTTTTCTTAGAAGCTCAATCTAATAAAACGCTTTCATACATTTGGAAGTAAGTAACGGGTTCCTTTTGCTTCTTTTTTTTTTTTTATAACTTCCTTATAATGTATACCTGGAGTGATGCTTTTCAGATGTGCCAATTATATGAAGAGAAAATAACGTATGTATTCCTCACATTTAACAAAAAGTGGAGACAAATGTAGTCTTTCTTTGGGCGATTAGTCGTATGTGTTTCATTGTGTTTCTAGCGGCCTTCTGTATTCGTATTCCCAATTATCTTTAGATACATCATAACGCTAACTAGCTTATTTATTATTTATTAACATTCTCACAAGGCAGCATTTATTTGTAGCCACATATATCTCTCCAAGTAACTGATGAGTTTGTTCAAGGTTGGTATCAAGATTTCCTTATTTTACATGCCTATCAGAACTTTCGCGTCACCTTTTCGTGGATTTTTGACCTGGATATTTCCTCATTTTATTACAACTGGTATAAATGTATAACGCAATACTTTCTGGCTACCATCTGCTGATAAAGTTAACCATTTTGTTTCAGAAAAAAAAAATCGATCTTCTGATCTTTACATTATGCCATTTTGAAGGAACGTTAGCTGTTAGTTATTTTTTAAGAGATGAGGCTTTTTCGTAATTTCTTTTCACACAACCCCTTACACAACCCCGTACACAAACCCTTAATTCATATAAAAAATATCAAAAATCAGTATATTTTATTCATATTCATGAAAAATAGGAATCAGGTTTGAATATGCTGAAATATTGTGCAGTAAAAAATATGCACAAAACATTATTTTAATCACTATTATCTCAGAAACGACTTGTCGTCCAACGATTGAAATTTCCGTCAGTTTTCTCATTTTACATCTCGACAGATTTAAAAGCAGTTGTTCCGGTTATTATTTACAGCTCCAAAGACCAATTTCTGATTACAGCAGAACCGGGTTTTTATTTCTAAAGTGTTAATGTCATACGAGATAAAAATCCGTGGTTGCTGTATTAATGAGATTCACACCGGAAATGACAGGAGGTGGTGGAAATAATCTTTTGAGATATAACGCATATCAGCACATAATTATATTTGAGGGTTCACGTTTTTGGACATCAGAGTGAAGTTCAGTATTCCGTCTGTTTGTTTATTGAATATGTAAATTTATTTTCCATCTGGCATCTTTGAATTCATTTCCAAATCGTTAGTGTTATTGTAAAACACATTCTAGGTTTGGAGTTTTATTATATTAATTGCTGTATTTGTTTCCAAATAATCGTTGTGTATTGTTTACAACTTTCTGATACAATTAGAAAATGGTTTAACGTTTGTGTGTAAGACTTGGCATAGTTGGAGTGAAGACTGAATGTCATTAAAACGCATGTCTCAAGAATGAATGTCAAAAACAGTCGAATGCATAAAGAAAGAGTGTGAAATATAGTCCCATGCCTGGAGAGTGGATATCAAATAGAGCCGAATGCATAAAGAAAGACTGTGCAATATAGAAGCACGTCTGAAGAGTTATTGAGTTATTTGCGGGTCATCATCATTGCAATTCGAACATGTCCATAGATGCTCAGATCCCCTTCTCAGCGAGTCCCGCAGTGTCCAGCGACTGACGACTCCAAAAACGTAATAACTTTAAATAACTTGTCACACACATCTTGTCAGATTGTCATTGGATAACTTGGAAATTTGCGGTGAAGACTGAATGTCATATACACGCATGTCTGGAGAGTGAATGTCAAATACAGTCGCTTGTCGGAATAGTGAATGTCAAGTATAGTCGCATGTCTGAAGAATGAATGTCAAATATAGTCGCATGTCAGCAGAATATATGTAAAATATAGCGGCATGCAGGCAGAATGAATGTCAAATATAGTCGCATGTCAGCAGAATATATGTAAAATATAGTGGCATGCAGGCAGAATGAATGTCAAATATAGTCGCATGTCAGCAGAATATATGTAAAATATTGTGGCATGCAGGCAGAATGAATGTCAAATATAGTCGCATGTCAGCAGAATATATGTAAAATATAGTGGCATGCAGGCAGAATGAATGTCAAATATAGTCGTATACCTGACAAAAGATAGTAAAATATAGTCGCATGCCTGTGCGATTTGTTGTATTCAGAACAAGTTGACATGCTGAGAAAACACCGTGAGTTTTATAAAAATCAAAGAAGAATAACTTTAACATCGGAACGTTAACATAATATTAGTATTTAAATAACTATATATTCAACACTTTTAGAATAAATATGTGAGAATAGTGTAAGTGTGACTCTGATATTTAACTCTGATTATTAAACGCTCGATATGAATAGTGTTGCTATCATCATCAAGTACCGGGCCTGCTGGCAAAGGTGATCATGTCTCTCCACAACTTTCGATATCAGCAGCTATTTATCATTTCTGTTGTTGACCTTCTGCCAAGCCATTCTCTTAAGTTGTCTGTTATTTTTTTCTCTTTGCTTCCCGTTATCTCTTCGTCCCTCAATTTTTCCAGTTGTTACAATATATTCCAGTTGTTCTCTTCTCATTACATGGCCAAAAAATTATGATTGTTTCTTCCTAATATTGGAAATTAGCTCTCTTTTTGCTTTGACGTCTCTCAGAACATCTTCATTACTATTCTTAGCTGTCCATGGTACTCTCAACATTCTTCTGTAAAACCACATTTCTACAGACTCCAGTGATTTTCTTGTCTGTTGTCCTATTGTCCATGATTCGCATCCATATGTTAAGACTGGCTCTACGTAACATTTAAGAACTCTTTTTATAGTTTCTATTGTCAAAAATGGATTGCATAGTATCTTCCTAATTTTTTGGAAAGCTGCTTTTGCCTGAGCCATTCTGCATCTCACCTCTTTTGTACATCTTCCGTCTGAGGTTAACAAAGTTCCCAAATATTTAAATTCATTTACCTGTTTTAATATTGTTCCACTTGTCTTTATTACATATAAATAAAGCTCGTTTTGTTGTCACAAACACAATTTATTTGCCAATTCCATAAAGATATTAACGTTGTCAGAATAACAAGTGCTTTCTTGAAGCGTGTTTTGAGATGCCTTTAACACATGAACGAACACGAATCAATTCAATTTTAACGAGGTAATGAGTTCATTTTGTTGTTGACCTTCTCCTAGGCTATGAAATTGCATTCACGTCTTCCGTTCCATGTAATAAAACATACTCATTTTTCTTGCCTGCCCCAAATAGATTCTTTTTATCATCTCTCTCGTGTACCTTAATATTGTTCTTAACCCTAAATATTACTACACACACTTATTACCTTAAATTATTAATTCACATTCGCCTTACCTCTCCCATACACATCCCTCTTACCTCTCCATGAACACTCTACTTACCTTTCCTCCTATACATATCATTTGTTTTTCTTCCACACACCTCCTATTATCTCTCCCATACATATCCTTCTTATCTTCCCCCCCCCCCTAAACACATCCTTCTTATATTTCCCATACATATCCTTATCTTCCCCACACACATTCTTCTTACATCTTGCTTGCACATCCTTATTACCTCTTCCATATTGCATAATTCAACAATAAAATGAGCTCCCTTTTGTACACATTATTTCATGACAATCACTTTTCATTGCCACATTATTTATTTGTCCTACAATTTTACTTGTCAATTATAGTATTTACTATTCCTTTCCTCTGCTCCCCCATTTATAATCTCAAACTTCCAGCATAAAGACAGAAAAGGAAACAGTTGCTGATCTGTGGCTTTCCGATATGCTATTTATGAAAACAATGATTGTTCCCCGATTTCGGGAATAATCCGTCAAGAACCGATTAAAGGTTTTCGCCAGCGAGACGTTGATTTTGGATCGACTAGAATGATTACTCGTGAATTCTTGGTAATGAAAGAGTTTAGATACTTGGTTCCAGTGTATCAGAATTGGAAACATTGGAGTTTGATATGAAATATTTATCGAAGGTTGTCCTTGCTGGTTTATTGAAGAGTGACGTGTTGGTTGATGAGAGTGTAGGTACGAGATTACACTATTCGGGAGTCCCTCTGAGTATGACTGAATTGAGTAAATGGAGAGAGTAGGTTACAAGTGTATAACCATCACGCACATAAATTACCAGCGTGCGTTCTTCGTGTCCCTGTTGGAACAGCAGTGGGCACCTATGAGTCTGCCCTCTATGTGACGAGAAAGAGAATTCCAGTAATGTGTAACACGCTGCCAAATACCACTTCACCCTTTGCTGATTAAATAATCTGAGTTTACAGCTTAATCTGACATTGTTAAAGTCTTCTTGTATGCAAATAATTGCGGAGCTGCGGTAAAGTTGGTGGGAACATTTTGAACACGGTGTATTGTGACAGCTTTATATAGGAGAGCAATACCAACTTATTGCAGTTTCAGCCGCCATACGATCTTCCTCGGAAAACAACACCAAAAACAAACTGACGGACACATAAGAGAGATGTATTAGAATTAATTACATTCTATGAAGTAAATGAAACTAATAAAAATAAAGAGGAAAAATAGGAAAGAACATAACATTTTGGAGCCCACGGTCGTCACAGCGACTGGGTATCATAATACACTCCCCCTTTTCTTCTTCTCTCCCAAATTTTCTTATTCTCTCCCCCTTTTCTTTTCTTCTCTCCTGTTTCTCTGTCTCTCGACTATTATCCTCATTCTTCGTGTTTCACCTATACTGTGAGAACCTTGGACCCCTTCAAAAAGGTGAAATTTTCCTGATAACTTTTATTCACTACCTTCACTAGTTTTAATCACTTCCTATAATGCAGTTAGATTATATTACATTTCTGTTGCCAGTTTGTTCTTGATGTTGTTTTCTGAGGTCTATCGTATGTAGGCCGAAACATCAATAGTGAGTACTGTCGTCCTATGTAAGCTGTCACCACACACTGCGTTCAACCCGTTCCGTAACAGTCATCTTGCAGATGGCACTGAATGGGTGGATACGACGCAGCAGACAGAAGTAACGATGGAAAGCTATGAAGAGAGGAAAAGACAGGCTTGCTACTGTCGATTCACAGCAAGAACGTACAAACACAAATTTGAGAGTAATCATTGAAAGCATTCAGAACATCGTTCATCTCTTTACAGCAGTGGTCCTCAAAAATGTTCACCGCGGCTACCAGAGACGCACAAAACTTTGGCAAGGGCGCCCCGCCGATGATATTTTTGTGTGTCTACTCAGTGCTTAGAAGTTATAAAATGGTAATTTCCCCCAAAAGGCCTAATATTTTTTGTTTATATATTTTAAGAAACGAGTTTCTACATAAAAGTTGTAATTCTACTGTCATTTCTCAATTTGTATATAATATCAGGAAATTGGAATTTACCCAACTTATAATGTCGTCGCTTCCTGACCAGAAGGGTCCGGGTTTGATCCCCAGCAGTGGCGGATTTTCTTTCTAACTGACAAGGCTCCGGGGTTCACCCAGCCTCTAAAAATGGGTACCATAGATTTTTTCTGGGAATTAAAGGCGGCCTGGCGTGATACCGACCACATCGCTAAAAATATGTGCCGTGGTCATAAAAAAACATGGTCACTAACACCATATTCCCCATATGAATAGCAGGGCGTGGAGGATACCTTTACTTTACTTTTACTTATTAAATCGTAACTACCGTAAGGGCGTTGCCAATATGTGTTTAGCACAGAAAGGGAACCGTGGTTTTCACAAGTTTGGGAATCACTGCCTTTCAGAAAGCTTGTCACAGCCATCAGTGTTGCTCCTACCTCCCATAAAATTACAGGATTTGAAAGAGGTATCAATCTTATCTTGTTTTGTCTTAAAAATACTTGTCGTTTTGGCCAGCCTCATTTGTTGTGTTCCGTTTCTATCGTTAAAGATTGTGGTGGAAATTGGCTTTTTATACGTCTATGTATGTTACTTGCATGTCGTTGCTGCTTTAAAAAATTCTCTCTGATGTTTTGTGGTAATTATGATCAAATTTAAACAGTTCTTCAATGCTGAAAAATCTCTCTTATGTTCTTTGAAATTAATTGTTAGTTGTTCTTTGCTGAAAAATCACTTTCATGTTCTTTATTAATAATTGTTAGTTGTTCTATGCTGAATAATTTATCTCATGTTTTTTGTTAATAATTGTTATTTGTTCTTCGTTGAACAATTTCTCTGATGTTCTTTGTTCATAATTAATAGTATTTATACTCTGAACAGTCTCTCCGACGTTCTTTATTAATAGTTGTTGGTTGTTTTCGTTAAACTGTTTCTTTAACGTTGTCTACTTTGGATTGTTGTTTGTTTTATACTTAGCAATCTCATTGACGTTTTTCATAGATTATTGTTAATTATTATACAAGGAGAAATTTGAGATTTTAGTTTTTTCTTCATTGAACAAATAATAATTTGTTATATGTTCTTCATTGAATTATCTCTTTAAAGTTCTTTGTTTATGAATGTTAGTTGTTAAACACTGAACAGTTATTTGTGGTATATTACAGTTATTTATTATACAATAGGCAATCTAAAACTGTTAGTTGGTCTAAGTTGAGCAAATGTTAGCTGTTATACATTAATAATCATGTATTGTTACTGATTGTTCTACATTGAGCAGTTTATACTTGTAAAGTGTTCTACATTGAGCAGTTTATACTTGTAAATTGTTCTACATTGAGCAGTTTATACTTGTAAATTGTTCTACATTGAGCAGTTTATAGTTGTAAATTGTTCTACATTGAACAGTTTATACTTGTAAATTGTTCTACATTGAACAGTTTATACTTGTAAATTGTTCTACATTGAGCAGATTATACTTGTAAATTGTTCAACATTGAGCAGTTTATACTTGTAAATTGTTCTACATTGAGCAGTTTATACTTGTAAATTGTTCTACATTGAGCAGTTTATACTTGTAAATTGTTCTACATTGAACAGTTTATACTTGTAAATTGTTCTACATTGAGCAGTTTATACTTGTAAATTGTTCTACATTGAGCAGTTTATACTTGTAAATTGTTCTACATTGAGCAGTTTATACTTGTAAATTGTTCTACATTCAACAGTCTCTCTCAAAATATGGTAGAGCGTATTTATTTTGATTCATAACTTAAAGCGTACTATCCCGCTACGTATTTGCAAAGGAAGCCTAGCAAGTCTCTCACTTTCTTTACTTCTACATAGCTTCAAACAACATATAATGCGAATGTAAGAAATAGACACGATGCATTAAATTGTCAAGAAATAAACACTGTGCGTATTCATATGTATGCTTATTCATATTACAAACGTCCCACAATTGTTATTTTCCTATCTCTATATAAAGCAAAATTATAATCCTTTATTATTCTTCTTCTTTCCTATCTCATTTTCCTTTCAGTTGATGTATAATTTGCGGTCATTTGCTCTTCTGTTGGCCTCGACTACTGCTACGTTTCCTGGCATTTCTAATATTCCATCAATTCATCTTTTTCGTAGTCGACCCTTGAGTCTGGTATTCTCGTAACGTTTATTAAAAGCTAGTTGTGTTGTAAGTAATAAAGGTTGTCAACCCGCATCACTGCAACTTTTCTACAATAATCTCCTCATTGTATCCTGTTCTGGCTCCTCCTCGAGTTCTGACGTGGAGTCCTAGCTACTGTAGCCACATTACAATCTGTCTTGCTGACGAGGTGGTCGACACAAAATGGTTTCTTTTTTCTATAAGATGTAGCTCAAACACATTTCTTGATGTCGTTTCTTCTTATGTAGATTAATACTGTTCTTTTTCTCTCAAAAGTCTCATTATCGGACTTTAATTCCTTATCTTAATCAGAAACGTTTATTTTTTTAGATTGGTAACATAATGATGCTGCACACATACTATTGATCAATGATATGCTGTAATGTTGATGTTTAACGAATTATTATACCATATCTTTGTCGTCAATTATCGATTGTAACTTTACATTTCTCTGTAAAGCGAACTTTGTACTTGAAACAGTGGCGTATACTGGTTTTGGGGTCTGGGCTACCGCTGACATAATAAATAAAAACATACATTACATTCAGTAGGCTAACACAAATTAATATTTTCTAATGACTTCACTACATTTTAAATTACTTACTTATTTATATGTAAACTCTATCCGTCTTGCTTGGGACGAAAATGTCTCGATGACTTTGTCATTGAAAGTACTGTTAGGTTGTTGTCTAAGTTTCTGGGGGAATGATTTCTGAATGGACATTAATGCCAAACCAGATAAGCGTTCTTGTGTCTGAGTTGAGCGACAATAAGATTTGATTCTCTTGAGAACAGAAAAAGTTCTTTCTACAGATGCGCAAAACGTAGTTACTAATAGCTAAGGAAGTTCCGGGAATCAGACAGTTTCACTTTCTCTTTGTGATGATTCTGATTGGCTAGAGCTAAAAACAACCCACGAAACCGCATACATCTAGCGGTAACAATCGGTACATTATTTTGACGTGAATTTTTGAATGTCAATGTCGCTAATACTAGATTCGGATAGAGGAAAAATGTACCGCTAGCTCCTAGAGGTTTCAATGTAGAATAGTTCCGTTTAATTCACAAACGTTATAGTGGCCAGAGGAAAACCTTGCTTTAATAAATGCAAATCAAAGCAAATAAATCATATTAGCCTACGAAATGTGTAATAGAATATTCAAAAATTTGTAATATAATTATTTAAAAAAAAAATATAATAAATTATCTGCTTTTGTATTTAGTTAATATGTTCAGGCTACCGGCGGTAGCTGCGGTATCATAGAGAATACGCCACTGACTTGAAGTTGTCTAACATTGACTAGTTCGTTATAATACAATTGTACGAGCACACTATAGCTACAAAGACTCTCCGAGCACAAGTAAATATCATGAATCCTATAGAAATAAAAAAAAATATATAATAAAATTGTAAACAGAATAAAAGACAAGGTGTATAATAAAGTCAGATTCACGAAATTGCATTTAATCGTTTGAGAGAAAGAACATAAAAGGATGATAATGTAACTTCAATGAAGATGGCAGAGAAACTAATCGTAGTCTGGTTAGCATCATTTACTATTAGGTTGTTCCTGACAGAGTTAGTTGTCTTAGTGGCTACAAGTTAAATAGAAAAGAGAGGTTACGTAAGAACTGCTCGTAGCTACAAAGGGGTATTTATAGTTTATTGTTGTTTGAGTTGAACTAAAAACATTCCGTGCAAACCCAAAGGTACACTTCTTTATAATACAACTCTGTGTTGTAGTTTAGGCATCACTAGCATACTTCATCAACATTTTCCATGTATCTCTATCTTCTTCTATCTTCAATCATTCTTCAGTACTCTGCGAAGTCGAGATCTGTCCATTTTTTATGTTATTTTCCCCATCTCTTTCTCTGTATACTTCTTCTCGCTCCTTTAACCATTTCTTGTAAAATGGTCTTTACTAAACAGATGATCGAGATGTGTGAGCAAACAAATTTAGTTTTGCAAATCTTCACAATAATCAATAGATCATCTTATAGTCCACAGTAGTCAATAGATCATTTTATACTTCATAATAATCAATAGATCAACTTATACTTCACAATAGTCAATAAATCATCTTATACTTCACAATAGTCAATCATCATCATCATCGGGTGCCATCTCCGCAGCGAAGGTTGGCTACCATTGATCGCCATTCCACTCTGTTTCTTGCTTTGATGGTGCAGGCTGTCATAGATTGGCGTGTTCATCTTTTGATGTTACTCGTCCATATTAATCTTGGTCTGCCTCTGCCTCTTTTACCTTTTTTTTTCCTTCCAATATTACTTTTATTAGACTCTTGTGTCTTTTAACATGACTGAAAAATGTCATTTATCTTGCTCTAATTGTGTTTAGTAGTTCTCTTTTCACTTTTAGTTGTTTTAAAACTTCCTCGTTTGTTTTCTTTTCCTTTCCATCCAATTCTACCTATTCTTCTATAAATCCACATTTCAAAGGCTTCAATTTTTTTTCTGTTTTCTTGTCTAATGTCCATGTTTCTGCACCATACAGGAATATTGAGAGGATGTAACATTTTGCTATTCTTAGTTTTAGCCCTGGTGTTATTTGTTTTGATGTTAGTATATTTTTCATGGCATTGAAATTACTTGTTGCCATACCTATTCTTTTATTTATTTCAGTTGTACATTTTCCATCACTGGTTATAGTATGTCCCAGGTAGTTCTAGTTCTGAAATAGTCAATAAATCATCTTATACTTCACAATAGTCATATATTCATCTT
Source organism: Megaustenia siamemsis (assembly GCA_032433765.1). Lineage (NCBI taxonomy): Eukaryota > Metazoa > Mollusca > Gastropoda > Stylommatophora > Ariophantidae > Megaustenia > Megaustenia siamemsis. Next base: position 101,925,534 of record JAVIAB010000092.1, read on the forward strand.
ATGCTTCACAATAGCCAATAAATCATCCTATACTTCACAATAGTCAATAAATCATCTTATAATTCACAATATTCTATAACTGATCTTATACTTCACAATAGTCAATAAATCATCATATGCTTCACAATAGCAAATAAATCATCTTATACTTCACAATAGTCAATCAATCATCTTATGTTTCACAAAAGTCAAACAATCATCTTAAGCTTCACAATAGTCAATAAATCATCTTATGCTTCACACTAGTCAATCAATCATCTTAAGCTTCACAATAGTCAATCAATCATCTTATGTTTCACACTAGTCAATCAATCATCTTATACTTCACAATAGTCAATCAATCATCTTATACTTCAAAAAAGTAAATCAATCATCTTATACTTCACAATAGTCAATAAATCATCTTATACTTCACAATAGTCAATCAATCATCTTATACTTCACAATAGTCAATCAATCATCTTATACTTCACAATAGTCAATCAATCATCTTATACTTCGATGTTCACTTATCCTCCTTATCCTGGTAAACAACTAAAAGCGAGGTTATTGTTAATCCGGACTGAGACCGAATCAGTATGCAATCAGAGAGTCTGCCATTTGTATCTAACGAGCTAAGATAACCTTTCCGGGTCCAATTGCCGGCCACAAAATACTCAGTCGCTTATAAATGTTATGAAGCGTATACACAATAACTTTAATAATTCGCCTCTTGAACATGCACATGTCTTGCTTGCTTTACTTGTTGTTATTTCTCTTGCTGGACATCACATTCAAACGCGTTGCAATCTCAACAATACATCCTCAACAATAACCTTGTCGATGTGAAACATACGCTTCCGATTGTTTAGAATGAATGATGATATCTTACGACACGGAACAGATGGCTGTGTTCACTTTCTGTGCGGTTTCGCCTTATGTCTTTTGGCGTGTGCTACGACTGCTATGATGGGGACTACAGCTACCTTTCTTTGTTTGGCAGATGAGATAGTAATTCGGATGATTCCACTTGCACGGGTGGTTGAGAAATTATAGATTTTAATTCGTTTGCAGTGATACCGGAGACTGCCATAACCATAGCCATAAACACTCGTTGAGAAGAAATGAAATTACATATACAGAAAAAAATGGCATGGTTGAAGCTTCACGTAACAAGTGGATACCACAACACAAAGCGACGTAAATCAAAACACGTTTTGTGCTGTCCACTTGTAACGTGAAGCTTTAACAATACCATTTTTGTCCATACATATTATTTCATTTCCCCTCACTTTTAGCCTCACATCAGCTTTAATGCATTCATGTGCATTTCTTTGCCTTGACCATGAGGACACTCAAGTAGGCATCCTTTAGCATGCCTATTATTCCAAAACAGACACGCCTGACGTCAGACTGTCAGCTTTTTTCCTGTTTTCTTTTAGATATCTTATGGTGTTACTATGCTTCTCAGTTATGTGTATTTCTTCGTAGCTGTAAACTACAATTTATCTTTTTGAAGTTATAGTAAGTAACTAAAGTACCCCCGTCACGCCAAGTGGCATATAGGGAAATATGGTATTAGTGACCCTCTATTTTACAGACCTTCAGCACAAGATTTTTGGGGTAATGTGGTCGGTATTACGCCCGTGCTGTTTTACTTTCCCAGAAAAAAAAATCCGGTACCCATTTAAGGCTGGATGAACCCGGAAGCCGTCGGTTGAGATTGAACCCTACCCCTTGTCCTTTGTTGTCCAGTTCACTAACCACTGAGCTATCGCGGCTCCCCTATTTGAAGTTATGTTGACTTTTATTTTAAGTATTTAAAAGTATTTAAATTGTTTAAACCATCTTCCATTCTCTATTCTTTTATGTGATATGCAAATTCTTTGAAACTACAGACACTCGAACATAATTGGGAATTGACCGGCCAAACCACTCGCACTATTAAGTTTAAGCGCTAATTTATGATTTATAACTTTAATGTTTTGTTAAATACATGCTTTTTTGTGTGGTAGCAAAACACGTAAAACTAAAATATCACTGTCAGAAAGTGTTGATTTACGCTTGTTTTGCTACGTGAGTCATACGTTTAGTGAAGTGCTTGTCATTTGCAACTATTTCAAGCGTGTGTGGAATCAATGCATGACTGGTTGGCGCATACTCTGTGCGCTAATTTTATTCTCCGATCTATTATATAACTGTGTTTCGTTGCCCATCCATCACTGATGATGAAGATCATGTATTCCATCTACTTTATTGGTTCTCGTCCCCGTCTCTCTCTCTCTCTCTCTCTCTCTCTCTCTCTCTCTCTCTTTCTCTGTGTGTGTGTGTGTGTGACTGTATGAGTACGGGAACGAGTTGGATAATGTTTATTGTGACAGCTTTGCATAACAGAACAATACAAAATCATGACGTTTCAGTCTATACGCAGCACTCATCAGAAAACACCCCCCAAAAAAAACCAGACAAAGCGAGACACAAGACACATGTAACAAAATCTACATTACAGGCAGTAACTAAAGTTCAAGTCGGTTCCAAAACTCACGTCACTCTTCAAAATTCTATAACTTTATAATCGTTTGGTTTTAATTGTCGAACTATTTTTATTGTTATGATATATGTAAACAAAATTCATTTGGAAAAAATCATCATCATATGCCATATCGGTTGGCGTAGGCGATCATGTCCTTCCAAAATTCTCTACAGTGCATCGTATCAGTTATGTTGTTGACTGTTTTCCATGCCATGACACCAAGCTATCTAGTATTTTCTCTCTTTGTCGTCCCCGATCTTTCTTTCCTTTTTTTTTTGCCAGTTGTAACCAAGTATTTCAACTGTCCTCTTCTCATGATGTGACCAAAACATGTTGATTGTTTCTTTCTGATGTTTTTTATGAGCTCCCTTTTTATGTTTGCCTCTTTGAGAACTTCCACATTGGTCTTTTTAGCTGTCCAGGGAACTTTCAACATTCCTCTGAGAAAGCCCATCTCTGTGACCTCTAATCGTCTTTTCATACGTTTGTCTACTGTCCATGATTCGCTCCATAGGTTAGAATTGGTTGGAAAGAAATAAATGGTTTTAATTGTGCTTTATTTGCGATATTTAAAAAAAAAATACACATAATGATACTAGTCAAGTAGAATATTTACAGTTTATACTGGTCAAGATTTCATGCGAAATTTTAAAAAATATATTTGTACGCATTTCTCGTACAGCTTTGTGCAAACTAACCATGTCGCACTTCAGTGGATAGATAATGTATGTGTGTTCTAATTCATTTCAAAGACGTAGAAAAAGTCGTGGACTTTGTGTATTTTACAGTAAGAGTAAAGATAAAATTCGTTACACTTCAAAACATCGCGATGTAGATTTAACAATATTTCTTCCGACAGAGTAAACGGGGAATTCTTTATTGTTCTTTATTAAACCCTGAGAAGAGAACAATGCATATTTTGGGATTAAAATAAACGGTCATTTTGGGTCCAACCAGGTGTGGATATTTATGTCTAAGGAATACATAAAGGGGGAAGAAAGGAAATGGCATATAATTTTAATAAAGACAGTATCTGAAGACACGTTTTGCAAATGTTTGCTTTGTTTGCCGTATTTTAAAAACAAATACACACAATTATACTAGTGTAAAAGAAAGTTTACATTTTCTACTGGTTACAATATACGCGTAATAAAAACAATTTGCACGGTTTTCTCGCACGTATTTGTGCTATCTAACCACCGCCGCACTTATATTGGAAACTGACTGCGAGTTCTAATCCATTTCAAGGATGTAGAAACCGATTTCGTGGACTGGGTGAATTTGGAAGAACAGTTTTCTCAATCCACTATCTATATATGTGGGCCTTCATTTAGGAATAATAGTCTCGATTGTCTTTGACTTTGAAACAAAAAACGAGCTCAACATTTGCAACAACCCGTTATGTTTGCTTTCTGCATGTGCAACTTTCAAATGCTGCCCTTTGCTGTTATGTACCGATGTTTTAATACTTCCATCTGATAAATGCCATTTCTTTCAATTGAATGGTAAACATTGATCCATTTATCAATTAATTATACAAGATCATAACCGTCTTTACGCATTTCCTTTACTGCATGTAAATACATGTTTCTCACAGCTGCTAGATTTGACTTCTCACAAATGTTTTTTTTTTCCACTAGCAACTTTCTAAAAGTAAAGCCTGCGCTTCTCACGACTCTCCTAATGAAGATTTTGAAACTGCAATTGCGTTGTTCGTTCTCAACATAGTCTTCAATTTTCTACATGTCGCTACTTCGTTCTAAGCACACATTTGAAAAAAGGGTCTGAGTATAGGGTCTTTATTAAAATTATCTAATACTTCTTTTCTTTTTTCTTTTGTTTTCCACGGGCATAACTATCCACAATCTTGGACCCAGCAATAAAAATGACCTTTTATTTAATCCCCAAATATGCATTATTTTCTTATCATTGTTTATCAAAGAAAGATAACAAATCTATGAGAAGAAATACTTGTAAATCTTCAGCGTGAAGCTTTGATGTGTATCGAATTCATCTTTAGTCTCATTGTAAAATACCCCTAGTCCAAGACTTTTTCTACGCCTTTGAAATGAAATAGAACATTTTGATGTTAGTTCTGCACGAATATGTGCGAAAAATTAGTACAAATATATATTTTTTTTAAATTTCGCGTGAAGTATTAATCAGTTGAAACTGTAAATATTCTATTTGACATTATTATTATATATATATATATATATATATATATTTGTTTTTAAATACTGCAATAAAAAATAAAATTAAAACCAACTATTCGTATCCAAAGAATTATATATATATATTTATATGTGTAATAATATAACAATAAACTGTTTACATTCATGGTTTAAAACAAACAGTTTTCTAGCACTTTGAAAAGGGACATGCGTTTTCGAAAGACTATGCAAATATTAGTATCGGATTTAAGATGGCGTCCGTATGTGGACAGTGCTTTCCGTTACAGCGCGTGTTGTTTCGAAATACGTCGGTTACACGCGGTGTGTGCTTCTGACAGGCTGATGGACGGTGAAAATTCTCGTTAAGTGGAAATTTAATTTCTTTTCATTCGAGATAGACCTATCGGTGATAGTTCAATGTTTTTCACTGTCTCTCCAGGTAGACGGGAATGGCCATCCCGAATTGTACAAAGTCTGTGACGGTGGATGGGGGTGGAAGAATCAGCAATGATCAAAAGTCAAGAAAACGAAAACAACAAAGTGTGTGTTACACATGAGCCATATTCCGGACACGAAGGGCGAATGTGGCTAACCGCCGTGACAGAGATTGGAGCATCGTCACGTACTATTCCAGAGAAAGCCATGGAGAGGAGTTCTAACTTATGATAGAGGAAAACATTCATGTATGGTGCAGAAACGTGGACATTGAACAGGAAAACGGAAAAGAAAATCGAAGCCCTTGAAATGTTGATTAATAAATAAATAGTAGAATTGAATGGAAAGAAAACAAAACAAAAATGAAGTCTTAAAACAACTAAAAATGAAAAGAGAATTAGTAAATACAATTCAAACAAGACAAATGCGATTTTTGGGCCATATTAAAAGACACAACAGCCTACTAAAAGTAATCTCGGAAGGGAAAATACAAGGTAAAAGAGGGAGAGGCAGACCAAGACTAACGTAGATGTGTAACATCAAAAGATAGACACCTCATGTCGTATGACTATCTGCACCATTAAAGCGAGAGACACAGCGGAATGGTAGCCATTTTTTGATGCGGAAACGGCACTCACTGATGATGATTGCAACAATTTGCCTGTTTGTGAATGTGACCGTTAAGCCTTGTTCTGGCGCGTATGTTATTGGTGTCGATAGTGTAGGATTTGCCTCACAATCTTTTCTAGCCGGCTTTCATTGTTCGTCTGGGAGCCGCGATAGCTCAGTGGTTAGTGAACTGCACTACCACGGACAAGGGGTAGGGTTCGATCCCAACCGACGGCTTCCGGGTTCACCCAGGCTTAAGTGGGTACCGGATTTGTTTTCTGGGAAAGTAAAGCAGCACGGGCGTAATACTGACCACATTACGCCAAAAATCATGTGCTGAAGGTCTGTAAAATATATGGTCACTAACACCATGTTTCCCTATACGCCACTTGGCGTGATGGGGGTACTTTACTTTTACTTTTTTGTTCGTCTGCTGCTAGATTAGGCAATCTCACAAAATGTAACACCTCGCAGAAATGATGTGCACCAAGTAGTTCTATCATTTTCCAGATATTCTCGTGCCATATTAACATAAAGGTTTGTTAATGAGATGTTGAGGGTATCTTCACGGCACTTGTTTTGTCCCCTGTGTATGTAGCTGTTAACTTTTATGCATCTTGTCCATGGAAGAAAATGTATTTCGGGCGGTCTATAGTCTATGATGAGGGCCGTATGTCCTGTCGAATCTTATGTGTGTGGATGAGAAGATTATCAATACTGAGGATATCAGCTCTGTTCAGTGTGACAACATATGGAATGTTGAGATATCAGCTCTGTTCAGTGTGACAACTTATGGAATGTTGAGATATCAGCTCGGTTCAGCGTGACAACATATGGAATGTTGAGATATCAGCTCGGTTCAGCGTGACAACATATGGAATGTTGAGATATCAGCTCGGTTCAAAATGATAACATCTGAAATCTTCGTATATCAGCTCTGATCATCAATGACAGCATCTGGAATCTTCGGATATCAGCTCTGTTCAACAATGTCAACATCTGGAATCTTGGAATATCAGCTGTGTTCAGAATGACAATATCTCGAAACTTGGTATGTTATCTCTGTTCAGAATGACATCTGGAATCTTGTTTTCTCTTTTCATCTACCCATGGTCAGATGTTTATTGTGTTATTGAGTTATTTGTCGGTTATAACTGCACTCCAAGCATGTCCATAGGTGCTCAGATTCCCTTCTCAGCATGTCCTGGAAAGTCAGTGACTGATGACTCCAGTTCTGTGTTGGTTAATAAATCCTCTTATGCACCAACTAAGCTTCTCGTATCTGACTGTGCTCATCTGAGATCCCAACTCTTTCATCCCAGAGAGTGATATAGACTCCTGGTTGTAATAATCCTGTGCCCGCATTCGACAACACATCTAGTCAACCTGTCCGCTCTTTCATTTCCATACTTCCGCGTCTCCAGGAATGGAGTTAAAGAGGTCTCTGTTTGACTTTTTGTCAAACTGTAGTTTAACCAGCCGGCCTTCACTTTCCTTATCATGCTGATCAAATCATTTTGTATACAGACGTGGGTGTAGGCTTAAACCACATGAATGCCCTGGCCACTGCCATTACCTCCATCGTCCTTCTACTCGTGCCCATAGCTTACGCATCGCTGTCTTATTTGATTGTTTTGTCTGCAGATTGTTGTAAATGCTCATGAACTCCTTTGGTGCTGTCTTACTGATCCGTCTGTATTGATGACTGCATTGTTTTCGTCTGTGTTGTTCCAGATGACGGCGTTGACCTACGCATCGACCACGACTGGAGTCTGCTTCTTGAATTTCCTGTCGATTGTGACAATATGAAATTAAATGTTTTAGACGAAAGAATGACAGGAAACAACAACCTGAGAGATAGGTTCGAAAGTAACGAGCTGAGAAAAAAAGCTGAAAAGAAATCATGCCATTGAATGTTGTAACAACAAATAAAATAATTTTGTACATGTTAAAACAAAAATTTCAAGATACAACACATCAAGCACCCAAAAAGCATTACAAGAACATCGAACCCAAGGGTCGATCACGAAGAAGATGGATTGATGGTATATTAGAACAATATGAAAACATAACAGCAGGAGAGGCCAAAATAAGAGCCGAGGACCGCATATTATATCACCGTCTAATGAGGAAGGAGAGAAGAAGAAGTAGATTTATATAGTTATAATTGAATCTCTCTCTCTCTCTCTCTCTCTCTATATATATATATATATATATATATATATATATATATATATATATATATATATATATATGCGTGCTTGTGTGTGTGTGTGATTATCTTTTCTTGTTTGGAAAACTCTTTTATCAGTGAAAGATTGATTGCGTCAAGTATGTGCATGTCATATGTTTGTGTGTATTGTAGGAGGGAGTGCTGGTATTAATAGTCTGATATATTGAGAACTAGATACAGACTTAGATTGCGGGGGAGATGACAATTTCATTTACTACACACGCTCTGTGCTCCTTTATTTACAAATATATTGTGTTCTAGAAACGTAAATTTTTAACATGTAAGTAGGAAAACGTGTAGTATGGAGCACCGATGTGTGATCATGTATTGTATATGTGCATCTGTTCGTGTGTGTGTATGTGTATATATATATATATATATATATATAGTGAGCCGCGATAGCTCAGTGGTTAGTGAACTGGACTACAAAGGACAAGAGGTCGGTTTCGATGATGACCGACGGCTTCCGGGTTCACCCGGTCTTAAATGTGTACCAGATTTTTTCTGGGAAACTAATGCGGCACGGGCGCAATACCATCCACATTACCCCAAAAATCATGTGCCGAAGGTCTGTAAAAATATAGGGTCACTAACACCATATTCCCTATACGCCACTTGGCGTGACGGGGGGTACTTTACTTTACTTATATATATATATATATATATATATATATATATATATATATATATATATATATATCTCTTAATAGCAGAGACAGAGAATGAACTACAAGAAATGATAGACATAATAGCAAAAGAAAGCAACAAGAAAGGTCTCAGTCTGAATAGTAAGAAAACAGAAGTAATGGTTATATCGAAGAAACAATCGTCACCATCATGCTGCATAAAAATAAACGAGACAAATCTGAAACAATTGCAACGTTTAAAATATTTGGGCACAATAATAACATCAGATGGGAGATGCACCACAGAAACAAAAAGCAGAACAGCTCAGGCCAAAATAGCATTTCAGAAAATGAAAAATATCTTATGCAACAAATCTATGTCAATAAAAATGAGAAAGAGAGTTCTTCGGTGCTATATAGAACCAATTCTGACCTTTGGAAGCCAATCATGGACAGTAGACAAACAAATGAAAAAGTCGATTGGAGGCCACAGAGATGGGATTTCTCAGAAGAATGTTGAAAGTCCCCTGGACAGCTAAAAAGACCAATGAGGAAGTTCTCAAAGAGGCCAACACAAAAAGGGAGCACTTAAAAAACATCCGAGAGAAGCAATCAACATTTTTCGGGCACATCATGAGAAGAGGAAAGTTTGAATACTTGGTTACAAGTGGCAAAATAAAAGGAAAGAGAGATCGGGGACCATAAAGAGAGAAAATAATGGATAGCTTGGTGTCATGGCATGGAAAACAGTCAACAACAGAACTGATACGATGCACTGTAGATAGAAGATTGTGGAGGGACATGATCACCTACGCCAAACTGTATGGCACATAATGATGGTGATATATATATATATATATATATATATATATATATATATATATATATATATATATATATATATATATGTGTGTGTTTTGTGTGAGATGGGATGTGCTGTAAAAAATCGTTGTCTAATATGTGAAGGCAATGACGCTAAGTTACCATTGGATGACGTTGGTACGTCTGCGGTAATCATTGGAACCAGGGAAACAACTAGGTAATATGGCCGCTCCTTTAAAACAATGCACCAAACAGGGGCAGTGAAGTGGTGTGAAATTATTGTTTATCAAAGGCATCAAACCTATAGAGATTGATCATGGGACTAGAGTTGAGTATGACGACAGGCGTATGAGTTGATCACAAGCGAAACAATGGATTAAGTTCAAAATGACGTCAACAATGTGGCAAATTCTCCGAGTCCGGTTCAAGCCTTCAATAATGTCAGGGAACACAACATTGCAGCACGTGGAGAACAAGATACAGGAAAGCAGGTACGTCACAATCGTGAAGGTGACATTACTGTTGGACATTATTGGTGGACATTATTGGTGGATCAACTAGTTACGTCATTCATGATGACGTGAAGTGTGTAACATCGGTACTCAAGACGCGGTGCATGAGTGGCTGCGTACCCGTCTGAAAAAAATTTTTTTTTCCAGCTGAATCTACGCACTTATCAAGCATTGGCGTAAGTGCATTGAACTAGAGTGAAAATAAAAAGTAAAGTACCCCCCGTCACGCCAAGTGGCGTATAGGGAATATGGTGTTATTGACCATACATTTTTACAGACTCACGGCACATGATTTTTGGGGTAATGTGGTCGGTATTACACCCGCGCCGCTTTACTTTCCCAGAAAAAAAATCCGACACCCATTAAAGGTTGGATGAACCCGGAAGCCGTCGATTGATATCGAACCTTACATCTTGTCCTTTGTAGTCCAGTTCACTAACCACTGAGCTATCACGGTTCACGTATTGAACTAGAGGGAGGCTGTTAAACTGAGTTAATGTAATTATGTTAATGCATGCAATAAATAATACTATGTAATAGTTATAATAATGATGCTCTGTAATGCGTGCAATTAATACTACTATGTAAACAAACAACAATTGTTTTCAATTGAACTCACTCTTGTGTGGGTGTTTATATATACATACATAGAGAGAGAGAAAGAGAGATAGGGATATACTTTCATTCCCTCTCAAAGTTTGCTGTTGCAAAGTTCTTTCAAATGTTTAATTCTAAAAATAGAAACACATATAGCTACAATATAAAGTAGCTCAATACATTTTCCTTGTATGTGTCGTCGTAAACTAATTACTGACAGGGGTCTCCTAGGTAAATGTGACAACATCAATACTGCTTTATACTCAAACATACACTTTATTTTCAACGACGAGAATTGTGTAGCTTGTCTTTCATCAGGTAATATGTCACACGAGTATGACATAGATATGACAGGAGCTGTGTCAGTTTCAACCCGTCAGTTATAATTTGCAACACGATTGTGCAGACGAAAGTGTACGCGAGTGCTGCGTTTGACAAGTCAGGGCCCACTCTTAAAAAAAAGCAGTGAATTAATGAGTCTCTCGTTCTCAAAACTTTCATATATACTCACCTATTCAGCATAATGAACAATCTTGCAGTAATTTAAATTTCATTCATTTCTTGGTATATTCCTCTTCGCAAACTCGACAATGAATAGAAATACGCAATACTGATAATCACATATATATTTTTGTTATCTTCCCCTTTCTGTATGTGACAAAACGAAATTCCCTCTGGCAATGTCCTTTACCATTGCACTCTCTTTCCTGATCACACGGGAACAACCCAACACTCTACGTGTCCAGCACCACTGACGTAGGTCTCCGGGGTAATTAAAGATGAGCTTGTTACTTTTATTTCAATAATTTAATTTGTGCTACAAGTGTGAGGCAGTGACAGTTCTCCATAGATACGAGCATAAAATAACAACATTGAGAAATGATTACATGTATAACAAAAAAAGCTGTCACGAATGCTAGAAAAGTTTAAATTTGAAATGAAACCAGAAAAATTATAAATTTAACAACAATTATTGACTGTATTGAACAACACAGAATCACACTGGCGTGGACATTCAACAAAATTGAAACCCAACAAACCTGCAGCTCGAGCATATTCCATGAAAAAAACAGAACAATAATATTAACCAACAAGACTTTGTCTAAGGTTGCACTGTTGGTACCTCGCCAAGAAGTGGGCAAAACACCCACGAGAATACACAACATGGTCTATAAAAGAAAGTTTATAATAAAAAGTTTATAAAAGAAAATAAATAAAGGTTCGGTTTAGCTCTAAAAATGTGGATGCGTACTGAGAGTTAGCTTTACGGATGGAATTAGGTGTGGAAATATAAAGGTGTATAACAATCATGCAGGCCAACGATTCTAAGAAGAGTAAAGAAAACGTCATGGAAGAGGTCAAAGCAAAGAGACAGCTAATTTCCAATATTAGGAAGAAACAAACATCATTTTTTGGCCAATGTAATCAGAAGGGAACATCTAGAATATATTTTGAAAATTGAGGGACGAAGATAAAGAGGAAAGCAAAGAGAAAAGATACCAGACAGCTTAAGAGAATGGTTTGGCAGAAGGTCAACAACAGAAATGATAAATAACTATCAAGATCAAAAGTTGTGGAGAGACATGATCACCTACGCCAGCGGGTTTGGTACCGGATGATGATAATGACGATGATAATGACGATGATGATGATAACGATCATGTGCGTTGATACTAATTAATAAACGTAAATTTTCAAGATGCCGTCGCCAGGTGTTTGCAAAAATGATATTATTTGTGGGTTTTACTATACACAGATTGTGAATAACGTTTAATGGAGTGCTATATATTTAAATATTTTTACCATTTGTTCTCAAATCTGAAGTCAGTATCTTGCATTATGAAATCATTATTCGATAGTTATACATTTAGCACATATACAAATTACAACTATTTTACACTTTGCTGCTTGAATTCAGACTTATTGCCGTGTTGTGAACAGACTTATCATTGTGTACTGATCTAGGCTTATGGTTCTGGACTTATTCTTGTGGAATGACCTATTGTTGTGTACTGACTTATTGTTGTGGACTGACCTAAACATTTTGTTGTGGACTGACCTAAACTTTTTGTTGTGGACTGACTTATTGTTATGAACTGACTTATTATTGTGAACTGACTTATTGTTATGAACTGACTTATTATTGTGAACTGACTTATTGTTATGAACTGACTTATTATTGTGAACTGACTTATTGTTAAGAACTGACTTATTATTGTGAACTGACTTATTGTTATGAACTGACTTATTATTGTGAACTTACTTATTGTTATGAACTGACTTATTATTGTGGACTGACTTATTGTTATGAACTGACTTATTATTGTGAACTTACTTATTGTTTGTGAACTGACTATTATTGTGCACTGAACTAGATTTATTGTTGTGAATTGACCTATTGTTGTCAACTAACTTATTGTTGTGTACTGACCTTGGCTTATTGTTCTGTAATGACATATTATTTTGGAATGACCTATTGGTGTGTACTGTCTTATTGTTGTGTACTGACTTAAACGTATTGCTGTGGACTGACTCTTTGTTGTGTACTTACCTATAGCTTGTTTCATAACTCGTGCCCAACTTTTAAAATCGATAGCTTTTTAACCGCTTGTTGTAAGTTGTTAAAAATTTGCATGTAAAGTTATAATGATTAGAACCCAACAGGGAATTAATTTCATTAAAAAAAACATTTGGTTATTATTGTTGCTTATTTGATTTATATAAATTTCTAACGACCCATTGATGTAGTCAAAACGTAATGTTTACAGCATTTTAAGTTAAAAATAGCGAGTACAAATCCATACACGGTAAAATTTACGTGTTTGCACGCTTTTACCGTGGTTTTTTGACACAATTAGACACTTGTAAAAAACACGAGAAATTGTGTGTTCCATTTCCGTTCATTCATAGGTAGATACGTGGAACGATAACATTTATCATGAGTCTTAAAATGAAATTCTGCAGTTTACAAAACATCGCAATCAAAATGTATGACTATTTTTGCAAAGAGGCTAAACGAGGAAGATTATTTCATTCTTTAGAAAACCCTGAGAATAGGACAAGACACATTTTGGATTTATCTAAACGGTCATTTAATTGCCGGATTCAATGTTCAAAATATACAAAATCACAAGGAAGAGCAAACATGTTGGATAATTTCGACAGTGAACTTATTAGAAGTGAAATTCGCAAAATGTTCGGTATGAATGAAACTGTTACAATAAGAAAATTAAAAGTATCGCTGAAAAAGAACAACAGTATTGAAATATCAAAGTCTACATTGTGGAGGAATGTGAGAGCTGCAGGCTTTACATTCAGAAAGTATTCCAATGGACGAAACATCATCTGTGCGAAGCCACATATAGTAGTCATGAGAAGAAAGTACTTACGTGAAGTAAAAAAGGTGCGCAAGCAACGTTATGATATTGTGTACTTGGATGAAACATGGATCAATGCTCACCACACTAACCAAAGGGAATGACAGTCATCAGATGGAAAGATGAGATTAATACCTAGCAGCAAAGGACAGCGCTTGATAATTGCTCATGCAGGTAGTCGACAACATAGACTAATACAGAATGCAGAGCTCATTTTTCTTTCAAAATCCATAGAAAATCGGGATTATCACTCTGAGATGAATGGTCACATATTTAGACATTGGATTGAAAATTCTGTTCTCCCATCACTAGATCGACCATCTTGCCTAATAATGGACAATGCAGCGTACCACAACATTGTTGCACTTGAAGATAAAGTCCCGACGTCATCCAGTACATAAGATGCTATTAAGATATGGCTCACAAAGGAGCACATACAATTTAATAACATGTGCTTAAAACATGAATTACTATCTCTAGTAAAGCAAAAACAAAGGACAAAGATTTTTCAAATAGATAAGATTATCCAAGAGCACGGTCATATAAGTTTGAGGCTGCCACCTTACCATGCTCATTTAAATCCAATAGAACTAATCTGGGCAAAATTAAAAGGACAAGTGGCAGATGAAAATACAACATTCAAAATATGCGATGTAAAGACTCTTGCTAATCTCGCTTTATTAAATATAGACAAAGATTATTGGGCTAAATGTGAAGACCGCGTCTTATAACAGGAAGAGGAATATTGGAAAAATGATGGTTTGTGGAATGTTCAACCCCAAACAGTTATTAATCTTTTAGACTCGTCTGATTCAGAATGAAAGTATATAGCCCCCCACAATGTTGGCCCCTATATTACCTTAAATTAGTTCAACAAACGGTCCTTTTCAGGACCACACAACTATGAAAATTGGACATACAGGTATACCTTGATATTATCGTCCGTCCTCGAACTGAGAAGACAATAATTCTCCTGGTGTTTTGTCTTATCCAGTTATTTCCCCATTACGGCCACGCCTTTACCTAGTGAAAATTAATCATAGACCAGCAACTACGGTAATTTATATTCTGTAATGCTTCACAATTTACAATTTTGACAAACATCAAAGAAATTCGCCGCTTTAAGAAAGCTGCAGCTGCAAGATTTTTGTTAAATATACATTTAAAGGGTCTTTTGCATTCTAATAACATTTGGAAAATTTCAACAGTTTTTAACAAACGGTTACTGAGTAATAGCGTTTTGAAGTTGGGCACGTGATTTGAAACGAGCTATAGTCTCATTGCTGTGGACTGGCTCATTGTTGTCTACTGACCTATTATTGTGTACTGACTTATTGTTGTATACTGACATATTATTGTGTACTGAATTATTGTTGTATACTGACTTATTGTTGTATAGTGACCTAGCCTTATTGTTGTGGACAGACCTATTGCTGTGAACTGACTTATTTTTGTGTACTGACTTAGTGTTGTGTACCGACTTTTTGTTGTAAACTGACTTATTGTTGTGAACTGACTTATTGTTGTGAACTGACTTAGTGTTGTGAACTGACCAAGTGTTGTGGACTGACTTTTTTGCCGGATTTGCAGAAGAAAAATAAACATAGATTTATGTCCCTTTTACACATGACAGTGTTTTATAACTGAGACCATCAATCAATTGAGCTTTATTTATTGATACATGAGAACACTTCACTGACCCATGACAGAAGGGGTTAGGTTTGGTTTTTAATCATGTGAAAAAAGTGTTTAGTATTTGCTTACGGATGAAATTAAGTGTGGAAATATAAAGATGCAAATTAATTATTTCATTTTTTTTCCACATTTCCGTAACAGGACGTACCTATTGGTAACTGAAATCGTTTTTCATTATTTGAAACCTCATAAAAAACATATTGTTGAAAGTTAAGATCATATATGCATAAGCAATGTAAATAAATATGACCTGTCTTATTGTTGTTATAATTAACTCTAAGTTAGGTTTCATTCACGGAAATCTGGCCAGTAACGCAAAATGTATAATTTATTTATCCAAGGCCGTGAAACCGGAGTTCGTGGTTCAGAATTATTCTCAGAGATTCCTAGTATTTCGATGTGAAGATCGGAGCATCTGTCGATGAGACCAGACGGTGTTTTATGATCACAATATAACATAGTATAACATAAAATGTTGAGAGTACCATGGACAGCTACGAAGAGTAATGAAGATGTTCTGAGAGAGGTCAAAGCAAAAAGAGAGCTAATTTCCAATATTAGGAAAAAACAATCATCATTTTTTGGCCATGTAATGAGAAGAGAACAACTGGAATATATTGTAACAACTGGAAAAATTGAGGGACGAAGAGATAGAGGGAAGCAAAGAGAAAAAATAACAGACAGCTTAAGATAATGGCTTGGCAGAAGGTCAACAACAGAAATTATAAATAGCTGCCGAGATTGAAAGTTGTGGAGAGACATGATCACCTACGCCAGTAGGCCCGGTACTTGATGATGATGATGATAACATAAAATAAATTAATATACAAGTAAATGTAAAGTACGAGACTTGTATATGCGTCTTAGCACGCGAGTTTTTCCCCATATGTGTTCGGCCGGCTATCCAGAGGTGTTCGGAGAATTCGGGATGGTGTCGCTTCAAGCATCGAAACTCACGATGCGAGGTGGCATTCCTCACATTTCCAGAGTACTAACCTGGTACGCATTTCGGCCAGCGATGGGTCGACCGCGGGGGCATTTCTTTTCCAACTACGAATACAGCTCACACTTCTTGCAGCGGGAGTCGAACATGGGTTGTCCAAACGTCGGGTGGTTTTTCCCACTAGGCTACCGAGGCCCCCAAACGTTTAATATAGCACAAAATAATATATTTTTCTTTTCTTCAAAAATCAATTGTTTGCTTCCTCATTATGATAGTTAAAAATAAGAAAAGAGAACGACAGCATACAAGTGGACGGGCATATATATCTGCTCCAGATAAAAACAAATTAACAAAATTGAGGACAATATCAAAACTGCCCTAATCACCAGAAAAATCAGAGGTTGAAGAAGCAATTTATGATAATCAGTGTTTGTCTGTTTTATTTTTTTCTCTCACATAAATAAGAAGACTTATTCTAACTTAATTAATGGATTGTCAAATCAGTGAATACTTCTTATTCTGCTCCACCTTACCTAACAAGCGTTGCAGCCCCTGGGCATTCGATTTGTAGCTTGATACGAGACAGCTGTGCACTAAGTTGTACCTCTTATTTACCTGGCCACATCCAAGAAACACCTGTTGGTAAAATCAAGATTCTCAAATGCTTAACGCACGACTTATGTGTTGTGTTTAAGCACGAATTCACAACCTCTTGAGGTGGTGTGTTTTAATTTTTCACCGACCATTGAACAAACAGGTAAGATTTGTTCCAACCTATACTCTAAACCTTTTGTTTGATTTATTTTAGCAAACCCCAAAGCCATTAGCTTATGGTTTAAATAATTAACAGGACTGAGCGTAATATCTACTCTGATTTTTTTATATATTTGTCGAGAATAAAGTATATTTTCCTACTATCCAACTTAAATTTCTAAATTTGTCTTGAGTCCAACACACATTCATGATTTCATCTCTTGTACAATTGATTATTTTTTTCAACAATTCAAATTTTATTTGTTTATTTCTTTACAGTCCACTTTCTATATTTTTTTTACCGTCTAGTTTCAATTTTCTTTTACAGTGTAGTCTTTTTGACAGTTCAGTTTCTACATTTTTCTAGTCCTCTACCATAGTTGCTATATTGTGCACTGTTCACATCTAATGCCTATAAAATCAAGTCTCAAAAGCCACTGCTCTAACTTCTGCAGTCCAATTCAAATTCGTATATTTTTCTACAGTGAAAAACACTTCCATGTTTTACTGTTTTTGACTACACGAATCCCCTACCAATACATCACATTCTATACTACAACACAATCCTTTAACCGATTCTAAATCTGCCTCTTCGATGTTATCTTTTATTATAGTTCCTCAGAAACATAACAGTGCAAAGTGATAAAGGAGAACACATGGTAGGATTCAGCTCTTCACTATTCATATCTTCTTCTGCGATCATGACTTTCTACTGTCAGAGTAGGATTCCGGACTGTCACGAAGGCAGCTGTCTTGTTAAGTGATTAGGTTGCCCCGTATAGTTTCTCTTCCAGGGAGGTGGGTGTGGACCACATTGCTCTTCTCAGGTCTGTGTACTGGGGGCAATCCTGTAGAACATGTTTTGTTATCATGTTGTCCAGTGTGCAGTGGCACTGGCTGGTAGTACCAATTTTGAGTTTGGTGAACATACTATTCATATAGAAAATTGGATTAAGTTTGATTGCAGTAATTCACATCTGACACAAATGCAGCTGCAATCTACATCATAGCAGTCTCAGCACACGCCAAAAGACATAAGGCGTAACCGCACAGAAAGTGAACACAGGCATCTTTTCCCAGTCATACGATATCATCATTTATCGTAAACAATCGGAATATAGAAACACGATTAAAACAGATGAAATGCACAGCCTTTTGGTGTGTGCTGAGACTGCTACGATGGGGACTACAGTTACCTTTCCTTGTTTGGGAGATGAGATATTAATTCGGATCATTACGCTGGCACGGGCGGTTGAGCAATTATGGATTTTAATTCGTTTTCAGTGATACTGGGGCCTTCCATAACCAAATAACCAAATAACATTAGATAAGTAATTATGTAACACATTTTACTGCAAGTTATTTTTATTTGGCCGTGATGTATGTAGAACTATCGCGTACAGACTCAAACTGTCATCATCATGTACCATACCGGTTGGCGTAGGCGATCATGTCCTTCCACAATCTTCTATCTACAGTGCATCGTATCAGTTCTGTTGTTGACTGTTTTCCATCCCATGACACCAAGCTATCCAGTATTTTCTCTCTTTGTCGTCCGCGATCTCTCTTTCCTTTTATTTTGCCACTTATACCAAGTATTCCAACTTTCCTCTTCTCATGATGTGCCCGAAAAATGTTGATTGTTTCTTTCTGATGTTTTTTTATGAGCTCGCTTTTTGTGTTTCCCTCTTTGAGAACTTCCTCATTGGTCTTTTTAGCTGTCCAGTGAACTTTCAACATTCTTCTGAGAAATCCCATCTCTTTGGCCTCTAATCGTCTTTTCATATGTTTGTCTACTATCCATGATTCGCTTCCATAGGTCAGAAATGGTTCTGTTTAGTACCGATGAACTCTCTTTCTTATTTCTCTTGATATAGATTTGTTGCATAAGATATTTTTCATTTTCTGAAATGCTATTTTGGCCTGAGCTATTCTGCTTTTTATTTCTGTGGTGCATCTTCCATCTAATGTTATTATTGTGCCCAAGTATTTTAGATGTTGCACTTTTTTCAAATGTGTCTTGTTTATTGTTATGCTGCATGCTGGTGATGATTGTTTCTTCGATATGACCTTACTTCTTTTTTCTTACTATTCAGACTGAGACCTTTCTTGTTGCTTTCTTTTACTATTATGTCTATCATTTCTTGTAGTTCATTCTCTGTCTCTGCTATTAAGACTGTGTCATCCCCAAATCGCAAATCATTTATGTTGTGACCGTTGACTTGAATTCATTTTTTTAATCTACTATTGATCTCATAATATGTTCGCTGTAAAGTGAAAACAAATTCAAACTGTCAAACTTTTTAAAATAATCTGAACTTACGCGTTACTAACTACGGTCTCTGAAGACTTCTTGTAATCACTGATAACTAAGTGTATATGTCCGAAGATTAGTGGACATCACTTTAACTAGGTGTCTATCTAACAACATTACTGGACATCACTTGTAATTTGGTGTCTATCTAACAAGATTACTGGACATCACTTGTAACTTGGTGTCTATCTCTGATAATTACAGTACATCACTTGTAACTAGGTGTCTATTTCCGAAGATTACTGGACATCATTTGTAACTAGGTGTCTATCCCCGAATATTACTGGACATCATTTGTAACTAGGTGTCTATCCCCGAATATTACTGGACATCAATTGTAACTAGGTGTCTATCCCCGAAGATTACTGGACATCAATTGTAATTAGGTGTCTATCCCCGAAGATTACTGGACATCAATTGTAACTAGGTGTCTATCCCCGAAGATTACTGGACATCAATTGTAACTAGGTGTCTATCCCCGAAGATTACTGGACATCAATTGTAACTAGGTGTCTATCCCCGAAGATTACTGGACATCAATTGTAACTAGGTGTCTGTCCCCGAATATTACTGGACATCACTTGTAAGTATGTGTCTATCTCCGAATATTACTGGACATCACTTGTAAGTATGTGTCTATCCCCGAATATTACTGGACATCACTTGTAGCTATATAGGTGTCTATCCCCGAATATTACTGGACATCACTTGTAGCTATATAGGTGTCTATCCCCGAATATTACTGGACATCACTTGTAGCTATATAGGTGTCTATCCCCGAATATTACTGGACATCACTTGTAGCTATATAGGTGTCTATCCCCGAATATTACTGGACATCACTTGTAGCTATATAGGTGTCTATCCCCGAATATTACTGGACATCACTTGTAGCTATATAGGTGTCTATCCCCGAATATTAGTGGACATCAATTGTAATTGAGTGTCTGTCCCCGAATATTACTGGACATCATTTGTAACTACTTTACCCTAAAACCTTAGGAATTAACTCCTAGTGAACAGTTAAACATGGACTATAAAACGTATAACCCTGTATACAACTTTACTGAAACTGCTGGAGCTAACTTTCCCCGGAGACTTTTTATTCATTTCTAACTATCGGAATCGCGTCAGCTTTTTGTTCCCATTAACCCATGCCAATTTTTAGGAATTCGGGAAATTCTACAGTCTGACATGCCATAATCATTATACCAATGGTAATAATCTACATATTTCTCAAATAAAAAATCTAATTATATAGGGACCGCCTATATGTCCTATCGTTAATTATGCCTTTTTCGATGTGTATCAGTCATTAGTCAACATAGAATTTTGATTTGAAAGACTGATTTAACACAATCAATAAGTAACAGTTGCTCCTTTCTCCATGAGAGCAATAAGTGGACGCGATCTCCACCTACGCTAAATGCTACGGTGTGTAGCAAATCCTGCAAGCAGATCAGAGGGACGAACTTTCCCTGGACTAACCTTAGATTTATATTTCCGTTCAGATCCTGTCCTGTTTGATTCAGAGGCGCTGTGCCAAGGAGAACGTGTTCGATCCTGCTTAGAACCATATATTGTGCTTTGTTTTTTTTCTGTTGTTGATTATTTGTCAATTTTTCCGAGTGCTGTAAACATACTTCTTCCTCTTAACTGATTCCCTGTTTGAATCAGGGCGTTCTTTGCACTGTCTCTTTAACTGCAGTCGACTCGATAGATGCCAACCCTATCCTATCGAAGGGGTCTCTACGCTACCTATAACATCAAGTAGACACGCTACCTGCAACATCAAGTAGACACGCTATTTATAACATCAAGTAAACACGCTACATATAAAATCAAGTAGACACGCAACATGTTTTCACTCTCTGTCTACGTTGCTTGGTCTGTCATTATCTGTCCTAATAGCCTAGTCTGATAGAAGTATTTCCTTAGAGTGCTTCATTATCGCCCCCTGTCCAAGGTTATTTGATGTAATCAAATAAACTAACAAAATAAAAGAGAAACAGTTTATGCTAGAAAATATTGTCTACCCCTAACTAGCATAAATGTTTCTATTACATCGCTAATACAAACTACAATTTTATATTCACTCCAACATTCAAGATCACCATCATCAAGTACTGAGCCTGCTGGCGTAGGTGATCATGTCTCTCCACAACTTTCGATCTCGGCAGTTATTTATAATTTCTGATGTTGACCTTCTGCCAAGCCATTCTCTTAAGCTGTCTGGTATTTTTTTCTCTTTGCTTCCCTCTATCTCTTCGTCCCACAATTTTCCCAGTTGTTACAGTATATTCCAGTTATTCTCTTCTCATTACATGGCCAAAAAATGATGATTGTTTCTTCCTAATATTGGAAATTAGCTCTCTTTTTGCTTTGACCTCTTTCAGAACATTTTCATTACTCTTCTTAGCTGTTCATGGTATTCTCAACATTCTTCTGTAAAACCACATTTTACAGACTCCATTGATTTTCTAGTCTGTTGTCCTATTGCCCATGATTCACATCCATATGTTAAGACTACATTCAAGATAGCTAAAATAAAAATATACGCAAAGATATGCTACCTAAAGGTAACTCCGACAAAAACAATTTTGAACATTTCTTTACACCTACACTGACACCTGTTTTGAAAACAAGAAATATAGTTGTACAGATTAATTGCATATTTGATAATATATCAAATACCCTCTCAATTCATGTCAAATCTGCAGATTACAGGTATAGAATGTTTGTCAGTACACACGATTACTATATCATTGTTCTTACTGGAATATATTAAAATAAATCATGTGTGCAGAAAATCATGTTAATCAAACCAAAGTTACTAAATGTTATATAATAAACAATATCTGAAAGAAATTCCCACAGACATAAATTGCATCAATCATTTCATTGCAATTCTGCTAAAATGGCAAGAAATAACGGTTAGTAGTAAAGAACACACATCTGCATTGTTCATCAAGAACAATGTCCCCTTTTACAAACAGTTCATCTCTAAGAACCTTGCCTCATTGGTCATCGCTTCACCTATGTTCCTTGTTATATTATTGTGCACCTATGTTCCTCGTTATAGTATAGTGTCAAAACAATCTCTCTACACACACATATATACAAATATACATACATGCAAAATAAATTCACCAAGTCACCTTCATCACATATCTTCTTATACATATTTCTGCAATATTTATTCTACATATACTATCGCCATATACATATTTCTGCAATATTTTTTTCTACAATACATTTGTACATAAATACTATGTCTTAATGATCATTTCTCCAGATCAACATATCTCCTTCTACTTTCATGCATCTATTATTCACCACTTCACTTCACATATCTGTATCATCGTCCAACTCCTTACAAAACTTAGACTCTTCAACTCCTGTGTGATATATGTGCTGATAGACTCTTCAACTCCTGTGTGATATCTGTGCTGATAGACTCTTCAACTCCTGTGTGATATATGTGCTGATAGACTCTTCAACTCATGTGTGATATCTGTGCTGATAGACTCTTCAACTCCTGTGTGATATATGTGCTGATAGACTCTTCAACTCCTGTGTGATATCTGTGCTGATAGACTCTTCAACTCCTGTGTGATATTTGTGATGATAGACTCTTCAACTCCTGTGTGATATCTGTGCTGATAGACTCTTCAACTCCTGTGTGATATCTGTGCTGATAGACTCTTCAACTCCTGTGTGATATCTGTGCTGTATTATCCTGATATCTGTATTTGGGGGCCTCGGTAGCCTAGTTGGGAAAACCACCCGACTAGACTACCGACGTTCGGACAACCCGTGTTCAATTCCCGCTGGGAGCAGTGTGAATTGTACTCGTGGTTGGAATATAAAAAAAATACCCCCACGGTCGACCCAGCCGTTGGCAGAAATGGGTACCAGGGTATATTATCCTGGGAAGGTGAGGAATGTCACTTCGCATCTGAGTTTCGATGCTTGAGGCTACACTATACAGAAATATCCGAACATTTCTGGATAGGCGGCCGAGCACATATGGGTATATACTCGCGTGCTAAGACGCCGGTTCAAGTCTCGTACTTTACCTTTACCTTTATCTGTGCTGATAGACTCTTCAACTTCTGTGTGATATCTGTGCTGATAGACTCTTCAACTCCTGTGTGATATCTGTGCTGATAGACTCTTCAACTCCTGTGTGATATCTGTGCTGATAGACTCTTCAACTCCTGTGTGATATATGTGCTGATAGACTCTTCAACTCCTGTGTGATATCTGTGCTGATAGACTCTTCAACTCCTGTGTGATATCTGTGCTGATAGACTCTTCAACTCCTGTGTGATATCTGTGCTGATAGACTCTTCAACTCCTGTGTGATATCTGTGCTGATAGACTCTTCAACTCCTGTATGATATATTTTCTGACATATGGATGTAAACGTCGGAAATTCACCAAGATCTTAGATATAAAAGTAAAGGCGTTTGTAAAAGAATGTATTCGTAGATTCTTAAACAGATGCTGGAAAGAACACATTTTACATGAACAAATAACAGACGAATGAAAACAATAATAAGTGTTGAGCTTTATAATAAAAAGGCGTTAGAAATATATCGGTCATGTTTTGATAATGAATGAATGAAGAAAGACTTCTTCATCAGGAATTTATATGGAAACCATCTGGGAAAAGAAAACAAGTAGACCCAGAGAATCGCTATGCTATTCAATTACTAGGGAAAGCCCAACCATAGGACTAAGAAACGACCAAAAACTATAAGAATCAGCAGCAAATCGTCACTCCTGGGGAAACATGACTTCCATCCTAAGTGTTGTCATAGATTGACAAACTCCTTGCACATATTTTCACTATACATTTGTCAAACACATTTTTCATCTTCTTCGACTATGCTTCTCACAACTTGCAGTTTCTTCTTTGCCATCTCTTCTTTCATTATAGTCAACTCACCGCCACTTCAATATCATCATTAATGCATTGTGAGGTTTTTGTTATCACCATTTCCTCTTGCTCTTCTTCTTTAATTCGGTCTCCATTTTGTGCTCTCTGTACAACCTACTTCTTAATTTTGTGCTCTCTGTACAACCCACTTCTCCATTTCGTGCTCTCTGTACAACCCACTTCTCCATTTCGTGCTCTCTGTACAACCCACTTCTCCATTTCGTGCTCTCTGTACAACCCACTTCTCCATTTCGTGCTCTCTGTACAACCCACTTCTCCATTTTGTGCTCTCTGTACAACCCACTTCTCCATTTTGTGCTCTCTGTACAACCCACTTCTCAATTTTGTGCTCTCTGTAAAACCCACTTCTCCATTTTGTGCTCTCTATACAACCCACTTTTCAATTTTGTGCTCTCTGTACAACCCACTTTTCAATTTTGTGCTCTCTGTACAACCCACTTCACGGTTAAGAAACCCTTCTCCAACAAGTCCTCTACCGTACTTCGAAAATCTGCTGCGAAATAGTCTCATTCTTGGTTATCCCACTCATCACTATCCTCCGATCTCCAATCTTCATTTGCTACCAGAACTATACTTTTCACATTCGCCTGTCCAACATTTATTCTTTTTGATCCATAGGACACCAATCGTCGTAACAATGTGCTACCTACCAACCATTGTGTTTCACCTATATTTCTTTGCATATAATGACGTCGGTGCAGAAGTCTCTACCCTTTGCTCACCTTCACTGTCCCTTCCTTTAAATTTCTTATCTTTATCTTTCTCCGTTTCACAAGTATCAATTTGTCTTCCATTAATAATTGTCTCTTCTAACTTTCTAGCTTCGTCATCCCTTCTCATGAACTATCCATTCACATCCTCTATCGTTCTTATATAACCTATTTTTTTTCTCTTTCAAGGATTTCATCTCATTATCTTGCCACATCATCTCATTATTACTACCTACACTTTCATCTACATAATTCCTTACAACTATTTCTACTACCTCTGTCTCTGCATAATTTTTCTGAACATTAACTTCTCTTGGTGATCTGTAACCTGTGTGTCACACTCTTTCATTTCTTGTCTTCTGATAGCTTTGTTAGAAAGAAGATTGTGCAATGCACTATTTCATTGATCCCTAATCCTACTAATCACTATGGTTTCCTATCTTCTTTGAAATGCATCTTTGGCTAATTTCCAACAGCAGGTTATAGTGTCACTCTATATCCAAACATACAGTGTAAAGTAAAATTAAATAAAGAGCACCGTCACGCCAAGTGGCGCATAGGGAAACTGGTGTTAGTGACCATATTTTTTACAGACCTTCCGCATGATTTTTTGAGTAATGTGGTGGTCAGTATTACGCCCTAACCGTATACAGTGCACTGTCTCTAAAATAATTCTTGCCTTAGTTTTCTCTATACTATCCATTTGGTTAAATCGAAACTTCATAGATCTTCTCTCTGGATATCTTAGCATTGAAAACTCTATTATTGTGCAAAACGTACGAAAATATTCCTACTTCTACTTCTCTAATGTTACTATAATATTATATATATAGTAATGTAGCTATAGCTCGTTTCAAATCACTTGCCCAACTTCAAAACGCTATTGTTCAGTAACCGTTTGTTAAAAACTGTTGAAATTTTCCAGATGTTATTAGAATGCAAAAGACCCTTTAAATGTATATTTAACAAATATCATGCAGCTGCAGTTTTCTTAAAGCGGCGAATTTCTTTGATGTTTGTCAAAATTGTAAATTGTGAACCCCTAAATAATAATTACCGTAGTTGCTGGTCTATGATTAATTTTCACTAGGTAAAGGCGTGGCCGTAATGGGGAAATACCAGGAGAATAATTGTCTTCTCAGTTCGAGGACGGACGATAATATCAAGGTATACCTGTATGTCCAATTTTCATAGTTGTGTGGTCCTGAAAAGGACCGTTTGTTGAACTAATTTAAGGTAATATAGGGGCCAACATTGTGGGGGCTATATACTTTCATTCTGAATCAGACGAGTCTGAAAGATTAATAACTGTTTGGGGTTGAACATTCCACAAACCATCATTTTTCCAATATTCCTCTTCCTGATTTAAGACGTGGTCTTCACATTCAGCCCAATAATCTTTGTCTATATTTAATAAAGCGAGATTAGCAAGAGTCTTTAAATCGCATATTTTGAATGTTGTATTTTCATCTGCCACTTGTCCTTTTAATTTTGCCCAGATTAGTTCTATTGGATTTAAATGAGCATGGTAAGGTGGCAGCCTCAAACTTATATGACCGTGCTCTTGGATAATCTTATCTATTTGAAAAATCTGTGTCCTTTGTTTTTGCTTTACTAGAGATAGTAATTCAGGTTTTAAGTACATATTATTAAATTGTATGTGCTCCTTTGTGAGCCATATCTTAATAGCATCTTTTGTACTGGATGACGTCGGGACTTTATCTTCAAGTGCAACAATGTTGTGGTACGCTGCATTGTCCATTATTAGGCAAGATGGTCGATCTAGTGATGGGAGAACATAATTTTCAATCCAATATCTAAATATGTGACCATTCATCTCAGAGTGATAATCCCGGTTGTCTATGGATTTTGAAAGAAAAATGAGCTCTGCATTCTGTATTAGTCCATGTTGTCGACTACCTGCATGAGCAATTATCAAGCGCTGTCCTTTGCTGCTAGGTATCAATCTCTTAATCTTTCCATCTGATGACTGCCATTCCCTTTGGTTAGTGTGGTGAGCATTGATCCATGTTTCACCCAAGTACACAATATCATAACCTTGCTTGCGCACCTCTTTTACTTCACGTAAGTACTTGCTTCTCATGACTACTATATGTGGCTTCTCACAGATGATGTTTCGTCCATTGGAATACTTTCTGAATGTAAAGCCTGCAGCTCTCACATTCCTCCATAATGTAAACTTTGATATTTCAATACTGTTGTTCTTTTTCAGCGAAACTTTTAATTTTCTTATTGTAACAGTTTCATTCATACCCAACATTTTGCGAATTTCACGTCTACACCTCTGAATGAACGGAAATGGAACACACAATTTCTCAAGTGTCTAATTGTGTCAAAAAAAACCACGGCGAAAGCGTGCAAACACGTCAATTTTACCGTGTATGGATTTTTACTCGCTATTTTTAACTTAAAATACTGTAAACATTAAGTTTTGACTACATCAGTGGGTCGTTATAAATTTATATAAATCAAATAAGCAACAATAATAACCAAATGTTTTTTTAATGAAATTAATTCCCTGTTGGGTTCTAATCATTATAACTTTACATGCAAATTTTTAACAACTTACAACAAGCGGTTGAAAAGCTATCGATTTTAAAAGTTGGGCACGAGTTATGAAACAAGCTATCGTCCTTCGGTAAGGCTGCGCGTATTGAGAAGATAACAACCTCGCGATTCGCTCCTCAGTGGTTGCCTAGTTCTTGTTATGTCTAACACTACTTAAGGTTCATTTTCTAATTTAGCAATAATTTCACTTACCTGCGTGATCACATATTTGGCTAATTCTTTAATGATGCTACCTTAGTCTTACTGACCTACTCTTTTCTTCTTTCTATGATCGTCTGAGCCACTATCTGATATCTAATTCCTTCTTTAACCAACATTGTTTTCACTTCTACTCAAATTTCGCAGCGGTTGTGAACAGAATTCCGTTGCTGAAATTCATCACAGTGTGTGGTAATTCTGCAATGCTCAATTGCGTGTTGTAATCGTCTTATTCGTTAATCTTTTATGACTGGTTTTCCCCCCTGAATGAATATGAAATATATTTGTCCGTCCATTGTTCTGATCATTTTATGAATCGATCTACATGTAGATGAGATGGATTTAAGGGGAGATAAATATGTTTTTATTTGTTTTTAATCCAAGACTAAAAATGTACAGCACATGTCGATGGCATTGCCAATAAATATCACATTATAATAATGCCCCATGCTTTCTTGTACTGACGCGACTCAAAGTTTCGCTCTTTACATTTGCTGATCCTCTCTTTCTCTGTCTCTCTCTGTCTCTCTCTCGGACTGCCACTCTGTCATTATTTCAAAACTTTCCTGTTAATTGATTCACCTTTTAATATACTTCCATATTATCCATATATGGCTCCACTTTGTGGTGAACTATCAAGTGTCTTTTTTTAAAATATACTTTTAGATGATCTAGATCGATCCTAGTCTGTTTATTCCTGATTTCGGAGTTGTGAAATCGAACACCTAGTCCTAACCAAGACCAACCACACACTTTGGTCTTGTTCTAAATAGAAGATGAAAAGAAATCTGATACATCTGAATCCGTTGAACATCTTAACACAAAGTTCTATATTGCTAAGTGGGGTAAAAGGAGATAATTAACTGACACCAAAACTTTCAAAATGAAATAGTTACCATAATTAATGTATTTATCAACATCAAGTTCCGTGCCAACTTTATATAGCTAACGGTTTTTTTTTAATTTATTTTGTTTTCTTCCTAGAGAACCATTGTCTGGTAAATTTGTTTCTCTTTCCTCTATCTTTACTTCCCTCATCGAATATGCATGCAATGAGTAGAGTCATTGCAGAAGTCAAAAATACATAAGGTCACCTTTGTCTACGTCTCAGGACTAGCGGGAGTACGGGGAAATGAAAGAGCGGACAGGTTGGCTAGCTGTGCTATAGTTGAGGACGGACAATCAATGGATCGGGCGAACACCATCAATGTTCTCCGAGATGTGGGAAGGGCACGGGACTTTGACAACCATGAGTCCACGTCAATCCTTCGGATGAAAGAGATGGGAGTCAAGATGGGCACAGCCAGAAACGAGAAACTTAGTGGGGGTAAGAAGACTTGTCAACCAAGACAGAACTGGAGTCGTCTGTCGCTGGACACTGCCAGACTTGCTGAGGAGGGGATCTGAGCACCTATGGACATGTTCGGAGAGCAATGATGATGACACGTAGATAACTCATTAACTCAATACTTCCCTCAATGTTGTCTTCCATTGCAATCGATTTTTCTTGTTGCCTTCTCAGTACACGACCAACAGTGACGATAGCTTGCTCCAGATGTTGATAAATAGCTTTCCTGTTTTCTTCGTGCTCTTTCAGAATGCCCTCGTTATTATCTTAGCTGACCATTGTATTTTAAAAATTTCTCTATGACACCACATCTCTGCTGTTTCAAAAGATGTTTCTGTTAGTAGTTTAATTTTCCATTATTGAAATACACATGTGTGGCCTGATTTAAAGCTGAAAAACACATGTTTTTCTTTATCTCTATTGTCAACAATAGGTTACATAATATATTTCCTTCTTTGGAAAAGAGTAATTTCCGGAGCTATTCTGCACCTCACCTCTGTTTTACATACAATCGATTACATAATATATTTCCTTTATTTGTAAAACAGTAATTGCCAGAGCTATTCTGCACCTCACCTCTGCTTGACATCTCCCATATAAGATAAAAAATGTCCCATCTTTTAAATGTAGTGGTATAATTTTATATTGCCCCATTTACATAAATTGTTCATGTTGAGGTAATAAAGAGTTCTTTCAGGGATAGTAAAATGATATATGTGAACATCTCACCAATACAATGTATTACATTGGGTCAATGATGACAAAATGCACACAGACTTCTGGATCAGTAAAGAGCGCCAACATAACACAGAATTAGGTGTTCATTTATGTTTTCAGTTCATTTTCTTCCATTCAGGTTTGTGCTTTATGTCAAGACTGTAGTTTTTTGTAAAGGTTGTCCCATAGGGAATATTGCCAGACATTTTCTTAGCTCCCTCGGGAAACTTTGTGGCACTAAATTGATGTGTTGTTCACGGTCTTGCTCTATTTCTTCTGTTGCTTATTTCATCTTTCAATTTGTTATAAAGTTTTCCCACTGAAACTTTAATATTAATATACAAAAATTAATTTTCTAATGTTTCTCTCCTCGTCCTGTAAATTTCATTGTTCCCTGTGATACAGTTTTAGTCAGGCCGTTAGATCTTGTGATATGCTCGTATTAGATATATCAGTTTGTTTTTAATTCATTGGAAATTTAGCAGAGTTTATGGATAAAGATGTCCAGAGTGAGGAACGCACCCACCATTTTTAAAAAAATGGTGTTTTGTGGAAGTGGTTTCACCTTCTGACACCAAGCACATAAAATCATTTGTAGACAGATTTAATATTCATGTTAGAATGATATTTTAGTTAATGCTCGTAACAAAAACATCAAAGATGGGTAAATTTTAATGTTTTTTTGGGGATACAATATTCAATTTTTAACTGCACACATTTTAAATGTTAAGATATAGCTTCTAATAATCACTTTGTGTGTATAGTAGTTGGAGTATGTATATTTTATTTTTCTGGAAAGAAACAAATGGGCAAAGCAACTAAAGTATTAGTGACAAACATTTGTGAAGAATAAGCTCATTTTTCTTTTTGATGTAAGAATGACTTTGTGTCGATATAAAAAGTAAACTAAAGTGCCCCCGTCACGCCAAGTGGCGTATAGGGAATATGGTGTTAGTGACCGTCTTCCGTCTTCTTCCGTCTCCACGATGGCGGATCTAGACCACGTCCTCTCGATCGCTGCAGAAAGTGCATCCAGGGTGTAATTAATTTGATAGGTCAAGTGTTGTGAATGCGACCTTCCACCGTCTAGACTTGATCTGCGCTTTACGTCACATTGGTGCTGTTCATGGCCGTTGTTGGAATTCCTTGACAAGTTATTTCCATGTTACTTATCAATGTAAAATACTCGTCAGCCGCAGTTTTATCTCTTTACGGAATTTGCACAGTGTTTTGTTCGTCTTAGGCTGCTTTTACTAGAGTAATCAGAAATCGAAAGGGAGCGGAATTGTGTATACGACATTTTGTGTGTTCTACGTCATCGTAATGGTTCATCGTAAATCCCTAGATCGGCCGAACGCTAATCTTACTGGCGGTTGTTTGATGTGCGTCGGGGATAATCTGACGACTAACTGTGTGTCTATATGTTCGCAATTGGAGTCAACAACGATGGCCTATCATCATCAAGCGCACTATATTTTTTAAAACTGTGACGTTCATCATTTTCAAGAGGACGTGAACTTCCGGTATATGGTGGATAGGCGGCTGTAAAAATTGAAGGCTATGCATGAAAAGTGTTCCTTGTTACAGTTTCCTCATATTCCAAGTTCAGCTTGTTGCAGGAGCTACTGAGTTAAGTGCTCTGTGCACACCGTGAGCCGTGTGTCTCATCCGTTTTGATCATGCTTCGATATTCCAATTGCTTTCGATGAATTATGATATCGCAATGACAGGTAACAGTTGGCTGTGTTCACTTTCTGCGCAGTTTCGCCTTATGTCTTTTGGCGTGTGCTGAGACTGCTATGATGGGGACTACAGTTACCTTTCTTTGTTTGGGAGATGAGATTCGGATGATTACGCTGGCACGGGCGGTTGAGCAATTATGGATTTTAATTCGTTTGCAGTGATACCGGGGGCCTTCCATAACCAAATAAACAAATAACCAAATAAATATTTTACAGACCTTTGGCACATGATTTTTGAGGTAATATGGTCGGTATTACGCCCATGCCGCTTTATTTTCCCAGAAAAAAAAATTCCGGTACCCATTAAAGGCTGAGTGAACCCGGAAGCCGTTGGTTGGGTTGTGTCGATATGTTTTTGCAATATTGTTAGATTGTGATGTAAAATATATATGGTAACGTGTGATTTTATGGTAACGCCTAATATATAGGTATGTAAAATACGTGATATCTTGAGCGATGGATGGGCGGGCTCAGAATAGATCCAGAAACATTCACAAGCTATGTCATGCGGTCAACTCTGGAGGGTAAGCGAATCTTGATCAGCATAATTAAAAAAGGTGGAAAGTAATGAAATAATGTCTCTCTATCAGTCGTTCTTCGGGACTCTTGCAAAGTTGATTCCCTTCCATTGATTGATGTTATCCTCCCACCTCATTCTGTCTAGCCCTTTTCCTCGCCCCTCACAATATGGTCTTCATACTGAGACTAATGTGGGCCAGACACGGGGTGCCTGCAAAAATTCGTTATTGCTGATTAACAAAACTTAACGTGACATGACTGCCATTAACGGCATAGTTGATCTAAAGCAGTGAAAAGAAGAAGTATCAGGAAATATAACTGTTGATTTTTAAATATTTAATTTCATTTTGCAGACTTTATACACACACATATACACTATAAATACACACACTACACTACACACACACTTACATAACAGGCTGTTGATAGTACAAAGCCCAACTAAAAATAGAAATGAGTACGTTCTAAAAGATGTTCATGAAAAGGGAACATATATTTCTAACATCATGAGAAAATAAACTTGATTTTCTTGGGCATGTTACGATAATGAAGCAACAGGAATATATTATGACAACGAGGAAAATCGAGAGAAGAAGAGATATAAGGAAACAGCGAGAAACGATTCCAGATACATTAAAAGAATGGTTTGTTTGGAAGTCTACAACAGAAGTGATAAACAACTGCAGAGCTAGAAAGTTGTGGAGAGACATCTTCACCTGCGCCACCAGGCATCATGCTCAATTACACACACATACACAACACACCACACAACATAAGTATATAATGAATATTTTCTCTACTGAACAGAGAGCAATTTGGGGTAAGGTGGAGTTGGCTAGTGAATAACGTGTATAACCAGTGAGACTTTTCACAACTGAAGGAAGTGAGGTCATTTATCTTACCTTCTCTAAGCCTGACGGTTAGACTGATTTACGACTGTGGCTTTATGTTGGTTGGGGCTTTCTTTGGCTTACTTGTGTGTTCTGACTTGTCCACGAATCCTATATTTGCCTAATGCCAAACCATGCACATCAACGGGGATATTTGAGAATTAGTGATGTCATTGAATAGAACTTATTGTAGTCAGAATAGTTAGCCATTTAAATGTATGTTGAGTGGGGGGAGTATTCATGCTGATGGAATCCGTATCTCACAATCCTTACCGTCACTGCATTATTTTATCTTAATTTCAAAACTCTTACTCGCCCCCCCCCCCCAATAATTAAAAACGTATACAATATCAGAACTGCGAGTTCATTAATAATTAAATTTGATAGACTGCAAAAAAAAATGGTTAGTAAAAGAGATAATGGAGAGAATATGAAAAATATGCGAAATGAGAGATGGAGACATACTCTCTGAGAAGTAAAGCGGATATTATGGATTTAAAATATTGATTATCCACGCAGGAAATTCCTGGTCTAGACATTCATAAACAACAATACAGACATTCAGAAGGTTTTGTAAAATGTGCTCTGGAAAATATATAGGAAACAATGTAAATTGAAGAAATAATGTAGAGAATGGTCCATGCTCGAAATAGTGATAATTGTGCGCGTGATTATTTCATGTAGAAGTAAAACATAACTAGGTTTAGTGCCGTTTGCACGCGCCTTAAAACGAACACACAAAGAGCATGCCCAGAGTGAACAAATACTCAAGAGTAAAACCTGGTAAGCATCCAGACCGAAGGAACTTGATATTTCTCTTGGAAAATCTACCTAAGTATGAAAACTCAGTCACTACTTCGTCTTCTTTCCAAAGACCCAGGGGTCATTATGGCACCACAGACAAATTACTTATACCTTCTCCATTTCTCTATATCATCAATGATTCTTTTGGACGCATAGCTGATGCCTGTTCATTCTTTGATGGTATCTTCTCCTCTCTTACTCTGCCTATCTCTCCTTCCAGAATGGTATTTGATAGACCAGCTGATTGAGATATGTGTATAACCGATTCATTGTGCGCTCCTTCACAAGAGGTGTAAGAGCATCATGTACTCTGATTGCTTGCTGTATCCTTATGTGAACTTTGTCACTAGTGACACGATCTAAGCAAGAGATGGCTAAAATTGTACGACATTTCATCTCTATAGCTTGTACTTCCTTATGAAGCTCGGCTGTAAGTATCCATGTCCAGCTAGCACATAGACAAATTAATGCAGCTAGAGTGTGCATCAGCTGATTTTAGAGCCAAAAGAGATCTCCTTATTTTTTAAAATAGATGTTATTCTTGCAAGGGCTGCTGTAGTTTGCACTATTCTAGCCGATATTCTTAGTTAAAAGAAACTAAATTAAAGGGATAACGCCACGTAACACCGTGTGGCGTATAGGGAATATGGTGTTAGTAGCCATACTTTTACAGACTTTCAGTACATTTTTCTGTAGTAAAGTAGTCCGTATCAGGCTCGCGAGCTCTTACTTTCGAAGATGAAATCATCTTCCCATTTAAGGCCGGGTGAAACTGGAAACAGTCGATCAGGGTAGAACCTTACCTCTAGTTCGTTAGTGGCCAATTTCACTAAATGCTGTGCTTTAGTGGTCCACCAATAATTGGGGGTTTTACTTCTTGGCGAGGCAAGATTCGTCAACTTTTGACCAAGTCTTCTAGCTAGGTTTTATTAGACCACAAGCGCCATCTAAACATGAATGTGAAAATCAATATTAAATTTAGTTACTTAGCCCAATTTATGTTCTTGCTCAAACGGTCACTGCATAAGATAAAACTTGTCCGTTGTCAGCTAATCTTTAAGTTAAGTCGCTTAAAACCATTTTTCTTCAGTTTTTATCAATCATTTAAGGTCTCATGATCTTCTTCATGTTTTCCAGTCATCTGAAGTCTAGCAAAGAGCTATTCTTGATGTGGCTACCTGAAGCATCTGTAAACTGTGACCATCGAGCTCTAGTTTCGTCTTTTTTACTTCTATAGGATGTCAATAATGTAAGTTTAAACGGGAGGAAAACCTGATAATAATAGGTTAGATTTCTACCCTTAGTTTAGTTACATTAGTTTCTCAGTAGATACAACTCTGATTACAAAAACTTCTACCTTGGAGTCCACCCCGTCCACCCCCCCCCCCCCCCCCCCCCCCCCGTTCAAAAAAAAAAAGCATGAAAAGATATCAGAATAAATGAGTTCTTAACGAGGAAGCTTCTGACAGCAACGTAAAATGCACAGCGCAGTGCCACTAGCCATGTAAAGTAGAAACACATATATTACTCACACACAATTGTCTCAACACTTACTTTCGTCACATTCATTAGATATCAACACGATCATCCCGGACTTGTTGTTTTACCTGTAGTTGATTACAAGAAAGTTACAAAATGTTGGGTATGTCTATTTATAAACTTATTTCTAGATCGAGTTGCTGTCTCTTTGACCATTTGTGGAAGTATTAAAACCAAACAAAATCGGCATAAAAGATAGAAAGATTTGGAAAATATTTTAAGGAAGGAAGAAAAATGCGCAAACACTACAAAACATATCAACGGATTAATTTGTTAGTTTGTGGACAAATGAAAGAGAGGAAGCAGAAGAACATCATATTGGTAGTCCGTGAACTTCACGGTAAATGATTATTCAGTTTACTCTCAGATGTACTCTTTCTAGTGGACCTGCATGCGAGTCAGGATAGTTGACCGCTGAAAGAAAAGGGTTAACGAGGAAAACTACACCGACCACCTCATTTTAAATTTTGCGACTTAGCATTAAGATGTGATAACTTCATTTGCTGCAATGATCATATTCATATATTTAGACCTGAGAAGAGCAATGTGGTCCACGCCCACCTCACTGGAAGGGAAACTATATGGGGCAATCGATTTGCTTAAACAGACAGCTGACTTCATGAGAGAGTCTGGAATCCTACTCTGATTGAGTCTTGATCGCAGATATATATATATATATATATATATATATATATATATATATATTCATATATCATATTCTATGATAATAT
The DNA here is from genome assembly GCA_032433765.1 of Megaustenia siamemsis. Classification (NCBI taxonomy): domain Eukaryota; kingdom Metazoa; phylum Mollusca; class Gastropoda; order Stylommatophora; family Ariophantidae; genus Megaustenia; species Megaustenia siamemsis. The sequence continues at coordinate 101,961,889 of JAVIAB010000092.1, forward strand.
CACATGCACATGTTCTATCCATGTGTTGATAGGTAGATTGGATATGGGGTTAGATATTATATTTTTTTCCATGAAAATTTTTGCGTGATGTGTTCTGCTTTCTTCGAGCAGGTAGGATTCTGTGTCCTCTATAGCTCGCAAAGAAAAACTTTGACCAACGACGAGATTGCGCGCAGGCCATCTTTAAAATTGACTGCAGGTGAACCCTTGATCCTTGTAAGTTTAAATAAAATCACCATATTTCTGGAACTGAACCTGAGCTCTCCTGGCCAATAGTGAACTCACAAAGTACCCAACCATCGAGGCTTCAAACTGTTCTTGTTAGCTAGAGATAGAAATCTCTCCCCCCCCCCACCCCATTTTTTTCCTGTGAATCTTATCGGTCGTCTCCAGAGATTTTTCCTGGGTCACGCTTGAGGTACATTGTGTCTACGTTCTTATCTGTTACATTTGTTCTTGATTACGTGCTGGTATTTTCCTGGAATACGTCCAACTAAAAAAAAAAACCTCAGAACACTGATTTTCTTTACAAACCCGTTAGAATTTACAACCACAACTTTATGTACGTGTTTCATTTGCATGTTTAAGAAAATATAGATACCGGAACACGACAGTATCGTGGGCGGTATTAAGCATGCCAACTAGCACATAACTCGCCATTATGCATGTGAGTTCACTCCCTCGCACTAACATTACGTGTCTGAATGTTTTAAAATAAACTGCGCAGTTACGTATATAACACTCGGTGACAAGTCCTCAAAGGAGGACTTGTCACCGAGTGAAACTTAAATCACATAAGCCAGGTGGATTATATTACCCAGGTCTTAGGGAGCTTGTGATTCGGTCTTCAAAATTAAATGACACTTTAATCCACAGATTCAAAGAGTAAAAGCTCATATTTTTCCTGAGAAAAGTTAAGTGTGTATATATGTTAGCAACAGGCAACGTTAATGGGTGTAAATTTATGGAAACAAATATCTGGATAAAAAAATATGTGTAATGATATGGAGAGACATCACCTTGCTTTTATTTTAAAGAAAATTAATTGAAGACAATATGTTACATTTTTTGGCATGCTGATATAAAAAGACAATATCTGCCTCTTTTGATATACTCACATAGTAAAACTGCCAGCCTAATGTTTTCAACAGCTTCATACATTTAACAGTCTCATACTTTCAACAGTCTCATACTTTCAACAGCTTCATACTTTCAACAGTCTCATAATTTCAACAGCTTCATACTTTCAACAGTCTCATACTTTCAACAGTCTCATACATTCAACAGCTTCATACTTTCAACAGTCTCATACTTTCAACAGCCTCATACTTTCAACAGCTTCATACTTTCAACAGTCTCATACTTTCAACAGTCTCATACTTTCAACAGCTTCATACTTTCAACAGTCTCATACTTTCAACAGCTTCATACTTTCAACAGTCTCATACTTTCAACAGCCTCATACTTTAAACAGTCTCATACTTTCAACAGTCTCATACTTTCAACAGTCTCATACTTTCAACAGCCTCATACTTTCAACAGCCTCATACTTTCAACAGTCTCATACTTTCAACAGCCTCATACTTTCAACAGCCTCATACTTTCAACAGCCTCATACTTTCAACAGTCTCATACTTTCAACAGCTTCATACATTCAACAGCTTCATACATTCAACAGCCTCATACTTTCAACAGCCTCATACTTTCAACAGCCTCATACTTTCAACAGCTTCATACTTCCCTTGTTTGTTAACTCATTCCTGTCAAGTTGAGCTTCTCTTTCCTGGAGCGTCGATGGATTTTCAACAGGCCAAGGCTGGAGCCAGAGCTACAGCTTCAATTTTTCTTTTTCCTCGCCTCTTAACACGGAGTGGTCATTGGAGCAGTCTTCGTCAACCTTCTCCATACATCTCTATCTGTAATCATTCTTTGGAACTCTGCGAAGTCGAGGCCCGTCTTTTCTTTAACCTTGCCTTCGTATATCTTTTTTCTTTGTCAACCTCTCATTCTCACTCCGTTCATTTCTTTGAAGAATTGTTTTTGCCAGGTTAGATGATCGAGATACATGTAGTAAAAAAAAGTAAAGTACCCCCGTCACGCCAAGTGGCGTGTAGGGAATATGGTGTTAGTGACCATAAATTTTACAGACCTTCGGCACATGATTTTTGGGGTAATGTGGTCGGTATTACGCCCATGCCGCTTCACTTTCCCAGAAAAAATCTGGTACCCATTAAAGGCTGGGTGAACCCGGAAGCCGTCGATTGGGGTTGAACCCTACCCCTTGTCCTTTGTAGTCCAGTTCACTAACCACTGAGCTATCGCGGCCCCCGAGATACATGTGATCAAACTATTTCATTTTGAGTTTCTTCACAATCGTCAAAAGTTCACGAAGAAGAAGACACTGCATCCAAGGTAGGATTGCAGTGCTCATACCTCGCCACTAATTGTCCTTTACTACGTTGAACTTGACTAAAGCTCAAGGAATCGTTCGTTCGTGCGGGTTCACCAGAAGGTTAAAGAAAGAATTAACACTCTTCGTCATCCGCCCTTAGAAGGGCGTTAAATGAGCGTGGATGTGTTGTGTTGTGCTTCGCAGTAGAACTGTGATATTTGCGCGTTTCAGCCCAACACATCCTACATCAGCACGAAACTCAAGGAATGTAGCATGAGTTTAAGAGAAAATGTTCATTTTGTGCTGAGCCACTGTTCCTTTAGGAAAGGTTTCAGCCACAAGTACAGAAGGTGGGTACATGTTGATTAACGGGAGCACAGTTGTGCGCATGCATTGCTGTTTCAATTTTTAGACACACCACCTATAGATCTTCATTATAGTATTGTGTGATTATATTATATGGCCCTTTTCGTCTTGTCAGACGGTCTAGTGGAGGCTATTGCGTATTTTTTTGAAGTATTGTTTTTGCCGAACAGCTTCTCTCGTGGCTAATTCTACCAATGTTTGACAAACACACGCGGTCACATAATGAACAGGTCAGGCTCGCTGGTCCACAGGGTTTACCATCCTTTTTCATGAGTCTCTTCTCTTCTAAGTCCTGTCTTAGAACAGTCTCAAATGTTGTTATACCGTTCCTTATACGTGCTCTCCATGATGTGCGATCACTTGCCAGATGTTGCCAGTCGTTTTCACAGATGGAGAAGTCTTTCAGAGATCTGTATATTGTAGTTTAGGTCTGCCGATTTGTCGTTTTCCGTGTTTTAGCTCGCCATATAGTATTTGCCTAGGAATGCGTTTTTCTTCCATCCGTTGGACATGCCCCAGCCATCTTAGCCTTCGACTTCTGAGCATCGACATGATTGTTAGGGTCTTAGCACGTTGCAGGACAGTTAAGTTGGTTATTTTGTCCTGCCATTTGATGTGCATTATTTTGCGGAGACATCGCATGTGGAATACATTTAGTCTTTTTTCCTGGTTTGAGTATGTTGTCCAGGTTTCGGATCCATATAGTAGTGTGCTAAGCACACAAGTTTGATATATTAAGAGTTTAGTCTTTTGAGTTAGTTTCGTGTTGTTCCATGCCCTTTTTGTGAGTTTGCCGAAGGTCGTAGCTACCTTACCAATTCGACAGTTTATTTCTTCATCAAGAGAGATGGTTTGCGTAACTGTGGATCCAAGATATGTAAATTTCTGTACTGATTCTAGTGGGCAGTCTTTTAGAGTAATAGATATAGGTTTGAAGTCACCTTGATTTAGTATTACTGTCTTCTGAACATTAATTGACAGTGAAAAAAGGTCGCATGCTTTATCCAGGTTGTTGATCAGCGACTGTAGGGTGGCCTCACTATGAGCGACTAGGGCTGCATCGTCAGCAAATAAAAATTCTTTAAGTAGGGCAACATTTGTTTTGGTTTTTGTTCTTAGTCGTGCTAGGTTGAACAGTGAGCCATCTGGTCTAGTGCGAATGTAAATATATTGTGTGATACTGACATTATTAATACACCATGACGTAGAAATTGAAGTAATTATGTCGCCTACACAATTAGGGGACCAGTGCTTTCCGTCACTGTAATGAATTTTTTCCCCCAAATCAGTGAACCAGTTACCCAATCACTTGTAGAGTTTAGCTTGGTTGAAAGTGTGCGCCAAGGTGAGTTTGACCCTTCGCTCACGTAATCGCCAACCTTTGGTTTTCCGTTCATTGGCGTTCCGCTACAGACACCTTATGGCTAAGCTGTCGGAATTGGTCCATGCAAGAAATATTTTACAGCTTTTTTTCCTTTGTACATTGTCCGTGATTTAAAATATCAAATGGTAAAGCTGCAATAGAGCCAAAAGTCTGATGAAACCTTACTGATAAGAAATTTACTTATTCAAACCCGCTTTTGTATTTGACGAATTTTATCTGTTTATAATTATACAAATAGTGTAAAATTATGATTTACATATATCCCTACTTAATTTTCTCAAACAACATGTTTCATTACGCCGTGTCTGACTATCAATTTCTATCTTCTCATAGTTGATATATTATCATTCGGTGTAAAACATTGAGGAAACAACTGATAGAAAGGTTTCAAATAGATAATTCTGCTTTATTATCACCATTTTTATTTCTGTCTCAAAACAGTCAACATAATTCACATAAATAATATCTGTGTTTAAAAATGGGGGCTTCGTCTACTGCCAGTTATGACGCTCTGAGAATCTCTAAAGTCAAATGTGTAACAAGAATGTATTAAATCTCATAAGGAATGAATTCACAATAAAATAGCATGAATCTGCGACTCCGTTGTTCTAATTAATATAAGATAACAATTTGAATTACGTGAGAAGAAGGAATTAAAGAACAGTAATTAATACCAGGTTGTCACTTCAGGTGAAGGAAGACAATTTTCATTAAGTGGATAACAGTGATTAACAGATTTGTTGAAGTATGTGTACGCGACACAAATTAAACATTAATAACCCTTGTACTTATAGTGCGTGCTATATGATTACATGATACAAAAGAGCAAAGAAGAGAGAAAGAAGATACTGTTCGAGGCGGAGGAGAACATAACATCAATTAATTAAATAACAAAACTGAACAACAAATAAAAATGTAAACTGAAAACAAGGAACACACATATTTTTATTTTACTGATTTTTAAACAATTATGTACAAAATCATATGCATATATGTGGAAGCCTCCATTGCTAGAGGTTTGTGTACTCGTTCCAGAAAGGTCCGGATCTATATCCCAAAAGTGGCGAATTTTTTTCGGCTCGAAAATCTCCGGGTTTCACCCATCGTCTAAAAATGGGTACCAGATATTGTTCCGGGACGTAAATGCGGCCTGTCATGATACCGATCACATCACCCAAAACATGTTCCATGGTGATGAAAATATGCGATCTCTAACACCATATTCCCCATGCGTGAGGGAACCTTTGCGTATATCATCTTCATCATCATCATGTACCGTGCCTGCTAGCGTAGGTGATCATGTCTCTCCACAACTTTCTATCCCGACAGTTATTTATCTTTTCTGTTGTTGATCTTCTGCCAAGCCATTCTCTTAAGCTGTCTGGCATCTTTTTTCTTTGCTTCCCTCTATCTCTTCGGCCCTTGATTTTTCCAGTTGTTAAAATATATTCCAGCTCTCCCCTCTCATTACATAGCTAAAAATAATGATTGTTTCTTTCTAATATTAGAAATTAGCTCTCCTTTTGCTTTGGCCTCTTTCAGAACGTTTTCATTGCTCTTCTTAGCTGCCCATAGTATTCCCAACATTCTTCTGTAAAACCACATTTCTACAGCCTCCAGTGATCTTCTTTTCCGTTATTCTATTGTCCATAATTCGCATCCATATTTAAGACTGGCTCTAACTAACATTTAAGAACTCTTTTTCTTGTTTATATTGTCAAAAATGAATTGCACAGTATTTTTCTCATTTTTTGAAAGCTGCTTTTCCCTCATCTCTGTTGTACATCTCCTATCTAGGTTAACAATGTTCCCAGATATTTCTCAGATGTATTTGCTAATATATATAAGCATGTGAAATGTTTGTTTTCTTCTTCCGTTTCTTCTTTTACCATTTTTAGTATTGAATGAGTTACACAGATCTAGCTGTAGTTTTTATTTTTGGCAGTCTTAACCATTCCCATACGATGTTTGTGTAGTTTCCTTGATCTTGCTTTTCCAGATTATTATAGATCTAGACGTGAAATCCGTGTTAAGCTACGGCAAAGCTGGTGTAGATAGAGCAAAATAGCTAAAAAAAAAATATATATATAATTGTTCAATGTGACTTCCTGTCAATATAGCAGATAGGCGGCAGGAACCACTGAGGCCAAATCTGAAAAGTGTTACTTGTTGCAGTTTCCTCATTTTCCAAGTCCGAATTGCTACCGGAGCTACTCAGTTTAGTACTCTGAGCAATCCGTGAGCTGTGTTTTTAATCCTGATTGTGTTTCGATATTCCGATTGCTTACGATAAATTATGATATCGTATGACGAAGGACAGTTCAGCTGCGTTCATTTTCTGTGCCGCTTGGCGTTTTGTATTTTGGCGTGTGCTGTAGCTGCTATAATGTGGACTGCAACTGCCTTTACTTGTTTGAATTTTTCGATGAGATGAGTTTTACTTCGGAGGATTCCACTGGCCCGGGCAGTTGAGCATTTATTGATTTTAATTCGTTTGCAGTGATACCGTGGCCTTCGACTAACCATAACCATAACTGTCGTAAAGGTAAACTAAATAATCAATGTATCAACTCAGGAGTCTTTAACGAGAGACAAGCAGACTGAAAGTAGTTGAATATATAATATAGTAATTAAATACAACATTTACATTGTGTTTATATGCGTTTCTTTACCTGAATACATTTTGGTTAGACAAATCGGTATTATTTTTATTTATGATTTTTGCCGTGGGTTGTTATAATATTTTTCTGCTTTATTCGATTGAGACCTCTGATAAAGACAATTTATGGCCAACGTTATATTGTCTGTTCTTATTATCGAAATAGAAACATTGCGTTTTCAGATACTTTTTTTCCCGAGTCTTCTTCACGCTCCCTGTCATCATCATCATCATCACGGAGTGCCGTCTCCGCATCGATAGTTGGCTACCATGGAACGCCATTCCACTCCGTCTCTTGTTTTGATGGTGCAGATTGTCATAGGTTGACTTGTCCATCTTTTGATGTTAATCGTCCATAGTAGTCTTGGTCTGCCTCTGTTACATTGTATTTTCCCTTCCAATATTGCTTTTATTAGGCTTGTGTGTCTTTTAACATGCCCAAAAATTACATTTGTCTTGTTCTAATTGTTTTTTAGTAGTTCTCTTTTCATTTTTAGTTGTTTTAAAACGTCATCGTTTGCTTAAACGCCAGATTAAGAGGAAGACCGAGAAAGAGATGGATAAAGGGAATACTAGAGTCACTAGGAGGGATAACACCAGTCGAGCCAACGGAAATGGAGGAAGGAAAGAAGAAGAAGAAGAAAGAATCGTTTGTTTTCTTTCCTTTCCATTAAATTCTACCTATTCTTCTATAAATCCACATTTCAAAGGCTTCAATATTCTGTTCTATTTTCTTGTCTAATGTCCATGTTACTGCACCATATAGGAAGGAATATTGAGAAGAAGTAACATTTTGCTCTTAGTTTTAGTCCTGGTGTTATTTGTTTTGGTGTTAGTATATTTTTCATATTATTAAATTTACATTTTACCATACCTAATCTTTGCTTATTTCAGTTATACATTTTCTATCACTGGTTATAGTATGTCCCAGGTAGTTGTAGCTCTGAACTGTCTCCATATGTATTCCTTCAACTTTGATATTTATGTGTAGGTCTTGAGAATTTTTTTTTTTTATGATCATAGTTTTAGTCTTTTTGATATTCATATCTTGTCAATATCTTTGCTCGTCATGTTTATTACATTAAGTTATTGTTGTAGATCTTTATGTTTTTCTGCTAGTAGTACAGTATCATCAGAACATCTTAGGTTATTTATTATCTTTCCATTAATGTTTAAGCCTGGCATCTCTGTGATGTTTTTAAAGATTTGCTCAGTATATAGATTGAACAAGCTTGGTGACAGGATGCATCCTTGTCTTACTGCTCTTTTTATATCAATGGGTATAGAGTTTTCTTTGTTATATTGTATTATTACTGTTTGCTCCCAACACAAATTACATATTTGTCGTAATGTCTGTATCGTCCAAATTTATATCTTTTAGGCAGTCTATAAGTTGATTATTGTGTATTCTAGCAAAAGCTTTGATGTAGTCTATGAAGCAGGCATAAATTGGTTTGTTTACTTCTATGTATTTTTTAGTCAATGTCCTCATGATAAATATTCTCGTATAAACTGGACTACAAAGGACAATCTCCGTTATACTCTTTGTTTTGTTTACTCGTGGCGTGGCATGGGAATATAAAACATGTTGCCCTGGTGGAAAGCACTTGACTTGATGTTTTCTGTGTGGAATCAGATAAGTTCTGTACCGCTCATTCTCTTGTGGTCTCAACTAAATGAGTCTGCATTTTTGCAGTGCTATTAATAGCAACACAAACAGCCATACGAACTCAGAGGCAACAATAATCGTACAATTTAGAAGACAACAATTTTACAATTTAGAAGGGAACAATATTACAATTTAGAAGACAACAATGTTACAATTTAGATCAATTTTGAAATTGTTGAAGTATCCGTCTTATATGAATATCGGACAACAAAATAAGTATCATTAATAATTCGTTCTTCGTTTCTGATCCTATCTGTCAGCTTGTTTCCTGTCCTTTGTCTAATACATTTCATCTCAGTAGTGGTTATCTTTCTTATTGCTCTTGAGTCAAGACTTGGCATTTGTAGCACAACGTTTGTATGAAGATTGTGTTGTAGAGTGCCCGTTTTGCCTCTCGTTTTATGTATTTGTTGGACAGCACCGTTAGTGTAATATATCACAGACGGGCGGATATTGATTTTTGCAGACGCTGGACTAATCGCCCTGACAGAAAATATCAGAGTATTTGTAATGAAAGCCAGGTTCAATCACAGTCTCAACGAGCTAGATGATGATGATGAACATAGAATTTCGTCTGTCACGAAAATGAACACAGCTCCAATTTCCTCAGCAGACCAGCACACGAACCACTGCTCTACCATGGGTTTTAAGTATTATTTAAGACTGCTTGTTACAGCAACCAGTGGCTGAATTACTAATTGCGCAAATTTTAGTTAGTAGAATCACATAATGGATTTATGGGAAAATACCAGCTTGTGCACATACAAGATACGTGCAAACTTAACAAAAAATAGATGCGGCAAATACATTAACGTGACAGAAATGCGCAGTGCTTCATTCTGCTGTCTTTTCTCAAACAATACACATAGCCAGGTCTCAACTAACAAAACGTTGAGCACGCGTTAGATGAGGCTGGGTCAATGCTTTATAATTCGTCTTTGTGCTATTTATTGTCAAATCTAGTTTTGTTTTTTTTATTGTGATCGCTTTACTCTTATGTCTATTTATTCGGTTCTATTTATTCGAACTTGTTGGTCGTCAAACAATGTAAATTCTAATACGCGAATCATGGCAATAGCACATAAAGTCGACATAAATAATCGGCTTGGTATTTGTTCAGCACTTACAGTACATATTTACATAACACCAAAACATAGCTCACAGCAAGTGCGAATTTTCTGACTGCCAGAGAATACTCATATTGTTATTATGTTTTGTGAGAAATATGTGCTATTTTACCTTTGTTATGTATATGTCTCCCGTGTGTTACCGGACCTCATTATGTGGGAAGTAAAGAATAGTAACACTGTGACCTTTCAGGCATGTCGTAAGAGGCGACTAAGGAGGTTGATCGATGGCTTGACAAGCTGTCGTTGTAAAAGCATTGTTATGGAAACAACCATAGATTTTAGAAGCAGTGATCTCTGCAATATGGGCCACTTTGGCACGCAAGGTTTCTGTTTTAAGATTGTAGTTCTGCCCTATGTGCCGTCTTCGGCTCGAAAGGACAATAGGTATGTATATGAGTATATTGGGAACTTTGTTAACCTTAGACGGAGATGTACAAAAGAGGTGAGATGTCAGAATGGCTCAGGCAAAAGCAGCTTTCCCCAAAATGAAGAAAATACTATGCAATCCATTTTTTGACATTAGAAACAAGAAAAAGAGTTCTTAAATGTTACGTAGAGCCAGTCTTACATTTGGATGCGAGTCATGGACAATAGGACAACAGACAAGAAAATCACTGTAGTCTGTAGAAATGTGGTTTTACAGAAGAATATTGAGAATACCATGGACAGCTAAGAATAGTAATGTTCTGAGAAAGGTTAAAGCAAAAAGAGAGCTAATTTCAAATGTTAGGAAGAGACAATCATCATTTTTGTCCATGTAATGAGAAGAGAACAACTAGAATATATTGTAACAACTGGAAAAATTGAGGGACGAAGAGATAGAGGGAAGCAAAGAGAAAAAATAACAGACAGCTTAAAAGAATGGCTTGGCAGAAGGTCAACAACAGAAGTGATAAATAGCTGCCGAGTTCGAAAGTTGTGGAGATTCACGATCACCTACGCTACTAGGCCCGGTACTTGATGACGATGATGATGTATATGAGTGAATATCCACTCACTCATTAAACTATGCGAATAAATATTCACTTTTATGTAACATTTTAATGTACTCGAATAAATATCTATGTTTTATCTTTGATCATAATCTCACACAATCTTAATCACATAATCTCACAACAAACACATAGACATCACTCACACACACACACACACACACACACACATATATATATATATATATATACATACATACATACACTCACATAGTTACTCTTATCTTTAACCTGGACTTGGTATACTAATATATTAGTTTCTTGTATGTTATGTATCTTTTTATGTGTTCATAAAAAACATAGTGAACTGGACTGCAAAGGACATGAGGTCGAGTTCGATCCTGATCGTTGGCTTTCGGGTCCACCCACCCTTAAATGGGTACCGGATATTTTTCTTGGAAAGTGAAGCGGTACGGGCATAATACCGATCACATTACCCCAAAATTATGTGTCTAAGGTCTTTTAAAAATTATTGTCACTAACACCATATTCCCTATACGTCACTTGGCGAGTCAGGGCTCTTTAGGTTTTTTTTTTAATACAAAACATGTTTAACTTTATATGCAAATCTCTCTCCTCTTATAAATTAAAATTCGTTTATTGTATGCGTGAACAGTTAATTGTTAACAAATACATATTTTATATCCCAAGTGAATTACGAATTATCCACATTTCTTTTATCTCTAAGTAAAGTAAAGTACCCCCGTCACGCCAAGTGGCGTATAGGAAATATGGTGTTAGTGACCATACATTTTACAGACCTACGGCACCTGATTTTTGGGGTAATGTGGTCGGTGTTACGCCCGTGCCGCTTCACTTTCCCAGAAAAAAATCCGGTACCCATTAAAGGCTGGGTGAACCCGGAAGCCGTAGGTTGGGATCGAACCCTTGTCCTTTGAAGTCCAGTTCACTAACCACTGAGCTATCGCGGCTCCTTTTTTATCTCTAAGCATTAGATAAATGTTTTCATTTTCTTGACGTGTTGAAATCGGCTGCGTCATCTATTTGTTTTAATAAATTATCCTTCACCGTATTCTGTTATTTTATCAAACGATATTGTTTGCCCTCCTTGCATTTTCCACGAAATGGTACAGCAGGATGGTGAAAAAAAAAAAAACAATGACGGCATCATTATAATTTGTGGTACCTGGCTTCATCTCCTTTCTCCCATTCCTTTTATATTCTGATTTTCATACTATTCCTACCTCAAATGTTGCTGTGTCATGTTTTACTTCCGTTCACCATGTTCTATGTTCCTGCTGAAGGCCTATTGAGCCGAAACGTCGTTCATATTTGTGTGTCTATCAATCACGTTAAGTTTTTGCCATACCATTTTTTTCCATTTTATTTTTCAGTTCTCCCTCACATTTAGCTTTACTGCAGTTTTGCATTTTTATGCATTTCTTTGTCTTAACCCATCATTATACTTTCAGTGAAATGTGGTACCAAAAGTTTTTTTTTTTAATACATCATCTGTAAATGCCTAAAACATAATTTAATCATTTTAAGTTGACAAATCGTATGTTATTCTCTTTAATAATTTATTTCACAGAAATAACATAATGTTGAATCGTGTGTTATAATATAAGTTTTGTTTATAAATATCCTTCATTAGGTAGTTTGTGTAATATTTTTTTTAGTAAGATGTATAAATTTAATAATTCAGATCGTGAACTCTTTGATGTTAAGTTTGTTATTTCTTTTCTGTTGTTTGTTAGAATCTTGTGATAGCAGTCATATTTTCTTCCGTGGCTTCGGAGGTATGTTTTCATTGGCTGCCTTCGCCTGAGTTTGATAATCTCCCACCCACGCTTTCATTGCCCCATATCTGCCCCAGTCTCAAGTGGCAACGATTAGCTCTTACCTCAACAAGTTGCGTAATGTCAAATCTTAAGTACGCAACCAACGTTTATCACAAAGTCGCCAGCTTCGTTGTGATTCGCTCATCAGTGCAACTGAAAACAAATCCCCATAATTTCGTATGCCATTTGCTTTCTGGACTTTGTTTCAATGGCTTTGAAATACACACTTATGTTTTTTTTTTTTTTTCCAAAAGTGAACAGTTAAAAGGGATAATTGTCGTGGACACAAATAACTCTCTTTATCTGGTTAGTCATGCTCATCGAGGCTACAGAACGTACTTTTAAAACGTTTCAATTTTGTAGAGCTTTTTCAGTATAACCTTCTGGTGGGTTTGGGTGTTTTCTTTTAAATTATTATGATTTCATTCATCCCATCTATCATCTCAACAATTGTGAACGAGATTTATGTCTTTTCTTAATATTTCTTAAAATTAATTCTGTCTTTTCCTCGTAACTTTTATATTCATTTGCATTATTATAATGTCTTTTTGTTGTTAATGCATATATGTGTGAATTATTTCTACCTTCATGTTAATCAATTGCATATCTTCTTTCCTTCATCATTTGCCTGTCAGCGTCGAGGGGAGATATAATTTGCGATCTTTTGCTCGTCTGGTCACCTCTGGGGCTGTAAAGTTTCCTGGTGTGTCTAATTATCCGCCAATCCATCTTTTTCGTGGCCGGCCCTTGGGTCTCGTTATCTCGCAACGTTTATTGAAGGCTCATTGTGTTGTGTTTTGATCTTTCTGCTTGTCACATGGCCAAATAATTTTTATGTTGTTTCTTTATATATGGCGGGGATTATTCCTAGCTTTTTTCTTAGTTTTCATTTATGATCTTGTCTCTCAGGCTGTTTCCTGTCATTCGTCTAACACATTTCATCTCAGTAGAGGTTATTTTTATTTTTGTTCTTGCATCTAGGATCCAGGACTGGTATTTGTAGCACAATGTTGGGATGAAGATTGTATTGTAGAGTTCCCGTTTTCTCTCTAGAGTTATGTCCCTGTTTGACAATAGTGGTGAAGGCTGTCCAATGATTTGACAAGCTTTGTTGCATCTTGCGTCTATTTCAGCTGTTTGTGAATTCTCGTTTGTCACTAGACTTCCTAGGTATTTACATTTCTCTACTCACTTTAGTTGTCTGCCGCCTATAGTTATGTTGATGTTCTATTTCTCTTTCTCGTTATTCATGACTTCTGTTTTGTTGAATTTGATTTTCATGTTATATTTTGTGCCTGTGCTGTTGAGTCTATTTAAGTGTTTTTGTAGGTTTTCTATTTTCCATATATTAGTGCCCGACCGATTGTCTGGCAACAAAAAGTAATTGATCTCCTCTATCTCTGATGGGTTAGCTAACTTCCATATATAGTTCATGTATGTAATAAACAGTAGGGGGGGGGGGGGGATTGAACGCACCCCTGTCTTACACCTGATCTAACTTCGAAGTGGTCCGTGTAGCTGCTGTTCTGACCCTGCAGCGACTGTTGATGTAGAGACTTTTAATTAGGTTGGTTAGATCTTGGCTTACCCCGTATGTTGTTAGTATCTCCACAGTTGTTCTCTGTTTACACGGACGAATGTTTTTCCTGGTGAATGAAAGCTATTTACACATTTTGATTGTGTTCTCTCGTCTTTTCTGCGAGCTATTTAAGGTGATTAGAGCGTCAGTACATATTTTTTTTCGAAACCCCATTTGGGAATTGCTTAACTGTAGTTCTGTTATTGGTCACAGCCTTTTTTTCTACAAATTTGGCGAATAACTTTCCTACATGGCTGAGAACCGATATATCTATATTTATTGCAGTCTCTCTTGCTACCTTTATTTTTTCATATTGGTATGTTGATTGATTGTTGCCGTCTTCTGTGGCTTTTGTTGGTGCCATGCTGCATTGAATATTCGGTGCAGACATGTAACTCCCGTTTTTCCTGTTGCTGCTGTTATTTCTTTCTATCTATCTATCTATCTATCTATCTATCTATCTATCTATCTATCTATCTATCTATCTATCTATCTATCTATCTATCTATCTATCTATCTATCTATCTATCTATCTATCTATCTATCTATCTATCTATCTGTCTGTCTGTCTGTCTGTCTGTCTGTCTGTCTGTCTGTCTGTCTGTCTGTCTGTCTGTCTGTCTGTCTGTCTGTCTGTCTGTCTGTCTGTCTGTCTGTCTGTCTGTCTGTCTGTCTGTCTGTCTGTCTGTCTGTCTGTCTGTCTGTCTGTCTGTCTGTCTGTCTGTCTGTCTGTCTGTCTGTCTGTCTGTCTGTCTGTCTGTCTGTCTGTCTGTCTGTCTGTCTGTCTGTCTGTCTGTCTGTCTGACTGTCTGTCTGTCTGTCTGTCTGTCTGTCTGTCTGTCTGTCTGTCTGTCTGTCTGTCTGTCTGTCTGTCTGTCTGTCTGTCTGTCTGTCTGTCTGTCTGTCTGTCTGTCTGTCTGTCTGTCTGTCTGTCTGTCTGTCTGTCTGTCTATCTGTCTATCTGTCTGTCTGTCTATTGACATTTCGAACCGTAGCCGGCCCATTGGGCATAGACCCAGATACTCTTTCTCTATCTAATTTTCTTTTCTAGCAGTTTTCAATCCTTGTAAAAATCTTTTTTTTCAAATATCTCCATTTGTCTCTGTTTTGTGAAAGCAACTCTTTCTCATTGAGGGAGCTGATTCCTGCTGCGCTTGCCTCTCTGATCAATGTTCTTCTGAGTGTCTATCTGGGTCGGCCTCTTACCTGATATTTCCCACGTGAAGGGTTACTTTGTTATGCGGTTATTATCTCTCCTCATAACATGTCCAACATATGACCATCGTCTTTTCTTGATTACTGAAGATATTAGTCGTTGATTGGTGATTACTATTTGGTTGTTATTTCTACTGGTTGGTACATATTTAATTACTTCTTCGATTTCCTCTTTCATCATTTTGGGTTCAGTGTTCTTGCATTCTTGCGTGGTTTTTGTTTTATGTTATTGATAGTTGGTGCTATGTTTAATATGATATGTTTAATGTCTTCAAAATATAAATATACCATCTCTTTTGCATATGTTAGTTATTTGATATTGGTTGTCCGTCTTAGTCATTTATGAGCTGAGTAGGATCATGGTTTTCTTTTTTCGCTCTTTTTTAACTGCTTTGTAGAAATCTCTTGTGGCTGTTTGAAGTCTCTGCTCATATTGTGTCCGAATTCTGTCCATTTGTTTTGTTTAGCTTCTTTGATAAAAATTGCAACTTGTTTCCGAACTAATGCATATTCTTCATATTCTGCTTGGTTTCCTCCCTCCAATTTTTAAAGTTTCTTTCTTTTTTTTATTGCTTCTCTGGTGGCTTTGTACCACCATGAGGCGCTTTTTTTCTTCTTTTGTCCTTAGTTTCGCTCCACATACGATTTTTTGAAATGTTGATTAATGTTTCCTTAAACTTTTCCACTCATCTTCTACTATGCTTACTTCGTTATGGAGTTTCTTGAATTCCCCTGTTAAGTTTTTTCTTCTAAGGTTTTTCTCTGATTCTTGATCGTTTAATTGTTTTATTTTTATTGTTTGTTCTTTTTGCTTCTTTTGTTTATTTGCGTATCTTCTCTTTGTTTTTGGCTGTCTGAGTCATAACCATTTTATGGTCCGTGTCATCTTTGATATTAGGGATAGCTCTGCTGTCGGATACTCCTTCCTTGTTCTGTTTTCTTGTTTTGTATAAAATCTATCTGCCTTCTGCGTGTTGTGTTATTCCACTTGCACCAGGTGTATGATTGCGACTCCCCGTGTTTGAAGAATGTGTTGGTGATAAACACATCATTTTGATTACATAAATCCAGCAGTCTCCTTCCATTTTCATGTGCTTCAGCTGTCGTATCGCCAAAGGTCCCATAGTATCTTTGTTTTCACCGTTGGGTTTCCCAAGCCGCCAATTAAAATCTCCCACCACTAACACGTCCACGCTTTCATCAATCTTATCGATAATTTAATTCAGTGTGTCATATGCATGGGCAATTCTTCCGTCTCTTTCATTGTTGTTACACGGTGCATAAATCTGTATGTAAGTTGTGTTTCGGTCGTCTTTTTAGTAGTCTTGTTGTGATGTTCCTTTATGGGTAGAATTTTATTTCTAGAACATTCTTTGCGTGTTATGGTCAATGATAAGGTCTATTACGTGTGTTGCTCTTTCTGTGTTGTCGACTCCTGGGAATATTATCGTTTAGTTCATGTGTGTTTTCTTTATCCGTTGTCCCTTTACTCTGGTGTCAGCTAATTCTACTATTTTAATGTTCCTCTTTGTAATTCTTCTATAAGTTCAACTTTCATCATCATCATCGTGTGCCTTCTCCGCAACGAAGGTTGGCTACCATGGATCGCATTCTACTCTGTTTCTTGCTTTCATGGTGCAGGCTGACATAGATTGAATTGTCCATCTTTTGATGTTACTCGTCCATGTTAGTCTTGGTCTGCCTCTGCCTCTTTTACCTTATATTTTTCCTTCCAATATTACTTTTAGTAGGCTGTTGTGTCTTTTAACATGCACCAAAAATGTCATTTGTCTTGTCTTAATTGTGTTTAGTAGTTCTCTTTTTATTTTCAGTTGTTTTAAAACTTCATCGTTTGTTATCTTTTGTTTCCATCCAATTCTACCTATTCTTCTATAAATCCACATTTCAACGGCTTCAATTTTCTGTCTGTTTTCTTGTTTAATGTCCATGTTTCTGCACCATACAGGAATATTGAGAAGACGTAACATTTTGCCATTCTTAGTTTCAGCCCTGCTGATATTAGTTTTGTTGTTAGTATATTTTTCATGGCATTAAAATTACTTTTTGCCATACCTCTTCTTTTGTTTATTTCAGTTTTGCATTTTCCATCATTGGTTATAGTATGTCCCAGGTAGTTGTAGCTCTGGACTGTCTCCAGATGTATTCCCTCAACTGTGATATTTAATTGTAGGTCTTGAGAATTTTCTTTGTTTATGATCATAGTTTTTGTCTTTTTGATATTCATTTCCAGTCCATACTTTTTCCTTGTTATGTTTATCACATTAAGCAATTGTTGTAGGTCTTTAGGATTTTCTGCTAGTAGAACAGTTAATCAGCATATCTTAGGTTATTGATTATCTTTCCATTAATGTTTAGGCCTGGTGTCTCTGAGATGTTTTTAAAGATTTGCTCAGTGTATAGATTGAACAAGCGTGGTGATAGGATGCATCCTTGTCTTACTCCTCTTTTTATGTCCATGGGTGTAGAGTTCTCCTTGTTATATCTTATTATTGCTGTTTGCTCCCAGTACAAATTACATATTAGTCGTATGTCTGTGTCGTCTAGATTTATATCCTTTATGCAGTCTATGAGTTGGTTATGGTGTATTCTATCGAAAGCTTTGGTGTAGTCTATAAAGCAGGCATATATTGGTTTGTTTATTTCTGTGTACTTTTCAATCAATGTTCTCATGCTAAATATGGCTTCTTTTGTCCCACTGTTTTTCCTGAATCCAAATTGTTGCTCCTCTAATTCACTATTGATTTTATTCTAATCCTTCCCCGTATAACTTTTAGTAAAATTTGGTTACCTGGCTCATTAGGCTTATTGTTCTGAAATCACTGCATTCAACTGCACCGTTCTATTTAAGCAATGCAATGAAAGTTGATGTTTTTAGATCGTTTGGTATGTATCTGTATGATATATGTCAATGCATATGTCTGTGATCACTCAACGCCAAACTCTTCAGAGCTTGTATCATCTCTATCTGTATATTGTCAGGCCCTGCTGCCTTTCCCTTTTTCATTGTTTTTATAGCTTTTTCTACTTCAGATTTCAGGATTTTATAGTTGTATGTACATTTTATGTCTGGTTTTTTTTTTGTTGTCCCTTTACTCTGGTGTCAGCTTATTCTAGTATTTTATGTTCCTCTTTGTCATTTCTTCTCTAAGTTCAACTTTACATTGCACATTGCACCTAGATTGCATATGAGTGCGTTTCTCTCTTCTATGTCCATCCACATACTTGTGGGCATTATTTTTTACTTTTCTTGCCTTATCTTCACAATGCATAAGAGATGGCTGATGATGCCATTTTAACACAGGATTCTAAAGCAGTGAGTGAGAACTTTGAAATGTTCCTTGTTTATATATCCACGACAATGTCTCTCTCTCTCTCTCTCTCTCTCTCTCTTGCTCTCACAAACTATCACTCTGTCTCTCACTCCTTTTTTAACAAATGTTCTGCATAGTAGGTCTTGAGCTCGGCCTATCCATCTTCATGGTCTGCCTATTATCATTGTGTTCATTCCTCTTATTTGCATCTGTTGAACAGTCTCCGTTGCTGACTTTGTTTCGAATCTTAGACTACTATTAGACATTTTACACGAATGATGTTTTCAATTCATTATTACTGTTTTTATGGAACTAATTTTAACTGATTTATTTTACGCTTCTGTAGTTATTTTCAATATGTAATTTTCCAATTGATCATTTCCGTCAATAGCCGTATGTAAGTGTTTATGAAAACCTTATGTTTCGCTTGATAGACTACCGCAATCAGTTGATATAAATTCTTCTAGCGTTAATAAATTAAATGAGATATTTTTTTTTTCTTTTCAACTTTTTTTTTCCAGGAAAGGCCATTACGACTTTGTGATTTTCTGTTCAATCTAGATTTAATAAAAGGAGAAGAACAAATCTTCATAATGGTTATTACATTTCTGAGTTCTGATTTTGTATTGACCGAGAATTGTTTCAATCTAGATTTAATAAAAGGAGAAGAAAAAAAATCTTCATAATGGTTATTACATTTCTGAGTTCTGATTTTGTATTGACCGAGAATTATTTCAATCCAGCCTAAATTCGTCGGAGTGTACTGGCTTTGAGGTTTTACTTCAAGCACAAGTGAAAAGTCCTTCATCCAATAAAAAAATACAATAGTACTTACATGATTAACGACCTATTTATTTCTTTAAACCACTCATATACATGTTCACGAATTTACCATTTAGTTCGTACTCTTTTACAGTAAGTGTTCTGCTAATTGTTAAACCAAAGTTCTATGGGCTTTCGATCACGCATTTGTGTTTGTGTTAGGTAAAACATGATTTGTGCAAGTACCAGCTGCTGCAGAGACTTAATCTTCCAGTATTTTAAATACAGTATTGTACATTCTTGTACAGATTTGATGTTTGCTACTTATATAATGTTAGTTTAGATTTAAAAAAAAATATATATATATATATATATATATATAATAACTCATTAGTAATAGAAGAAACGTACTCAGGAAGGAAGGAATAAAGGAGGGAGGGTGACACACAGTCCGGCTCTAAACTATACTCACATTCCGGCTCTATAATATACCCACCGTCTGGTTCTATAATATACTAACAATGCTGCGATATAACGTACTCAGAGTCCGGGTCTAATATACTCTAAGTTCGGCTCTATAATATACTCAGAGTTCAGCTCTATAATATACTCACAATGCTGCGATATAACGTACTCAGAGTCCGGATCTATAAATATACTCACAATGCTGCGATATAACGTACTCAGAGTCCGGCTCTATAATATACTCACAATGCTGCGATATAACGTACTCAGAGTCCGGCTCTATAATATACTCAGAGTTCAGCTCTATAATATACTCACAATGCTGCGATATAACGTACTCAGAGTCCGGCTCTATAATATACTCACAATGCTGCGATATAACGTACTCAGAGTCCGGCTCTATAATATACTCAGAGTTCGGCTCTATAATATACTCACAACCCTGCTATATAAAAACTCACAATCTTGCTTTATAATATGCTCACAATAAAGTAAAAAAAAAAAGGTCAAGAGCCCCGTTACACCAAGTGGCGTATAGGCAATATGGTGTTAGTGACCATACATTTTACAGACCTTCAGAATATAATTTTCGGGGTAATGTGGTCGGTATTACGCCCGTGCCGCTTTACTTTCCCAGGAAAAATCCGATACCCATTTAAGGCTGGGTGAACCTGGAAGCCGTCGGTTGGGATAGAACTATACCCTTGTCCTCTGTAGTCCAGTTCACTAACCACTGAGCAATCGCGGCTCCCTATACTCACACTCCTGCTCTATAATATACTCGGTGGAAAATTGAAAAAAAAAAGAAAAAATGGTATGTAAAAGCTGTACGTGGTTAGTAGACGACACAGATTTGAACGACGTTTCGGCTCAATAGCCCTTCAGCAGGAACACAAACAAACAACAACACACACAGATAAAATTGTATTTCGTCCTACATTTCTTTGCCTTAACCCCTCTATAATATACTCACA
Organism: Megaustenia siamemsis; assembly: GCA_032433765.1. Classification (NCBI taxonomy): domain Eukaryota; kingdom Metazoa; phylum Mollusca; class Gastropoda; order Stylommatophora; family Ariophantidae; genus Megaustenia; species Megaustenia siamemsis. The sequence goes on from JAVIAB010000092.1 coordinate 101,982,610, forward strand.
GCTTGACTCTAAAATGTACTCACAGTCCAGCTCTATAATATATTCACATCCCGCCTTTGTATCACACTCACAGCCGTCGGTCCGTCTCCAGGATGGCGGATCTAGTCCACTTCCTCTCTATCGCTGCAGAAAGTGCATCCAAGGTCTGATTAATTTCGGTTCTCCGTTGCACTTTTCTGCGTTAAAGTCAAAATTATGATATACTTAATACAACTGTTCCGCTAAAGCGAGGTCGTAGGCCGACAACAGTCCGTTTTTGACAAATCAAGTGTTGTGAATGAGACCTTCCACCGTCTAGACTTGATCTGCGCTTTACGTCACATTGGTGCTGTTCATGACTATTGTTGGAATTCCTTGACGCAAGTTATTTCCATGTTACTTATTAATGTAAAGTACTTTGTCAGCTACAATTTTGTCTCTTTGGGAATTTGCTTCGTGCTTTTTGTTCGTCGTAGGTTGCTTACACTAGAGTAATCAGAAATCTAAAGGGAGCGTGATTGTGTGTTCGACATTGTTGTGTGCTACGTCATCGTAATAGTTCCCTAGACCGGCCGTGCGTTAATCTTACGGTTTGCTGTTTGATATGCGACGGGGATAATTTGACGACTAACTGTGTGTCTATATGTTCGGAATTGGAGTCAACAACGATGGCCTAACATCATCAAGTGCTACGACGATCATCATTTACAAGAGGACGCGAATTACCGGTATATGGGGATAGGCGGCGGGAACAATTGAAGGCTATGCATGAAAAGTGTTCCTTGTTGCAGTTTCCTCATATTCCAAGTCGCATGTCTGTGTTAGTCACCTCTAGTGACTCGGGCAGATGGTGCTCGTAAACCTGGGAGGGTCAACCATCTAAGGGCAGAATCCCCCTACAGAAAAGATCATATGCTGCCTTGCAGGAAGATTGGGACAATCAAAGCCTGAGGAAAGCAACCCTGAACATAATGCTGGCAGAAATCGGATGCACTGGGCCACTGGCGCAGAACACAGTGCAACTTTTTAACAGGTTTTAAGCGGAGAGGATCTAACAGGCTTAAAAAGACAGCTGACTTCGTGTGAGATTCTGGAGTCCTACTCTGATTGAGTCCTGATCGCAGGGAGAGAGAGAGAGAGAGAGAGAGATAATCACAGCCCAGCTCTATAATATATTCACATCATCATCATCATCATCAAGTACCGGGCCTAGTGGCGTAGGTGATCATGTCTCTCCACAACTTTCGATCTCGGCAGCTACTTATCATTTCTGTTGTTGACCTTCTGCCAAGCCATTCTCTTAAGCTGTCTGTTATTTTTTCTCTTTGCTTCCCTCTATCTCTTCGTCCCTCAATTTTAGCAGTTGTTCTCTTCTCATTACATGGCCAAAAATAATGATTGTCTCTTCCTAACATTGGAAATTAGCTCTCTTTTTGCTTTGACCTCTCTCAGAACCTCTTCATTACTCTTCTTAGCTGTCCATGGTATTCTCAACATTCTCTATAAAACCATATTTCTACAGACTCCAGTGATTTTCTTGTCTGTTGTCCTATTGTCCTTGACTCGCATCCATATGTTAAGACTGGCTCTACGTAACATTTAAGAACTCTTTTCTTGTTTCTATTGCCAAAAATGGATTCCATAGTATTTTCCTCATTTTTTTTTTAAAGCTGCTTTTGCCTGAGCCGTTCTGCATCTCACTTTTTTTGTACATCTTCCATCTGAGGTTAACAAAGTTCCCAAATATTTAAATTCATTTACCTGTTTCAATATTGTTCCACGTGTCTTATTTGCACTGAGGTGATGTTCTTTTTCTTTGTTGTTACCATAACTTTATCTTTTTGCTATTAAGGCTGAGTCCTTTTTTTTGCTTTCCTTCACTATAATGTCCAACATTTCTTGTAACTCATTTTCACTCTTAGTGATTAATATTGTATCATCAGCATACCTTAGATTATTAATATTATGACTTCCAATTGTTTTTCCAGGCATGCCCTTTATGGATCTTAAAATAATCTCACTATAAAATATTATACAAATCTGGTGACAGCACACAACCTTGTCTAACACCATGTTTTATTTGTTGAAACATTCCCAATTGGTTTCCAGTTCTTATGGCCGCTGTTTGTTGCCAGTACATGTTCTTTATTATTCTTAGATCTTTGCTGTCTATGTTTATGCTTTCTAAAATTTGATTATTTCTTGGTGCTTACTTTGTCAAATGCCTTGGTGTAATTTATGAAACACAGGTATAGATCTGTTTTCACCTCTATGGCTCTTTGTACTAAAGATCTTATGATATAAATGGCATTGCTTGTTCCTTTATCTCTAACAAAACCACACTGTTCATCGCTAATTTCTGGACTGATTTTGTTTCGCACTCTTCGCATGATGATTCTTAGTAATATCTTAGTCATATGACTCATAACGCTTATTGTGCGATGATCATCGCATTCAATCGCACCGATTTCTTTGGTAGGGCTATGAAATTGATTTGAGCATGTCGTCTGGTATATATCCGATGTTGTAGATATCCTTCATTATTTTTGTTATTAATTCTATTCCAAAATCACTCATGGCTTCAATCTCTTCTTTAGTTATATTATCTGGTCCAGGAGCTTTGCCTGCTTTCATATTGCGCAAGGCGTCTTCCACTTCTTCTCTGAGTATTTCTGGTCCTTCTCCATTGTCCTTAATATTTACTTCCGTTCGTTCATCATTATAAAGATCCTTAATGTATTCTGTCCATCGTTCCCTTATGTTTACTTGATCAATCAACATTTCTCCTTTCTTTGATCTTAAACATCCAGTTTTTGATTGCGTTTTCTTCCTGTTAATTCCTCAATTTGTTTGTATATAGCTTTAGCATCTCCTTTTTGTTGCAATTCGATCTCTTTGCATCTCTCTTTTAGGCCATGCTTCTTTGCTTCATTTCATTTTACTACAATTTCTTTATTTAATCTCTTATACTCATCTTTATTTTCTTTATTTCTTCTTCTTATATCAATTAGCTGCAAAATATCATCTGTCATCCATTTCTTCCTTGAGTTTGTCCTCACTGGTGGTATGAACTCTTTTGATGTTTGTTGCATTGACTCTTTTAGCATTTCCCACTGTTCATCAATGCTTTGTATCTTCTCTATTGCATTGTACCGGTTCTGAATTGTGATTTTATATTTGTCTTGCAGCTTCTTGTCTGATTTTAGTAAATCTAAATTTAACTTGATGTTAACTTAGACTCGTTTTGTTCTTTTTAATTTACTCTAAGCTTTCCCACAACTGGTACATGATCACTATTGTAATCTGCACCTAGTCTAGTTTTCACACACACCAGACTGTTTCTAAATCTATTGCTTATCATTATATAATCAATTTGATTACGTGCGTTGTCCCCTGGGCTTTTCCATGTCCACATACGTCTTGGATGTTGCTTAAACCAGGTGTTTCCTATCATCAGGTTGTGTATTCTTGCCCATTCAATAAGTTTCTCACCTCTTTCATTCCTCTTGCCTAAGCCTTAATGACCAACTACTTCCTCAACTCTTTCCTTTCGTACTTTCGCGTTAAAATCCCTTAGAACTATGGTGTTTTCATGTGGTTTGCATTCATGAAGTGCCTCATTTAACTCGTCGTAAAATTTAGCAATAGTTTCCTCTAGACTGTCTGCTGTTGGTGCATAAAATTGTATACAATTTATGTCTATTGGCTTTCCATTCAATTTCACTAAATGGACTCAGATATTGGGTAAAAACCTTTCACTATTCTTGCTCTTTCTGCATCCAAGATGATACCTACTCCTCTTTGGTGTTCAGTACCTCCAGAATATATTATTCTATGTTTGTCAGAATACATCTCCCCTGATCCAGTGTATCGCATTTCGCAAAGTCCAGTAATTGTAAACCCATTCTTTTCATTTCTTGTATGATGTTTTCTAGTTTACCCTTCTGCATGAGTGTTCTCACATTCCAAGTACCTATCTTTAGAGTTTGTTTAATCTTTATTTTGCTTACAGTAGCTTGATGACGATCGGGTATCACCTGTAGCACATGATATCCCCTACCGAACGAGGGTTTTCCATGGGAAACCCCCCCCCCCCCTAACGTTGTTGTCGTTATATCTAATGTTGTGGCGATTCATGATTATAAAAAGAAATTACGACGGTGGTTTTCTTTTGCCTTCCGTCGATTTGTTTACGGTTGACTCCCTAGCCTTTGACTAAAAAGTCTCACCCACAAGACAGTGGGGTTGTTTTACTTCAGGGTACCCTCCCTTAGCCTTTCACTCTCCCGAGCTTACCTGCAAGGCAGCAGGGCAGCCACAGGTTGTACTGTTACTGCATACAGTAACAGGTAAAATTACCCGACCTGACACAAATATATTTGTATATACATATATTATTATATTCACATACCGGCTTTATAACATACTCACAGTCCTGCTCTATAATATGCTTAGTGCATTCAGTATGTAATGCCCCACATCGGTTTTCTCAGGAACCCCTAATTTAAAAGTATTAAATGTGTACACAGTATGTATGGATATTTCTTGTAAACCCCCGTATCACTCATCATAATCCCTATCAACTTGCACAACTTTATGCCAGCGCGCAACAAGTAGATATATTAGTAGCACGTAGCAGTCTTTGTTTTGATCGAGTAGCCATTTCTTCGCTACATGAATCACTCCATCATTATCTTCAAACATCGTTCAACGGAGAGCAAATTCAAGTGGAGCACAGAGACGGAAATCAGAGGGTGCCAAATTAGGGCTGTATAAGTGGATAGGAGAGTCATCATCGAGTGCCATCTCCGCATCGAAGGTTGGCTACCATGGAGCGCCATTCTGCTTTGTCTCATGCTGTGATGGTGCAGGTTGTCATAGGCTGGTTTGTCCATCTTTTGATGTTACTCGTCCATGTTAGTCTTGGTCTGCCTCTGCCTCTTTAACCTGTATTTTCTCCTCCATGATTACTTTTAGTAGGCTGTTGTGTCTTTTAACATGGCCCAAAAATTGCATTTGTTTTGTTTGAATTGTATTTAGTAGTTCTCTTTTCATTTTTATTTGTTTTAAGACATCATCGTTTGTTTTATTTTCCTTCCATCCAATTCTACCTATTCTTCTATATATCCACATTTCAAAGGCTTTAATGCTCTGTTCTGTTTTCTTGTCTAATGTCCATGTTTCTGCACCATATAGGAATGTTGAGAAGACATAACATTTTAATATTCTTAATTTGAGCCTTGGTATTACATTTTTGATGTTAGTATGTTCTTCACGACATTAACATTACTTTTTGCCATTCCTATTCTTTTGTTTATTTCAGTTGTACATTTTCCATCACTGGTTATAGTATGTCCAAGGAAGTTGTAGTTCTGAACTGTCTCCAGGTCTATTCCTTCAATTTGTATATCCACCTGTGGGTTTTTGAGTATTTTCTTTGTTTATGTTCATAGTTTTAGTCTTTTTGATATTCATATCTAGTCCCTATTTTTTGCTTGTCATGTTTATTACATTAAGTAATTGTTGTAGATCTTTAGGATTTTCTGCTAGTAGTACAGTATCATCAGCATATCTTAGGTTTTTGACTATCTTTCCATTAATCTGTAGGCCTGTCATCTCTGTGATGTTTTTAAAGATTTGCTCAGTGTATAGATTTAACAAGCTTGGTGATAGGATGCATCCCTGTCTTACTCCTCTTTTTATATCAATGGGTGTACAGTTCTCTTTGTTATATTTTATTATTGCTCTTTGCTCCCTGTATAGATTACATATTAGTCGTATTCCATGTCATCTAGATGTATCTCTTTTAGGTTTTCTATACGTTGTTTGTGGTGTACTCTAGCAAAAGCTTTGGTGTAGTCTATGAAGCAGGCATATATTGGTTTGTTTACTTCTGTGTGCTTTTCGATTAATGTTCTCATGCAGAATATGGTTTCTTTTGTCCCACTATTATTCCTAAATCCAAATTGCTGCTCATCTAATTCACTATTGATTTTATTCTGAATCCTTCCTTGTATTACTTTTAGAAAGAAATTGTAACATGGCTCATTAGGCTTATTGTTATAAAGTTACTGCAGCTGCGCTGACAGCGACCAAGGGGAGTACACTCCAACCCAATCTGGCGATGGCTTCCCATGGAGCAAGACTTGTGTGATAGCGCGCATTGCCGTGAAGTAGAAGTAGGTCAGCTGGATTCTTGTGCGGCCCAAACTCTGCGAAAACGGGTGATTGAGTTTTTTTAGTAAAGTAAAGTAATATAAGCTTGCAAATTGATTGTCTCTCCTCTTGGCATAACATCCACAAGAATCACACCTTCAATGTCTTAATGTAAACTTGCAAATTGATTGTCTCTCCTCTTGGCATAACATCCACACGAATCACACCTTCAATGTCTTAATGTAAACTGCGAATTGATTGTCTCTCCTCTTGGCATAACATCCACAAGAATCACACCTTCAATGTCTTAATGTAAACTTGCAAATTGATTGTCTCTCCTCTTGGCATAACATCCACAAGAATCCCACCTTCAATGTCTTAATGTAAACTTGCGAATTGATTGACTCTTCTCTTGGTATAACATCCACAAGAATCACACTTCAGTGTCCCAAAAGACAGTGCCCATGACCTTTCCCGCTGAATGAGATGTCCTGCATTTCTTCCTTCGTGGTGAATGAGAATGATGCCACTCCATTGGCTGTCTTTTTGTCTCATATTCAACATGATATGTCCAGGTTTCGTCATCAGTAACATTCTTAGCCAAAAAGTTCTTTCCACCAACATTGAAACGCTACAACAGTTCTGAAGAAATGCTTTTTTTTTTTAAATCGGTGATCATTTGTGAGATTTTGTGGAACTCATCTTGCACAAACCTTAGATAATCTGATAGTTTTTTTTTTTTTTTTTATAACTGCATTAGCATTACCAATGCTGACTGACAACTTTAAGGCCAATTGTTGAGTAGAGATGTGCCTATCA